>OZ010787.1:607552455-608152455 GCA_963932465.1 Maratus speciosus
GTTGGTATTTAAGAAAAATCGTAAACGCCACACTTGGAAAAAAAATTAACTTTTAAACTCGTAAAACCCGCGGCGTTTCTTCCGTAAAATACGGTAATTGCTTTTCACAAAATATATTTATTTGCAAGGAAGGGTCAACACCTCCCCCCCCCCCCTAAATACTAAGAGATGTACCGGTAGAAAGAAATTTAGGGAGGGACAAGATTTTGGAACAGATGTGCCTGGGGTCAACAGCGTAATCCGCTTTTCTAAAATGCAGAACATAAACATGAAATAAGGCAAACTAAGAATATTTTGTCAGAACTCCTCGTGCAAGAAATTTTTAAAGATATCAACATAAAAATAAATATAACAAGTTGGAAATTGCACGTCAAACGTGGCAAATGGGGTGCGTTCGTACTATAACTAGTTTTATAAGTATTTTTTGCACTGCATATTGTACTGAATGTATATTTTACTGCATTTCATAAGCGCATATTAATTTCATTCTTTTCGAAAAGTTGTAACATCAGTAAAATGCACTTGAAATAATTTTTTCCCATTGACCGTAATGTAACGGTAAACATTTGACTGTGCTAATTAAAGTATAATTAAAGTATAAAGTTTTCATAACATTTGAAATGACTCGACAAAATTAGGCAATAATTATATATTTTAAATTTCAAACGATGCGGCTGGGTAGTATTTGCGCTGTTATAGACGGACAGACAAATGGACTGAACGACGACTATAGGTGCTATGTATTTATATAATTACGAACGCATCTAAAAATTTAACAATTAAGAAAATAGTAATCGTTCAAAAATAAGTTTCAAACGACATTTTTGAAAATAGAGAACTTTTTTTTTTCTCAATGGACTCTTTTCCCCAGTGAGCTCCCCCCCCCCCCACACACACGCACACACACACCGTTTGAGATAAATTTGAAATATCTGAATATCAAAAGAAGAAAAGAATTAAAATTGTCTTCTACGAAGTGTTCAAAGGAGGGTGGGTTTCTCTGAAGTAAAATTCTAGTAACATTTATACTTAACGTAAAGTTATTCGATAGCCATTTGTAAGAAAAGAAATATCATTTATTTTTAATTATCAGACATAACGAAAACATAATTGATTCAATTTCATTATACTTGGAGGGAAATATTTCGTCAGTTCTTCCTACGTAATAACCACCAGGGGGCACTCAGTTGCGCATGCGTAGTTTTAGATGTCTTTCGTTCTAATGTACGTTGTAATTCAATTTCAAACTCAAAGTTATTAATTTATTTTGACTTGATTCATATTTTGTGGATTGTGAAGTTCTGTGGTTTAATTCTTATCGACTTGGTGTTTATTCGTAATAATTTTATCAATAATACAGTGTTATTAGTCTTCGTTCTGTCAAATCTCATAAATAGAAACTTTTGTCTGGCAGATTATATTTTGAGAGTGAAATAATTTCACCCTTTTAATATAGTTAGCCGGATGTATAAAGGAATTTTCGTTTTAAAAGATTCAAGTATTTCTGTCTCACGGATTATTAACCTATAGCCAGCAATTGAAATTGACGTCCCTTGTGCGGGTATAATTTTGAATACCTTACACATTTTTCCAGGTAAGTGGGACCTAGACCATGTTTCGCAAACTCTCCGTAAATGTTTTCTCTGTAAATGGAACCCTCACACAAGTCTCTAGCTTTATTAGTTTCTGAGTTATGCCAAAATTTGTTTAAAGCATTTTATCTGTTGAATTTCCAAGTTAAAATTTTATCTTGCTAATAATTAATTTTCTGTTCTTAAAAACATCTGCAGTCATGTTTCTATATTATTTTTTAACTAATGTTATCCTTAAAATCAGTTTTAATGAGTCTACAGGATGTTTTTGCGGTTATTGAATTTATTGATTTACACAATACTAAGCCTTCTTCTCGAACAGCATTTGTTAATGTTTACTTCGGTTTCATTCGATTTCTATATTTTTCAAAGGGTTATTATGTGATATGTACTGGAATACCCATGTCTTTATAGCAACCATCCCCATTTAATAACTGTTTTTAATTATTATATTATGTATCTTAATTATAAGTATTTAAAAGAATACAGTTTGAACATCCATTCAACGTCGTTACTCAACTATATCATTCGATTTTTCCTATCGTAAGCGAAACCGTCGATGATTCATCTGGCATCACTACACTTGGAAGGAGAAAAAATATATATAATGTCAATAACACTCTAATGATTTAGAGAATGATTACACTTGATCTCTTTAGCTATTTTATTAGGATTTACTGATTATGTGTAGATTTAAGACAAACAAAGTTTTGAAACTAGAAATATTTTTTCTTTATCTTATTAAAATATAATATTTATTTATTGATAGTTAAATAGCTCTTGTGATTATCATCTGATCTATATTTTAAAAAAATTGCCCATGTGTAAATATAAATTTTAACGAAAACTTAATTTTTAAGAGGGCAGAGGTTCTTTTAAACTTTCAAAAAATCAGTTTTCGGTTTCTGTTTTATTCTGAATGTTTTAAAATTTCTCAACAATATGCAAAAAACCCCATTCAAAATTGAGTTATAATCATTTATAGACGGAGAGTTGAAGATCCGTAGATATCGAAACTTTAAAAAGAGTTTTCTCAGATTAGTAAATTTGAAGTTTGTGCTTTTGTTGTTACTTTCAAACTATGTAAGTGCAGCTTTTAAAAAATAAACAAATATGCGTTTCTTTATAGTCTACATGCTTAAAAAAAAAAAAAAAAAAAAAAAAAAACATTTTGTTTATTTATTTGTTTGAACTTGAAAAACTTGAAATTTTTTACTTTTTTTATTTATTTTGTGAAGAAATTGAATTTTAAACAAAATTTTTTGTGTATATTTTGAATTTAATGTAGAGTAGGTGTGTTACGATTCTATTTTGTTCAAAAATTGCTTTCTATATGCATAATTTAGAATTTTAACATGCGCGCAGCACTTAGATTTTAATTCACGCATTAGTGATATGACGGTTTACATTTAAAATTTAGATATTAACTTTGTATATACAGCATTTATTTTTCTGGATTATATTATAGTTATGAATATATATTTGAGGCAGAAAGGGGAAAAAAAAGATCTTAATTGCATATTATTTGCGTTTTGGTACTTTGAAAAAGGCTTTGTTTTTGATCGTTTCGAGATATTCAAAGATCGTGCATCCTATAAAATGATTTTGTGTGTGTGTGTGTGTGTGTGTGTTCGGGGGGCGGAGGGGGGGGGGAGATATTTGTCATGCAATTTTCGTAAAGCAAATTTTCGCAATTGTATGCAATTTTCGTAATTTTTTAAAAATCTTTCGTCATTGCACTGATTATAATGATATTTTGAACTTTTAGAGTAGGACATGATTAGAAACAAAAAATATATATATTTATCGAAATACTGTAAAAAATCTCAACAGCGGACACCTGGGGGCTGCGGAATTTGTTCGATAATCAAATGTGTCTGCTTTTGTGAAGTAAAAATAAACAAATGTGTGGGTTGTGGATTAAAAAAGGTTGTCGCTCAATAAAGGTGTCCGATATTAGGGAATGTCCATTAACCTTCATAATGGACACTCCCGAATACCGGACACCTCTATTTAGCGAACTATAATGCAGGGTTGGACTTTTTGTAGATGGAGCACTTGATTAAATCATGGGAAAACTGGGCAGTATCCCCTCACTTACGCTTTTAGGGGCCCCAAATTAAACATGCAATTTTTGTAAAGCTTTTATTTTAAATTTGTTTCGACATTGTATTGATTATAATCAATATTTTGAACTTTTAAAGTAGAATAAGATTAAAAACCAAATAAATTTTTAAAAAATCTAAATTTATTAAAACCTCTCAATCACGGGCACCTCGGCAACGAATGGCGGACAAATTCCGTAGTAGCCCCCCTACCCAGCTAAAAATGAACTGCAGAAATTCTACAAAAAAACCGCAATTGGAAAACTGCGGTGATTTGGCCGATTCCACTACAGATTTTTTGCGGTCAATAGAACTACAAAATTACCGCAGTTTACTAACTGCAGTAATTTAGCAGTTGTATTGACCACAAAAATTCTACAGAAAAATTATAGTTATATCAATATTAAAAATTCTGCAGAAATTTCGCAGTTTTATTGACCGCAAAAATTCTGTAGTGGAATCGGCCAAATCACCGCAGTTCTCCAACTGCAGTTTTTTTGTAGTATATCGACCTCAAAAATGTAGTTTTTTTTTACTGAGTATCCACTTTGCCTCCCTGAGGAAAGTGCCCTCAGGGGGGCAAAGTAGTGCACGGAGCAGTGGAAGTATATAAAATGATTAAGCGGTCACAGGTTTGGGTGTCGGCAAAATGTAGGAAAGTGCCCTCCAAAGGGGGGGGGGAAGTAGTGGATGGAGCACCAGAAATGCATAAAATGATTAAGCGGTCACAGGCCTTACCAACGATATGTCACATGATGGGTGTCGCAAAAATTTAGGAAAGTGCCCCCCAGGGGGGCAAAGTAGTGGGCGGAGTACCGGAAGAGCATAAAATGATTAAGCAGCCAAGGGCCTTTCGAACGATATGTCACATGATGGGTGTCGGGAAAATTTAGTAAAGTACACCCCTGGGGGGGCAATGTGGGGGGTGGGGGAGGAGTACCGGAAGTGCATAAAATGATTAAGCGGTTACAGGCCATTCCAACGATATGTCACATGATTAGTGTCAGAAAATTTTAGGAAAGTGCCCCCCTAGGGGGGGGGGCAAAGCAGCGGGCAGAGTACCGAAAGTACATAAAATGATTAAGCAGCCAAAGGCCTTTCCAACGATATGTTACATGACAGGTGTCGGGAAAATTTAGTAAAGTGCCCCCCTGGGGGGCAAAGTGGTGGGTGTGGTACCGAAGTGCATAAAATGATTAAGCAGTCACAGGTCTTTCCAACGATATGTTACATGACGGGTATCTGCAAAATTTAGTAAAGTGCCCCCCCCGGGGGGCAAAGTGGTGGGCGGTGTACTGGAAGTGCATAAAATGATTAAGCGGTCACAGGCCTTTCCAACGATATGTCACATGACGGGTGTCGGAAAAATTTAGGAAAGTGCCCCCCAGGGGGCAAAGTAGTGGGCGGAGTACCGGAAGTGCATAAAATGATTAAGCAGCCAAGGGCCTTTCGAACGATATGTCACATGACGGGTGTCGGGAAAATTTAGTAAAGTACACCCCTGGGGGGGCAAAGTGGGGGTGGGGGAGGAGTACCGGAAGTGCATAAAATGATTCAGCAGTTACAGGCCATTCCAACGATATGTCACATGACAGGTGTTAGCAAAATTTAGGAAAGTACCCCCAGGGGGGGCAAAGTGGTGGGCAGAGCACCAGAAGTGCATAAAATGATTAAGCAGTCACAGGCCTTTTCAATGATATGTCACATGAGGGGCTATGGCAAAATTTAGAAAAATGCCCTCCCACGGGGGAGGGGCAGGCGGGGAGATGGACACGAAGGTGCTAATACAAATAAGCAGCCACACACCTTTCCAAAGATATGTCACATGATGCCTGTCGGCAAAATTTAGAAAAGTACCCCCCCCCCCTGGTGTGAATGTAAATGGAGGGTCATCGTAGGTACATAACATGAATAAGTGGTAAGAAATTTGCATATTACACAATCTTTCGAGGAAATACACATATTTCGCACGACCTTTTGAAGAAATTCACTTATTTTACACGATCCTGGCAAAAATTGCAGTTTTCTACGACCCTTCAAAGAAATTTGCATATTACACAATCTTTCGAAGAAATTTGCATATTTTGCATGATCTTTCGAAGAAATTTGCATATTTTACACAATCCTTTGGCAAAAATCACATTTTTTCGCAAGATCCTTTGAAGAAATTCGCATATTTTCCACGATCTTTCAATGACATTTGCATTTTTTCTGCGATCATTTGACAAAAATCATATTTTTTTGCGATTCTCTGGCAAAATTCGCGTTTTTTCCACAACCTTTCAACAAAATTTGCATATTACACTATCTTTCGACAAAATTTGCATATTTCGCATGATCTTTCAAAGAAACTTTCATATTTCGCACGATCTTTCGAAGAAATTCACATATTTTACACGATCATTTGACGAAATATGCATTTTTTTCGCAATCATTTGACAAAAATCACATTTTTTCGCGATTCTTTGACAAAATTCTTGTTTTTTCCGTGACCTTTCAAAGAAATTTGCATATTACATGGTCTTTCGACAAAATTCGCATATTTTACACAATCCTTTGGCAAAAATCACATTTTTTCGCAAGATCCTTTGAAGAAATTCGCATATTTTCCACGATCTTCCAACGACATTTGCATTTTTTCTGCGATCATTTGACAAAAATCATATTTTTTTGTGATTCTCTGGCAAAATTCGCGTTTTTTCCACAACCTTTCAACGAAATTTGCATATTACACTATCTTTCAACAAAATTTGCATATTTCGCACGATCTTTCAAAGAAACTTTCAGATTTCGCACGATCTTTCGAAGAAATTCACATATTTTACACGATCATTTGACGAAATATGCATTTTTTTCGCAATCATTTGACAAAAATCACATTTTTTCGCGATTCTTTGACAAAATTCTTGTTTTTTCTGTGACCTTTCAAAGAAATTCGCATATTACATGGTTTTTTACAAAATTCGCATATTTTACACGATCCTTTGGCGAAAATCACATTTTTTTGCAAGATCCTTCGAAGAAATTTGCATGTTTTCCACGATCTTTTAACGACATTTGCATTTTTTCTGCGATCATTTGACAAAAATCATATTTTTTTGTGATTCTTTGGCGAAATTCACGTTTTTTCCACGACCTCTCAAAGAAATTTGCATATTACCCAATCTTTCGACAAAATTTGCATATTTCGCACGATCTTTCGAAGAAATTCACATATTTTACACTATTATTTGACGAAATACGCATTTTTTCGCGATTCTTTGACAAAATTCTTGTTTTTTCTGTGACCTTATAAAGAAATTCGCATATTACATGGTCTTTCGACAAAATTCGCATATTTTACACGATCCTTTGGCGAAAATCACATTTTTTTGCAAGATCCTTCGAAGAAATTTGTATGTTTTCCACGATCTTTTAACGACATTTGCATTTTTTCTGCGATCATTTGGCAAAAATCATATTTTTTGTGATTCTTTGGCGAAATTCACGTTTTTCCCACGACCCTTCGAAGAAATTCGCATATTACACGATCTTTTGATGAAATTCGAGCATTTTGCACGACCTTTTGAATAAACTTGCATATTTTACACGATCTATTGGCAAAAATCATGTTTTTTTTGCAATTCTTTGATGGAAATCGTGTCTTTTTCGTAATCCTTTAATGAAAATCTCATTTTTCCGGCAATCCTTTGACGAAAATTGCGTTTCCCAGCGATCCTTTGACGAAAATTGCACTTCCCAGCGATCCTTTGACGAAAATTGTGTTTCCCAGCGATCCTTTGACGAAAATTGCGTTTCCCAGCGATCCTTTGACGAAAATTGCGTTTCCCAGCGATCCTTTGACAGGAGTCGCATTTTTTCCTGTAATCCTTTGACGAAAATCGCATTTTCCCCATGATTCTTTGACATTAATTGCATTTTTTCCATGATCCTTTGACAATTGTGCTCAATTTGGTGCGGTTCGTAGTCACGTTTTTGTTATATTTCCTACACTCCCACTACAACCCTTCCCTCATTAAAAATGTTAACAAATTTTAATGCATATTTGCATCGATCCCAGGAGTAATAAAATTCAATGCTGAAAAAGCGGAATTCCGCGTTTCTGCAGTAAAATAAAACGTCTGAAAACATCTTTCGATTACATAGTTTCTGAACACAAACACCTGCTAGTTTCATGCGTTTCCAAACAAAAATAATTTAAAACATATGTCATAAAGTTGCCTCTTTGGATTTGAGAACACCCATAATGAAAAGCATTCACCATAATAAATGCACAGGGATAAATTCAGTCAGGAGATGCAGCGTTCCCACATCATATATATATATATATATATATATATATATATACACATACATAGATATAATGCTAATAATGTATTATACTTAAATTGAAGGATGACATTTATAAAAATATTTTACTCAAATTTTTCCGATAGATTTCAGTACAATTTAAAAAAAAAAAAAAAAAAAAAACAGAGCAAACATAAATACGTCAATTTTTTTAAATTGAACAGAACTGAAATTATCAATGCAAGTTTGAAAATATGAATTTCATAAAGTACGATAAATGTCACATATAATTTTTCTTTACAAAAAATCCCAAAACTTCCTTAAATAAAATTGCACATAACAAAACTTTTTCAAAGAAAATTACGTCATAAGAACAGTTATTACTTTGTTCATTCTGACACTATTTTCTAGGTGTGCCCACTTGAGGAGAAAAGTAATGTGAAGCTCCCTAATTTTTAGATAATTTCATATATAAACATCAAGCAAACACAATTCTATATTATTAATTGAAAAAATTCTAAAATGCCTATAAATTAGTGATTTGGGGACAAATCTACAACTAATGTCACAAATAATGGCTGTTTGTTTACATCAGATGAATCAGAGATTAAGGGTAATGTTTACATTAATGTCAAGATTATAAGTAATTTAAGGGGGGAACAAATGTCATATCTTTCCGTCGAAAGAAAATTTGCAAAATTTGTCAGTCAGTTGTATGAAAATATCTCAAAATTCATCAATCAGTCGCAGATCAAAAGTTAATTATTTTTTTCAGTCAGACATGGAAAAAAATGCAAGTTTTGTGACTCTGTCACAGAATGAAAATACTAAATTCACAAATCAGTCATAAAAAATATTGCACAATTTTAACAATCGAAGCATTAATTAATCAAACAATCACTTACCTGTAGTGTTTTTAGGTATTTTATGAATTGTTATTAATAATAATCTCAACTTTTTGTATTAAATAATAAAGAGCTAAAAATAATATGAAGCAAAGTAATGGCTTGATGAAAAAGAATATGCAAAACAGAAAAGAAAATCTGTGACGACCGCTGCCAGTCTTGAACTTTCTGCAAACTGGCGTCGGAAAAAACCCCCGCCCGTATATGACATCTGTGCCCATGCAAGTACATGCACTTTCTAATCTTAATCTTTTGGAGATTTTTTTTAAAAATATCTCGTTTGCATTCCCATGCTTTTGTTTGCATTGGGTAACTAAAGACGATCTCTAAAATACACTTTTTTTTTTTTTTTTTTTTTTTTTTATGAGGACGTTAATCTTTTTCAGACAAAAATAGCCTCAGAAAAAAAACCTGCAAACAAAATTAAAAAAGTAAAAAACGGCTGTTGTAAAGATCGACCTCAGCTGGCATACAGAATAATTTCAAAATATGGAAATGCAAATGAGATACTTTAAAAAAAATTTCTTATAAGATTAATATTACAGGGCAGGCGTTTTCATGTGAGTGAAGTAACCTCTTAAGTAAGTAGTGGAGATTCTTTGCAAAAATCAACTTCATACTGTATAGTACTGTGTTTACTCTCATAATAGTTGCACTTTTTTTTGCCAAATTTTTATTGTGAAAGTCTAGGTGCAACTATTATGCGGAGAAATCTACTGCATAATATTGTACACTGAAATGCTGAAACATTACTGGTATAAAAAAACACATAATAAAATTAGTAACTTACCAAATGTTTCCAGATTATGATGTTTATTAAATACCATTTTCTTTTTATGGTAATATTTTTATAGATGTAAAATTTACAAATAATAATCTTTGTGAAAATTTAAACAAAAAATTATCATAATAAATTTCTTTTACTAAAGGTTTCAGTATCACTATTGTAATGTTAGTCGGTGTCTGAAGAATCTCCGTCATTCCATAAAATGTCATCTTCGCTTCCGTCCAAAGCGTCAAAGATACCCATCTTCTTAAAATTTTTTGGAAATTATATCGCTTGTCATTAAAGTCAAGCTTTGTAATGTCCAACTACACATTAGTTCCAGGGATGGGCGCCTTACTTTTCCACTGGGAATTTTCTCGTTGTTCCCATTGATTATCCAATATCCATATACTCGTCTCATATTGTCTTGCAGAATCTCTGTGACTCCTCCGGGAATTATCACAAGATCTGTTTTGCCTTCTGAAAGTTTTTTCTTTACATCATCAACAAAATGTCTTCGGAAACTATCAAGTACCAGCATGGCTGTTTTTTTGAGCAATGCTCAAGACCTTTTCTTCCAAACGTTGATCTTTCATAATTTTTTCATCCATTCAATTCATGAAAAGAAAATAGTTTGACGATTTTTTCTGCTTCAAATCAGGGGTGAGACTATTACACAAGTAAACACGGCAGTCTATTGAGTGCTGCTTTGCAGAATTTCTGAGCATCGAATACCAAGTACTAGTGTATACTAAGGAAGAAACATTCATGCACACACTCTAATCAATACTGACCACTCGACTGGAGGCAGAATTTTTTTTAAAAGAAGTTACCAGACAAATTTAAAAGAAAAATTGCTAAAATTAAAAACATTGAAAAGTGGGAAGGGTTAGTTCCAGGCCATTGGACAACCGCTGTGGCTTCAAGTTTAATCTTCAGCAGCAGTTGAGGGTAGGCAGATTAAAAAAAAAAAAAAAAAAAAATGTAAGATTTTTGCATTGTCTGAAAACATACTTTTTCTGTTTACTTTTAAAATTTAATTTTATTCCAAAATTTAATAAGTCATGCACATTGTTTTAAAATGTTTAAAACCAGCAACACTTCTTGAAAAGTTACATTAAATAACCCGAACAATACACACACAAAAAAAAACTATTCAATAAAAAACTTAGATTATTGAACTCTTTACCTCTGTAGTAACAATAAATTACTTAAATTTACACTAACTAGCTTTTAATCAGCTACACCTCTATTATTCTTTAAAGAAAAACCAAAAAATATACATATAAATAGTATCTTGCACCTACAAATCCTCCTCCGAAATATTTTATTGTGCGACTTTTATTTTCTACTGTTGAATAATCCGAATTTTTTAAAAAGGGCCCACTTTTTTGGAAGTATAATAGTCCTTTCAAAAAGAGAGATCAAGCTCGGTACATAATTTAGCAGTCTTAAATATACATTCTAAAAGAATAATCAAAGTAGTATTATACGGACAAGTCAGATTTAAAAAATAGTATACGAACGCAAAAACCGAACGGGCATGGTGTCAGTTCTTTAAAAAATTAGCTCGGTACATAATATTCGCAATGTTATGGTTATTGACATTCATTTAAAAATAATAATAATAATAATTAACGCGAAAGCATAATACGAACAAAAGGGGCTATGAAAAAAAGACGAAGGTCGAATCGCGAGTCACATGTATTGTAAATAAAGCATTCCGCCTAGATCGAAAGTTGAGTTGTACGAGCACTACTGCTTCATCCGCCGGAATCCAGATAGATTTTTCGCTGTTAGCGAAACGAGATCGACCAATCAGGAAGCTTGCTTCCTTAAAACAGGGAAAAGTTCGCGAAATGTGAGCTTCTGATTGGTCAATCTCGTTTCGCTAACAGCGCAAAATGTATCTGCATCCCGGACAGAATTTAGAATAAAAAATATTATTTAAATAATATTAATTTATTATATATTATTAATAATTATTAATTATAAATAATAATTATTAATTATTTAAATTATATTATTCATATTATGTAATATATAATTAATATTATATTAAATATCAATAATTATTAATTATAAATATTATTAATAATTATTAAATCAATTATAATTAAAAATTAACTTAAATAATAAATATTTATTTAGTCAGAAATGCAGCCTCAGCTGCGTGAACAATAATCAAATATTCCAATGTAAATTTAAAATAAAATATTTAATAAGAATTATTTATTTTTCATTCGTTTTTATAAAGTAGAAGTAATTTTCATACGAACTGGGAGTCATGTATTTTCGGGGAGAAGGGCAAATTGTGCATTTAGTAAATCCGGGTCCGGGTGTGCTATGAAAAAGAAAAAAAAGGGGGGGGATGCCTCCTCATTGGATTTTGAAATTAAAGTAAAAAAAAAAAAATTCTGCTTTTGAAAAACACAGTAGAATTTATTCCTTTCGAGTATGTTTAAAAAAAGGGAAGCTGGAATTTTCCGTTTAGGGGAGAGGGGGGGGGCATAGGAGAGCAACTACCCCTCCCTAGATTTTGAAGTAAGTAACTAATTTCATTTTCTTATTTTGAAAAACATAATAAAATTTATTCTTTGCGAGTGACTAAAAAAAAGAAACCAAGAATTTTCCGTCAGGAGGCGGCGGGGGGGGGGGGGCGGTTATAGAACAGTCATTTGTTCCTCCCAGGATTTTAAAATATAAGTAACTAATTTTTTTTTTCTACCGGTTTTGAAATAGTGAAATTTATTTAATTCGACTAACTTAAATTAAAAGAGGAACTAAAAAGTTTCAGTTGAGGGAACGGTATAGGAGGCCCATTGCCCTTCCCTGTATTTTGAAATTGTATAAACTAAATTTTCTTTTTTTCCTATTTTGAAAACATAGAAGAATTTATTTTTTTTTCGAGTAACTTAAAAAAAGGAAACAAGAATTTCCGTTTAGGGGAAGGTGGCATAGGAGACCAATTACCTCTCCCTAGATATTTCAATTTAAGTAACCCAATTTTTTCTCTCCTGTTTTGAAAAACATAGTAAAATTTATTCTTTGCGAGTAACTTAAAAATTAAGGTAACCAAAATTTTCCGTTAAAAGAGGGGAGCCTAGGGGAGTCATTGTTGCTCCCTGGATTTTGAAACATATATGTAACTGAATTTTCTTTTTCTCCAATTTTGTACATAGTAAAATTTATTTATATTCAGAAACTTAAAATAAAAGAGAAGCAGTATATCAGAAATATCAGTTGAGCGGGGGAAGGGGGGGAAAGGGGGATAGGAGAAAAAAGCCATTTCCCTTCCCTGGATTTTGAAATTTAAGTAATTAAATTTTCTTTTTTTATGAAATGCATAGTAAAATTCATTCTTTTTCAGTATTTTAAAATAAAAGAAATAAAAAAAATCCGTTAAGGAGGGGGGGGGGTGGAAGGCCCATTGCCATCCCTGAAGTCTGAAATTTAATTAACGGAAATATCTTATTTTCTCCGATTTTGAAAAATATAGTAAAATTTATTTATTCCGAATAACTTAAAATTAAACAGAAACTAAGTATTTTCTGTTGGGGGAGAGATTCACCCCCCTATATCTCACTCTTGGTAGTTAATTTTCGGTCGATTTTTTTTCATGTTTATGTATTTAAACTTTATCTTAAAGTCAGGTTAAAAAGAGTTCATTTTTTTTTTGGAGGGGGGTGGGCGGAGCTGTAACCCGAGGACGGCATTCTCTTTCGGACTTTGAAATTTAATTTTAACTAAATTTTCTTTTTCTCTGATTAACACAAAATAAAATTTATTCCTTTCGGACAACTAAAATAATTAAACACTAAGAGAAAAAGACGAACTGGTAAAATTATGAGATAAAATTATTTCAATACTGCAGCATTACTACAGACGCAAAATCTCATTATTTTAAAAGTTTATGATGACTTCAGATAAACTATAGTATTTTTGAAGTTGATAGCACAGAGTATTTTTAAAACAAAGTACCACAAAATTACGCCACATTAGCCGCAGAATTTCTAAAGTATTTTCACAGTCGAGATTGCACTACAGAAAATCTATAGTTGACTATAGAAAAACCTCAAAAATACTCCACTTCTGTAGAAAAACTGCAGTTCATTTTTAGCTGGGTATTGAGAGGTTTTATTGTATTTAGATAAACATTTTTTTTGTTTTTAATCTTATTCTACTATAGAAGTTCAAAATATTGATTATAATCAGTACAATGTCGATAAAAGATTTAAATTATCAGCTTTAAGAAAATTGCATACCAATTTTGAGAGCCCCTAAAATGAGGCTGTATGGGAGTGGAGGGGCAGTACCATGGTCAAATATTTTTCCAGGATTCATTGTGGTCAAACATGGCTGCGTATCATGCTTGCAAAAGAAACGGCTGCAATTCAGACGCAAGAAGTGTCTGAAAAAATTAAGACATTTTAAAATGTCTGCAAATTGAACACTCCGTTTCAGACACTTAAGTGTCTGAATTTCAGACATTTCAATTTACAGTGTATATAGATATACATATATTAGAACACTGAAAAATGTGCTACACTGAGTTTAATGTTTAATTTGTAATATACATAATCTATGATTTATTTGTACATAATATTGCATTTTTCAGTGATATTTATTATTATTATTCTTAAATCACGATTTTGTTTTTCTTTCATGTTTTACAGAACAAATTGCAATGATCAAAAATTGTATGGCAATTAAAAAAAAAGAGCTTTATTTTATTAGAAAGTAGGTATAAATAAACATTAAGCAATCATTAAATTTATCCAAGTATATTTCAATTGTGATATTCTAGACAAATTTTGTTCCAAAGCATGGTTTTAACAATAAATGAAATTCTAAACAAATAGAGAATGAATGAATAAAAAAAGATAGATAAATGGATTTCTGTTATGTATTGTTGTACCCCATAAAAATAAATCAGTCTTGCTTTTCATGCAATCTTTCGGGAAAAACTTCTACAAGAAAATTATAAAATTTTTTGTTATGTGTAAATAAGGCCAGAAATTCTGAGATAATACCTTTTTTTAATCACCCATGTATTTTTCCTGAAATTTTGTATTTTGCGCTAAATTTTTGCAGGTATATACACTGCTCAAAACAATTAAAGGATATTGCAGTTTTAGGTGGATTTTGTATCTGGTAAACTGTTTAGCTGATTGATACATGGTCGACAGACATAGTAGGTTATATGAGAATAAATTACACATGTTTGGCAGAAAAAAATGCATTTTATTGCGCATTTGTGTACTAAAGGAAAAAAACACAATTTGTGCATATGAGAAAAAAAGAATAAGAAAAGGTGTTTTCTTCAAAGAAAATCATTTTCAGTAGGGGGTATGGTTTCCACGGGCGGCCAGCAACGTTGAACACCTTTGAGGCATGGACTCAATGAGGTTATTAATGACGAGTTGGGGTATTCTGCCCCACTCTTCCAGAAGAGCTCTTTCCAATTCTTGGAGAGTTTGTGGGGGTTGATGGCGGCCAGAAACTCGTCTTCCTAGAGCGTCCCAAACGTGCTCGATCGGATTCATGTCTGGAGAACACGCTGGCCATTCCATTCGAACGATTCCTTCCTCGAAAAGGAAATCCTCCACCAGGTTTGCACGATGTGACCTGCAGTTATCGTCCATTAAAATGAAGTTATCTCCGATTGCTGCAGCGGAAGGGACTACAATAGGTCTGAGGATCTCATCCCTATATCGGCAACCAGTCAGAGCTCCATCTCGAATGATGTAGAGGTCAGTGCGCCCGTCAATGGAGATGCCACCATACACCAACACTCCTCCACTGCCAAATCTGACACTTTCGTGCACGAACGCAGGATTATTCCTACTGCCACGGTCCCTCCGATGAAAATACGCCTATTATCTGGATGCACAGAAAAACGGGACTCGTCAGAAAACAGAATATTGCTCCATTCATTTCTCCTCCAGTTGACATGCTCGGTTGCCCACTCCCTGCGGTCGCGACAATGCCTTGATGTTAATCTAACACATACCATCGGTCGGCGAGCATACAGACCTACAGCATGGAGCCGGTTTTGGACAGTCTGAGTTGAAATCGTGGTGCCTGTAGCCGAGCGAAGGTGTTGTTCGAGAAGAGTAGCGTTCATGGTTCGGTGTCTCCGAGCTGTTAACGCTAAATACCGATCTTCATTGGGCGTTGTTGCCCGTCTACGACCTTGCCCTGGTCTTCGGCCTGCACATCCACTCTCCAAAAAACGGTTCCAGATCCTGGAAATGACACTTTGTGACACTCCAATGGCTTGCGCTACTTCGGCTTGAGTTTGGCCCACTTCTAACCTACCAACAATTCTCAAAGCTTCTGAATCTGTCAAATGACTTCGCTGAGACATCGTACTCATCGAAACAAAGCAATCACTGAATGCCGATCATCCTTGTCTTCATTCTCTTTTATCCAGTTGAAAGTCAAATTTCATTCGCTGCCGCTGAAGCGACGTTTGTGACGTCGAATTCAAAATTTGCATACTCCACAGTTTAAAAACCAGAAAAATTTGCATTTGTGATTCTCTTCTTCTATTTTCGGCAAAAAAATTTCGTTTATATCTTTATTTTATATAAAACTTCAAATATCCTTTAATTGTTTTGAGCAGTGTATTATGCAGCATGTATATTGATCTATATTGAATATTGTATCTTTTAACTGAATAGATGACAGTGCCAGAATGAACTTAAAATTAATTATATGTATTGAGCTTAGCAATTTTGGATACACTCTAAACTGAAATGTCTTAAATTCAGACACTTAAGTGTCTGAAACAGAGTGTTCAATTTTCAGACATTTTAAAGTGTCTTAATTTTTAAGACACTTGTATCCGTCTGAATTTAAGACATTTCAAATGTCTGAATTGCATCCATGTTTGACCACTTCGACAGACATTTTTTCACCTTTTGTTTTTTTTTCTTTTGTAAACGTTATACACTGTAAGAAAATATATATTCCTTAAAATATCCCTGAATTTAAAACATTTCAAATGTCTGAATTGCATCCATGTTTGACCACTTCGACAGACATTTTTTCACCTTTTGTTTTTATTGATTTTTGTAAGCGTTATACACTGTAAAAAAATATATATCCCTTAAAATATAGCAATCGTACTGCCACTTCAGACTCCAGTACTATTTATAAATTTTAATAAAAATTTTCTGATGTAAATTCCAGAAAAAATTCCATTTATTTCGCATATTTCTGTATTTAAAAATTTCCACTTAAAAGATAAAAATACAATTTTTCAATGAACCATTCTACCAACCACTTTCTTTTAAGGTACATATTACATTACATCCAATTCTATATTCAACTTAAACTACTGTACACTTTTAACACTTACCCTCGACAGGGATCGAACTCCAGAACCACTGGTCACCAGAAAAGCGCGCTATCCATTCGGAGATGGGGTCAGCAGCTGAGATTTGAAATAATGTTATTTATCAATCACAAAAATGTATTTAAGTAGCAGTAGCTTTTTTCCCACTCTAAAATAATTTTGAACATTTTACACACTTTATTTTTAGAAATTTGAATAAGTGGCATTTTAATTTCAGCTTTATTTTAACAAATGAGGACAAAAAGCCTGGGATTCAACCGTAACAATTATATTAGCTGAATTTGAACCAGAACGAAAGCTAATTTTTAAGTTTCAATGAAGAGAAACGACGGTATTTTTACTTGTAGCTTCACCTGTTCGCATGATGTAAATTGAAAATTGTTTAAATTGATTCATCAATGTTAAATTTATAAATTCCGCATTCCATAACAGATTTTTTATTTGAAAAGTATTCTTTCAGTTTGTTTTTCATATTTTTATAGTTTATATCCGAGTAAATAAAGTTGCATGATGTTTTATTTATAAAATAATACTGTGTAAATAATATATATATATATCTATTTCATTACTTTAAAATGCAAAAACACCATAACTCAGAAAAGAAGGTGTATATCTGCAATATTTAACTATAAAAAACTTTTAAATAAACAAGTAAAAGACAGGTAAAAAACATAAACAGTCTGTTCTTCTTCAGTGGGAGGACAGACTTAACCTAACTCCCCCCCTCCCCCCAACTGTTAAAAATCTGCAGGTTTCTGAACACACGTCCAACCTGCACCCAATACAGAAAAACTATTGTCAATTCAGTAACTAAATTCAAAAAAGCTAAAATAAACCAAAATTAAGCAAAAATAAATAAATAAGTAATGTAGATAAAGCATAATTTAAAAATCTTTAATAAAAAAAAACTTTTAGAAAAGTACTTAAAAATTAACAATTTAATATGTATGAATGCAGATGAATGTGCACCCTTATGGGAGGGTGCTGATTCCCACTGAAGAAGAACAGACTGTTTTTGTTTTTTACCTGTCTTTTACTTGTTTATTTAAAAGTTTTTTATAGTTAAATATTGCAGATATACACCTTCTTTTCTGAGTTATGGTGTTTTTGCATTTTAAAATAATGAAATATATCTTTGTTGCATTTGATATGAGCTGCTATTAGCGCCAGTTGTGCAATAATTTTTTCATTACTTATATGAAATATAATATTAGCAAATAAGGTACTGTACTAAATTCTAAGTTGTTAAAAATTATAATGAGTATCACTCTTATCGTTAATATATATATATTATATATATATATATATATACAATAAATATTGCAGTTTCTTACGAAATTTTACCTAAACAATTTACAAATTCGACCTACGTAAAATTCAAGTTACGCATAAGTTTGCGAAACGCATTACTTATATAGTAAATTGGGAGATGACTGTAATTATAAAAAAAAGTTCGATTACTTGAACTAACACGAGATGGAGCCACTACTTATTATTGAAAATTTTCTGAAAGACGTTACGTGTTTGGAAAATACAAAAATTTTAATTCATTTTTGTGCTTAGGCGCATCAAATTGGCAGGTGATGTTATTTAGAAACTATGTGATCGAAATGAGCTTTCCATTTTTTTTAATGAATAAATTGCCTATCGAATTATAAGCGACCAAAAAAAGTTTGAATTAGCGGCGTATATAAACATCTCATTTCGGAAAGGAACGCTGAGATAAGTAAAAATTTCTAAAATAGAACACAGGAAACAAAAAAAATTCCTCTTTAAACAGGTTTTATAGATTAGGTAACGCATCTATTATGCAATGAAACTTTTTAATCATATGGGACTGGGTAAAATTTCGTTTTTAGCAGGTTTTTGTCTTAACAATTTTAAATTTATGGTTATACCGCATTTTTTTTAAGCGGACCAGTGAAAATTATCTGCTAAATGCATTTCAGTAAACAGTAAATAAAACTGTAACATAAGCAAACCTCTGTATAACGGAAACTTGGCTGAAATGAAAAATTTCATGGTTTCTGCGAAGTAACACCACTTTCTAAGATGCATGCTTTTTGCTAAATTTTTGTGATTAAACATGACATTTTCTATAAATTAGCACGTTAAGCGTCACGTCAGCCACCGGTGGCTGACAGTGAATTTTCCGTTTAAAACACGTCTTTCACCGATAACTGACGTCTAAAATATGATACAAAACTAAAAATATATATATTGTTTTAAGTAATTACTGAACATTTATTTAAAGTTTACCTACCTTTTATTTATAACAGGATTATACTTTCTTAAAAATTACTTTAAACATTGTAAATTTTTCAGCGCTTCAGTGTCAGTCATCGTGGCACTTAACGTGTTAAGAAGGGGGCTGTGGCCTCATCTGCCCATCCCTTAGATACGCCACTGGTTTGAATAAAAATAAATAAATCATGTCTAATATACGTGAGTTAGAAAGTGGGAAATGAACTGTATGGGTTTATCCTTGAAATATTATATTTTTTCTTTTAAGTAGAACTTTTTAAATACAAAAACACGCAAAAAATGGAAATTTTCTGGAATTTACGGGGGAAAAATTACATTAAAATATGTAAATTGGTGTCTCAATTGCCAGTACACTTTCCATATTTAAACGAATATTTTTGTACGGTGTATAAAGCTAGCAAAAAAAGTAAAAACGGTTGCCTATTGTAACATGTAGGTTGATCAAAGATGGATGCGATTCAGACGTTTGAAATGTCTTAAATTCAGCCACATACACATATCTTAAAAATTAAGACACTTTAAAATGTCTGAAAATTGAACACTCCATCTTAAGACACTTATATGTCTGAATTTCAGACATTTCAGTTTACAGTGTTTATCATAGTAAAACATAGTAAGACACTTAAGTGTCTTAATTTCAGACTCCTATGATGTCTGAAATTTCATATTCAGACACTTAGGTGTCTGAATTACCTTTTCAGTCACATATGTGTCTGAATTTAAGACGCCTTTATTTGCAGTGTATTTGTTAATAGAGTAAATTTTATTGAAAGATGATCAAAATTAAAAAAAGAAAAGAAAAGAATTTGATAAAATATGTGGAAGATATCTATGAATCTTCCTAATGGATGAGAAAACACTACTATGGTATAACTTGAGTAATAAATGTGCTTTATTTAAATTATCTGCAAGAAAAAAGACAGTTCGGGTAATATTTATATTCGGATGTAACTATGTAAATACAGAATTAATACAGAAATTATAGTTTTTTGTTACTATAACAAAATTTTTATATTCTCAAGGAAAGGTGTAACAATAAGCTTCGCGCAAAAACATATAATAATAATAATAATTTTTGAAAAGCATTCTGCATCTTTTTAATTTGAATTTACAATCACATAATTTAAAAAATGAATATTATTTGAAAATTTAAATATGCAGCGAAAAACCTAATATTATTTTTATTTTCCTTTCAGTTACTATTGTTGTGAATATTTTTGGTGGGAGCAAGGTTGAGGGGGGGGGGGGGGTTCGAGGGGTGACTTGACATGCGAAATACTAATATTCA
Source organism: Maratus speciosus (assembly GCA_963932465.1). Classification (NCBI taxonomy): domain Eukaryota; kingdom Metazoa; phylum Arthropoda; class Arachnida; order Araneae; family Salticidae; genus Maratus; species Maratus speciosus. The sequence continues at coordinate 607,573,030 of OZ010787.1, forward strand.
TTTGATGATACACTCTCAGAAATGGATACTCAGATTTCACGAAATTTTCTTCATTTTTGACGAAACCATTTCCTGGGATATGCTCCGAGCGAATATTTCGTCATATTGAGAAAATTACTTTCTTCGCTTGTTTGAGGATAACAATTTCGTCAAAAGTGCTTATTTGAAAAGTGCAATCAGAGGGCTGGTGGTGCCACCTATTGAACAGTTTGGAAGCTCTTGTATCGACAGGAGAAAAAAATAATAGCTTCGGTCTTCGGGTTGATTCGAACTCACGACCTCCTGTGTGGGAGACTGTCACTCTAGCTATTACGCTATTGAGTCCTCGAACAGACACGATTTTACATGCATGTAATGGATTCTACTGTATATTTATATTTTTATAAGGTTGGTTGCAATTTTATCGATGGTGTTATACTGATAATTCTTGCAAGTTTTAATTAGTAAGACTAATTTATTATTATTATTTCCTTTGGTTAATATGAATAATTATAATATGGCTTGATTAATATAATTTATTAGGAAAATTTTCTTTGCTCGATGAATGATTAAAATATGGTCTGGTTAATTTGTTGCTCAGAAATAACGAATTTTAAAGTACATATGGGGGAGATTTTATCAATTTGAGTAGTTGGTTAAGATTTTAACACTTTACTGTTTACAGAATAGAAGGGAGAGGGATCAATTATGCATATTTAATTTGATAGTTATATGAATATATTTCTTAAATGAAAAAGAGATCTTGGAATTTTGAAACTTTATTGACCAAATTTTCTTTTTGAACGATTTTGTAAAACACAGGAAATTTATTCTTTTCAAATTAAACCATAGCGAGCAAAGTAAAATAATAATAATAATAATAATAATAATAATAATAATATAAATAATAATAAACATTCTTAAAAACTTTAACAGCTAAAAAAATAACTAATGCAGAAACAATAACTACCTGTGTTTCAGCATTTTCTGAAAAGCGCTAAAAAGTGCAATTTTTTAAATAAATTATGACAGGAATAACATAATTTTTTAAAATAAATCATGACAGGAATAACATAAATTTTTTAAATAAATTATGACAGGAATAACATAATTTTTTTAAATAAATTATGACAGGAATAACATAAACAAGCAAATATTTGCTTGCTAAAGTCGCAGGATTTGAGGAGGTACGGTTTCCTTAAAATGCATTGAGTTTGGCCGTGAGTGAAGAAACACCTTCGTCAAATATTTGAGAACTATTATTTTAACACAATCAAACTGATTGGTAAAGTTATCATACGAATTGAATATTTCCAACTGAGCGAAAAAATGCCCAGGCTGGGAATCGAACCCAGATCCTTGGCTTACAAGGCCAATGCTTTTCCATTTAAGCTAACTGGGCCGACAACCAGCCAGCATATTTCGCTCAGAAAACCTTATTAGTAATAACATCTGGTCTGTCATGTAGACAGCTCAACAGAATAAACCGCAGGTAAAGGAACTCCATATAAACGATGGATACGTAGATGAACTATTATTTTAACACAATCAAACTGATTGGTAAAGTTATCATACGAATTGAATATTTCCAACTGAGCGAAAAAATGCCCAGGCTGGGAATCGAACCCAGATCCTTGGCTTACAAGGCCAATGCTTTTCCATTTAAGCTAACTGGGCCGACAACCAGCCAGCATATTTCGCTCAGAAAACCTTATTAGTAATAACATCTGGTCTGTCATGTAGACAGCTCAACAGAATAAACCGCAGGTAAAGGAACTCCATATAAACGATGGATACGTAGATGAACTATTATTTTAACACAATCAAACTGATTGGTAAAGTTATCATACGAATTGAATATTTCCAACTGAGCGAAAAAATGCCCTGGCTGGGAATCGAACCCAGATCCTTGGCTTACAAGGCCAATGCTTTTCCATTTAAGCTAACTGGGCCGACAACCAGCCAGCATATTTCGCTCAGAAAACCTTATTAGTAATAACATCTGGTCTGTCATGTAGACAGCTCAACAGAATAAACCGCAGGTAAAGGAACTCCATATAAACGATGGATACGTAGATGAACTATTATTTTAACACAATCAAACTGATTGGTAAAGTTATCATACGAATTGAATATTTCCAACTGAGCGAAAAAATGCCCAGGCTGGGAATCGAACCCAGATCCTTGGCTTACAAGGCCAATGCTTTTCCACTTAAGCTAACTGGGCCGACGACCAGCCAGCATATTTCGCTCAGAAAACCTTATTAGTAATAACATCTGGTCTGTCATGTAGACAGCTCAACAGAATAAACCGCAGGTAAAGGAACTCCATATAAACGATGGATACGTAGATGAACTATTATTTTAACACAATCAAACTGATTGGTAAAGTTACCATACGAATTGAATATTTCCAACTGAGCGAAAAAATGGATAGGCTGGGAATCGAACCCAGATCCTTGGCTTACAAGGCCAATGCTTTTCCATTTAAGCTAACTGGGCCGACAACCAGCCAGCATATTTCGCACGTATCCATCGTTTATATGGAGTTCCTTTACCTGCGGTTTATTCTGTTGAGCTGTCTACATGACAGACCAGATGTTATTACTAATAAGGTTTTCTGAGCGAAATATGCTGGCTGGTTGTCGGCCCAGTTAGCTTAAATGGAAAAGCATTGGCCTTGTAAGCCAAGGATCTGGGTTCGATTCCCAGCCTGGGCATTTTTTCGCTCAGTTGGAAATATTCAATTCGTATGATAACTTTACCAATCAGTTTGATTGTGTTAAAATAATAGTTCATCTACGTGTCCATCGTTTATATGGAGTTCCTTTACCTGCGGTTTATTCTGTTGAGCTATCTACATGACAGACCAGATATTATTACTAATAAGGTTTTCTGAGCGAAATATGCTGGCTGGTTGTCGGCCCAGTTAGCTTAAATGGAAAAGCATTGGCTTTGTAAGCCAAGGATCTGGGTTCGATTCCCAGCCTGGGCATTTTTTCGCTCAGTTGGAAATATTCAATTCGTATGATAACTTTACCAATCAGTTTGATTGTGTTAAAATAATAGTTCATCTACGTATCCATCGTTTATATGGAGTTCCTTTACCTGCGGTTTATTCTGTTGAGCTGTCTACATGACAGACCAGATGTTATTACTAATAAGGTTTTCTGAGCGAAATATGCTGGCTGGTTGTCGGCCCAGTTAGCTTAAATGGAAAAGCATTGGCCTTGTAAGCCAAGGATCTGGGTTCGATTCCCAGCCTGGGCATTTTTTCGCTCAGTTGGAAATATTCAATTCGTATGATAACTTTACCAATCAGTTTGATTGTGTTAAAATAATAGTTCATCTACGTATCCATCGTTTATATGGAGTTCCTTTACCTGCGGTTTATTCTGTTGAGCTGTCTACATGACAGACCAGATGTTATTACTAATAAGGTTTTCTGAGCGAAATATGCTGGCTGGTTGTCGGCCCAGTTAGCTTAAATGGAAAAGCATTGGCCTTGTAAGCCAAGGATCTGGGTTCGATTCCCAGCCTGGGCATTTTTTCGCTCAGTTGGAAATATTCAATTCGTATGATAACTTTACCAATCAGTTTGATTGTGTTAAAATAATAGTTCATCTACGTATCCATCGTTTATATGGAGTTCCTTTACCTGCGGTTTATTCTGTTGAGCTGTCTACATGACAGACCAGGTGTTATTACTAATAAGGTTTTCTGAGCGAAATATGCTGGCTGGTTGTCGGCCCAGTTAGCTTAAATGGAAAAGCAAAGCACCGCATTGGCCTTGTAAGCCAAGGATCTGGGTTCGATTCCCAGCCTGGGCATTTTTTCGCTCAGTTGGAAATATTCAATTCGTAAAATATTTGAGAGTTTACGTGTCGTTAAAAGTCACGTGATTTTGATACGAAATGATTGTCAAAAACAACGAAATATAGCTCGAGGACTGCTGAATCGTCAAAATTGAGAGTTTTATTTCTGAGAGTGTAGTTTCCCCCTCATTTGTATACATGTATTAATAATATACTTTGATATTTTGTCTTTGTGAATCATATATATATCGTATGTATTGCTGCATGCATGTTATATTTAATATATTTAATATTATATCCTTTGATTGAATAGAGAAATAACTGAAAAATTACTTTTTTCATCCATTTCAAAGTTCTTGCCTCTAAAATGTACAGTCGGCAAAAAAAAAAAAAAATTAAAATAAATAAATAAATAAAAATAAAAATAAAACAAATAAGAGGGAGAGAGTGAGTGAGTGAGATAAACACCTTGTACATTTTAATCATCAAATTGTCCCAGAAATAAAAGAAAATAGCCATTATCTGGAAATTACATCTTAAAAATAAGTTTTGGGGTCGTCTTAATGGTGAAATTGGACTAAAATCTGAAATTTTCAATTCGAACACATAATTTTGTCAAAATATTTTTTTTTTCGGTAATATTTACATTAGAAATCAAAAGAGAAGTAATTCAGCAAAGTACTTTTGGAGTTAGGCAGGTTTCAAGTTTCAAATTCCTAATGTTGAATCCATCTGTAATGGTTGCAAACCAGGTAGAAAGTGGTTAGTTTTTTAAAATAACTCAAAACTACTTAGAGGAGTGAACTGTAATTTTGGTTTCCTATATCTAAAACTTTTAAAATTTGATTTTTACCTGCATTGTCATCAATTTCTTTACAATGAAGATATGGTCAGTAGTTATTACAATATATTTTCTAGGTTGCTAAGTTTATTATGCATTGAATGGATTGGGGGGGATGGATAATTTGATTGAAGGTATTCAATAACTTCTGCACTTGGTTTAAAATAGTTCAGAATACAATAGATTCATTTTATATGATAAAAGAATTTTGTGGACAATGTCACCGCATGCCCTCGTAGATATATTGAACAAAATTTTGCATATATATATTTAAATAAAAAGTAATTAACATGTTTTAAATATGTGTAAATAAAATAATTTAAAGAACAATTAGCAGAATAAAAATGTACACAATTAGGCTTAGCTATATATGTCTCTGTTTATATATATATATAAATTTGTAGAAGTTATTGTTTGTAAAATGTTAATATATAGATAATTTAAATAAGTAGACGTTTGAATCACAATACGTACACTTTAATACAATTCTATAAGGGTAACTTTACATCACTTCGTTGATACTTTTCTAAATACAGCACCTTTCTTACTTAAAACTTACAACATATTTCTTACGAATAATTTGATTAGGCTTAACAATACCGTCCTTGGCATCTAATGAACCGCTGCTTCATGCACAACATTATTTTTTAGACTGACTCTTTTCTAATTTTTGAATATGTCCAAACCTTGATCTCGTGATTGTGAATTTTCATTACTCGTGCTTTCAAATTATGGATAATAAAAATACCAGAGCATCAGTTAATTTGTTTATCTTGTACGTCATAAAGAAAATAAAGTATGCTTAAATTTAAATCCTACAAATCGGTCATCCTGACATGATGGCGTCCCGACATCATCATCTTGGCTTATTATTTCTTTTTTATGTTTAAACAGCTACACTCTTGAGACTTTTATACATTTTTCTTTCACATAAAATTTTGATTATAGGTTCAATACACATACACGTATATTTAATCTATCCGACTCGTCCAGGAGTTTAACCCATAGACCACGGCTTCATGTATTCGGCCCCGGTTGACGTCTTCCCCGGACCTTCATGATCTCCTACTTTCTTTACTTCATACCGATCATGATTCTTGGCTGCAGTTATCTCATATGGCCCCAAATATTTTTCTTTAAGTTTGATAGTATTGCCAAATTGCGTCCTCTTTATGGCGACGATATCTCCTATTTTGTATTTTCGTGGCTGTTTTCTTTTCTTATCAAACTGCACCTTGTTTTCTTCTTGTATTTTGAGTATATTTTTCTTTGCTTCTTCTCTCATGCCTTCGCGTTCTTCCATCATACATTCGGTAAATTCTTCTTCCAAAATTTTCTTGATGTTCTGCATGTTACTGTCCTTCATTTTAACTCCTGTCATTAATTCAAAAGGACTATACTTGGTGCTTCGTGTTACTGTGCTATTGATAATTCTTTGTAATTTTGGTACATACTTATACCACTTGGATTCATCATCACTAGATAATTTTGACAAAACGGATATCATCACTCTGTGTATTCTTTCCACCTGTCCATTTCCTCTTGGCATCCCAGTTGTTATCTCTAGAGGTTCAATTCTTTCCTTTGTACAATATTCCTTGAACTCGCTTTCAGTAAATGCTTTTCCTTTATCGGTTATAATTCTAGCTGGGTTCCCGAAAGTTGTTTGTTGTAGTTCCAATTTCTCTATTACTTCCTTGGCCGACTTTGATTTCACTGGGTAAAACCATGCGAACTTCGTAAATGCATCTACTACGGTGAAAATATATTGATATTTTTTATTTGTGAGAGGTAATGGACCTATGTGATCGATGTGATAGGTTTCCAATGGTTTGTCTCCTTTTGGTATAGGGTTTAGAAAACCTTCAGCTTTTCCCTGCTTTCTATTATATAAGATACAATCAACACAGTTCGTGATTATTGTCTCTACTTTCTTCCTTAATCCAGCTATGTAAAATTCTTGCTTCACTAGATCTTCCGTTTTTGATATAGCAAAGTGTCCTCTTTCATGAATTTTTCGTATAATTTCTCGTTGCATCTCTTCCGGCACCACCAATATTTCTTTTCCATTCTCGAATCTGTATAATACATCATCTTTTACTAAGTAATTATCGGACGGTCCATTTTTAATAAGCGACTTGATGCATTGTATAGATTCATCTAGCCTTTGCGCTATTGCGATTCTTTTCGTTATTTCTCCTTGCGATCTTGTTATCACTAATACTGATTGTGTTGTCGGGACGTTTTGGCTTAATGCATCTACATGTTTCATTCTTGTTGCTGCTCTATGTTCTATCTCGTAGTTGTATTCCTCGATGAGCAATGCCCATCTTGCTACCTTAGGTGTTAAATCTCTTTTGTTTAATGTTTTCTGGAACGCAGCGCAGTCCGTTACTATCTTGAATTTATTTCCCATTAGGTAATTTCTGAATTTCTTAAGAGCTTCTATTATGGCTAATACTTCAAGTTCATAACTTGAATATTTCTCCTGTTGTGGTGAAGTTTTCTTGCTCATGTATTGTAATGGATGAAATTTTCCATCATCTCCTTTCTGTAATAAAACTGCGCCAAATCCTTGGCTGCTTGCGTCAGTATGGAGTTCTAGTGTGGATCCTTGTTTATATAATTGAAGAACTGGTTTTGTTGATAGTATTCTCTTTAACTCATTAAAAGCTCCAAGCTGCTCTCTTTCAAATTTGAAACAATTTGTTTTCCTTAATAAATGACTCAGAGGCTTGGCGATTTTGGCGTAATTCGGGATAAACTTTCTGAAGTATCCTGTTAAACCTAAAAAGGATTGTAATTGTTTTGTTGTAGTTGGTTTAGGGAAATTTTGCACAGCTTTTGTTTTCGCTTCGGACGGTTTTGTGGTCCCATTTTCAATTATATAACCCAAGAACTCTATTTTCTTTTTAAGGAATTGGCACTTTTTGAAGTTAATTTCTAAACCATATGCTGATGCTATTTCTAATACTCGTTTCAGCTCCTTTATCCCATCTTCTTCATCATCTGAGGGAATGACAAAGTCATCCATATATACAATGATAGTGCCTTCTCGTAGTAAATCTTGGAATACTGTGTTTATATATCTTTGAAATTGATTACCTGATATGCACAATCCGAATGGGCAACGTAAAAATTCGTGTTCTCCTTCATGTGTTACAAAAGCTGTATATTTACGACTGTTTTCATCAATTTCGACGTGGAAAAAGCCGTTTTTGAGATCTAATGTCGTAAATACTTTTGCCTTCTGCAATTTGTCGATCACATCCTCAATTAACGGTAGTGGATAGCGATCTTTTAATATTTTCCGATTTATTTTCCGATAATCAATACATAACCGGTGTGATCCATCTTTTTTCTTACTCAGGACTACTGGGGCCGCAAAATCTGAATAACTTCGTCTAATGATCCCATCTTCCAACCACTGTTGTATTTGCTTACTGATTATTTCCTGTTCCACTAGAGGTAACCTTCTTGGTCGTTCACAGATAGGTTTTTCATCCGCTAATAGTATTTTCATTTTTAACCCAGTATCCTTTGTTTTATTTGGTTTGTATGATTCTATAAATTCTCGTATTTTTTCTCTGTTAGTTAAATTTGTAATATGAGTCAAATCCACCTCGGCATTTACGTAGTTGATATTAACCATATCTTCCCAAGCTCGATTATGGTTATCTATACTTGATGTGGCTACTTCATCTGTTTTGGAAAGGACATCATTAATTTTAATGTATCCTACTCGAACTGAATTGTCGTTTACTATTTTAACAACATCTTCCATTACTTTTAACGTCAAGCCTTCAACTGCTTTTCTACCTATTATTAAATCATAGTCAGTTTCTTGTACTACGTAAAATTTATCTTGTATTTCTATACCATCTACATAAACTTTATGCAAGAAATAACCCGTTGGTTTAATCTCTTCTCCACCTAAGCCCGATATAGATATACTGTCGCTGGTTAACTTTGGCGCATTTATTGCCATATGATATCTTGAATTGGCGATTGAAATATCACTCCCTGTATCGATTATTATGTTTGTTTTTATTCCTTGAATATTCAGGATTCTTCCTTTCTTTCCATTTAACGTGCCCGTATTAACTACTTTTCTTTGCGTGTTTTGGCTCCAATCTTGGTATTTCGTTTCTCGCCAATTTTGATTACGTTGCGGGTTATAATTTGAATAATTTTGTTGTGTTTTACTTCCCATGGTACAATTCTTACTCACGTGATCAGGTCTGCCACAATTATAACATATTATATGTGCCTCGTTTCTTCCATGGTTCACATTGTGCCTATTGTCAACTTGGCGCCTTTTCGAATTGGCGTAGTCAGCCACTCTCGATCGTTTATCCTCAAAATTCCCACTTGTATTCCTTATAGCTTGTTTATTGCAAACCCTTCTTGCCGTTTCGTAAATATCTAATTTGTTTACTAATTCGTCTATCTTTTTTATTATTAACAATTCCTCTGCAAAATGTGTCTTTGTTTCCGCAGGTAAATTATGCCTAATTTGATTAACTACAATTAATTCCGATAATTCCTCAAAGCTATCTATTTCAAGGCCGTCGATCCATTGTTTAAAATATACCTTGATCTCATAAGCAAAATCGCGCCAATTAGCCGATGGCTCTTTTTTGAGTGAGAAAAATTTCAGCCTAAACTCTTCTGGCGATAGTTTGTACCGTTTTAAAAGAATACTTTTTATATAGTCATAATCCTGCATTTCGGGTTCACTCTCCCTGGTTATTATATTAATCACATCTAATGGCATTAGGTTAATTAAATAGCTGACCCATTCTTTTTTATCAATGCCCGTTTGCGCCATTTGCCTTTCATACATAGCCAAGTATAAACTAATATCATTTGTACTATCGTATTTTGTTAATAATCTAAGCAATTCATATTGCTTACCTGAATTTGTCCTTGCGTCCACATCGATGTGCTGTCTTGAATTTTCTTGTAGTTGTATTTTCTTAATCTCAAATTCTCTTTCGCGATCTTTTTCTTCCAATTCTATTCTCCATTTTCTCTCTTCCATTTCCATTTTCAGTTTCTTTTCTTCAAGTTCCGATTGCGCTTTTAGTTTCTTTTCTTCAGTCTCTGCTCTTAATTTCTTTTCTTCAAGTTCTGATTCCGCTTTTCTAGCTGCCACAATTACTTCTAGGCGGTCCTTTATAAAATCTTCATCGTAATCTTCCCAGTTTTTAATTAGCTTTATTAGGACATGGATTGTTGGTTTTTCTGGTGGTTGAATTCCGCATTCCTCACAAAGATCTATTAGATCAATTCTTTTAGCTTTATTTAAGGATACCATGTTTTTCAAAGTTGTACTTGGATAAATATGACTACGGTTTTTACACACTTGCCTTGTTCATTCACAATCCATTTTTTGACACTGGCGATTGACAACAATTTCTCTTCGATTAATATTTTACTATTTATTCCAATAATAGTCGCTTAAAATCCCGGCATCGAGCCCCCAAATTTGTAGAAGTTATTGTTTGTAAAATGTTAATATATAGATAATTTAAATAAGTAGACGTTTGAATCACAATACGTACACTTTAATACAATTCTATAAGGGTAACTTTACATCACTTCGTTGATACTTTTCTAAATACAGCACCTTTCTTACTTAAAACTTACAACATATTTCTTACGAATAATTTGATTAGGCTTAACAATACCTTCCTTGGCATCTAATGAGCCGCTGCTTCATGCACAACATTATTTTTTAGACTGACTCTTTTCTAATTTTTGAATATGTCCAAACCTTGATCTCGTGATTGTGAATTTTCATTACTCGTGCTTTCAAATTATGGATAATAAAAATACCAGAGCATCAGTTAATTTGTTTATCATGTACGTCATAAAGAAAATAAAGTATGCTTAAATTTAAATCCTACATATATATATATATATATATAAACTTTAAAATTTTCTCGGTGTAATATAAATTGGTAGTCACATTCTTAAAAATATTAAAATTGCGCAGAAATAATTTAACTATTTTACATTTTTAAATCTAAGAAAAATAACAAAATGCAGTAGAACATATTGATAAATTTAAATTTAAAAAAAAGGAAATGATGACTTGTTAGTCTTTCTAGTGAAATTTTCACTATTAAATCGGTATAAAAGAGTTGTCTACTGTAATACATTTTGGGATGACCAACTGTGCACCATGTACACATAGAATAAGAAGGTATTCTATAACATTTTATTTTACATAAAAATGCATATTTCGAATAAAATTAGCAATAAATGAGTGCCTTACACTTCAACAATTTCTCCTCTCTAATTCTTATCATTGTTAACAAAATATCTAAGATGAAAAAAAAAATACTTTTGATTGTTAAACACAACATAATGAATAAGTTTTGATTTGACCACAGGATTTATGGTTGAAAGTATTCTTTATAATACAGTCAAACCTCGTTAACATGAACACGCTTAACGTGAATTACTTTTAACATGAACTGTTTTCACAGTCCCCTATAAAAACGAATACAAAGATTTGATACTGATAACATGAATTACTGTTAACATGTACAAAATTTTGATTCCCCTTGAGGTTCATGTTAACGAGGTTCGACTGTACTGCTATTGATGAGTACAAATATGAAATTAAAACACGTAAAATAAATACATTTTGAAGGGATGTTCCAATGTGTGACATATTCCCCTGTCATTAAAAATTTTTTACAGGATTATGTTTTTTTACAATGAATTATGAAAATACCCAATTTTTGGGTATTTACCCAAGGCTCGAATAAATACCCAGGTGCATACTCCAGGTAATACCTGCGTATTTACCCATCCCACATCACTGTGTGTAATCATACAATAAAATCGTCACTCTCTGTCCATATTTTCTTTACATAATGACCTATACTAATATTTTTATGTATAAACAGTCTTTTATTTAAATACATATTGTAGTAATTAATTATAATAGATTGTGTTTTGACTTTTCAGTAGTAAATTAATGTTGCTTTACATAAACAAAAGAAAAAAATCACAAACTTTGAACATTACGTAATTAAATTTGCAAAACGAGTCATTAATAATATGATTTGAAATTTAATTGTTTAAAATTCACAATGGTTAAATTTGAAGGCAATGATGATAATATAAGAAACATGATATAAATAAGTAAGGTGAAACACATAAATCATTTTAGCCAGAAAAACTACATTGAATCACTTTTTATTGTCATATTTCATTTTCATGAAACATTTGCTAAAATTTATGCATTTATAAAAGTCGTAATTATTCTACTGAAACTTATTTCGTGATGAAACTCCCGGTTGCGTCGCTGTAATAATAATAATAATAATAATAATAATAATAATAAGAGTAAAATTGTTCAAAGTGATCTCGATTTTTTTAAAAACTGCCAAAACATTCTGTAAATTGAAGTAATATGTCCTTTCTAACGAAAATGACTGCTAGAATAGGGACTGATAGAACAGCCCCTTCCCCCACTGGGACATAAATTTTGTCAACAGACAGCCGATAAGATGCTGGCCTTCACGGCAATTAAGGCTGTTCTTAACTGCTCTGCTCAACAAGCGTAAAACGTTTTGACACATTTACAAATTCATTTTTTAACTGAAAGATATAAAATTGGAAAACGTGTGCATGGAAGCGATTTCGAATCGAACTGTTTTTTCCATTTTTTGATCAATAAATTACCTATTGAATTATAAGTATTTTTGATCACGTGACAAACGCGATTTTCGCCCTTCACGGACTGGTTTTTCTGCTTTCTTCGGGAACTTCGGTTCAAAACGTCAACTTTGACACCATTTTCTGAAAGATCTATTGCGTTTGCAAAAAAACGGAAAAAATAGCTCGATGACATAGTTTCTGAACAACACCAGCTAGTTTCATGCATTTTCGATCAAAAATAAATTAAAACTTATGTCAGAAAGTCGCCCTTTTGGATTTGAGAACACCCTTAACGGTAAACGCCTCTTGACAGCTTATAGGGGGGTAGGAACAAACTACTCTCTCAGCCGAACGCGATATTTTCTGGAAATAACCAACAGCCTTATTTGGCTCACCGCTAACGTTGTAATGTAATTGCTTGAACTAACGTTGCATTGATGCAGAGGTATTTAGCATGAAGGTAGAATTTTTTTCTTTGATTAAGATTACTCTCAGAATCAGACGAGATATTTTCTGACACTTGTTTTTAATTCATTTTTGTTCGGAAACAAGTTAATTAATAGGTTTTTTTTTTTTTTTTCAAGAAACTATTTAATCGGGAGACGTTTTCCATTTTTTCGTAAGCGTAGGCGATTTTTCAGAAAATGCTGTCAGAGTGGGCATTTCGAACCGTAATTCCGCATGCAACACCGGGAGAAAGGAGAAAAAATAGTTGCCTCGTGGCCACAATTTTAATTCGATAGTTTATTCCCATTATTTATTATAAGTTCCATTTATCAAAAAATGGAAAACTCATTTCGATTCCAAATGTCTTTCATTGTTAAGACCTGTCAGTTTTATGCTTTTACGTTCAGGGATGTAGTGGAGGGTATACGGGGGTATACGCCGTATACCTTCTGGATTCTTTTAAGACACGCCGTATACCCTCTGTTTCACAAAAAAGCTATAGTATATACTCTGTAGGGTATACTCTCTGCCTTGAGCGTATATCCTCTGCCTAGAGAGTATACCCTCTGTTATTTTTACGACTACACCACTGTTTACGTTTCAAAAATAACCGAAAAATGCGCTAAAAAATTTGCGTTGTTGAGCAGGGGATTTGAGAACCGCCCAGAAACGCGCGAATTGGGAAGTAAATAGGGCTGTTCACAAACCCAAAGGAGCTACTTTATGACATATTTTTTAATTCAATTTTGTTACGGATGAAATTTGAAACGGATGAAATTGGCAGGTGTTGTTATTCAGAAACTGTGTATTAGAAAGATTTTTACATTTGTTGGTAGACGCAAAAGATCTTTCAGATAATATTGTCAAAGTGGGCGTTTTGAACCGAATTTCTGTGTGCGACACCACGAGAATGGAGAGAAATTGGTTTTCATGCGACTACAATTGCTTATAAGTTCATAAGGAATTTATCTATCAAAAAATGGAAAAGTCATTTCGAGCCCAAATCGCTTCATTATTCAGTATATTCGCTATCAATGTTATGCCTTAGTGTTTAAAAATGAGTCAGAAAAGGTGTCACAAAGTTTCGCGTTGTTGAGCAGGGATTTTGAGAACCACCTAAAAAAGATTTCATAAATAATACTCTTAAACTGTTTTATTTCTGGCAAAATAAAATATTTGTTTTAACTTATAGTGCAAACTCTATTCCAGTACTACAATTTCTCAATTTTATATGAGTTTTTATAAGTTAATGGGGACATAAAACGTACTCCTATCTCCATTGTCATATTTTATATTTAATATTCATTTTGAAAATTGTTTAAAGGTCTTGCTATTTTTTTGTCTTATAATAAATAATGACTGCATAAATAGATGCCTGATTATTTATTTTTCTTTATTCTTGCAGGTTTAAAATTATAGTTTCTGAAATTCAAGTTGGGGAAGAAAGCGCAGTAACTTCTGACTGTGAAACTAATTATTCACTAAACAACGATGATCTGAATATCCCCTGTAGTTCAAAAATGATAAGATCTGAAAATTCTTCTAAAGACAATTGTGACAATTCGCTAAGTGATACACTAAAAAAGTATTTGTCAAGATTTGACTTTAATGAATTTGTGTCGTATATTTCGCACAATCCAGATGGAGATTTACCTGCAACTCCTCTAATGGACCAAGTCCGAAGAAATGAGCGTCCCGATACTCCACCCATAGATTTAACATACCAGAGTGGTATTTTAAAGAAAAAGAAGATACGTCCCACTAAGAAGAAAATTGGCTTTCTAGGATTAGGCAAGATTGGCCAAGGCGTTTTAAAAAATCTTTGCCTTTCTGGCCACTCTGTTATAATTTGGAATGAGACACCCCAGGAATGTCAGGATTTTGCGGAGAAATTTACTATCCAGATTGCTGAGAGTCCTGCAGATGTCATTAATGCTGCAGACATAACTTTATCTTGTGTTTCTGATATAAATCAGGCCAAGAACATTCTCATCGGAAATTCCGGCATGTTAGAAAAGTTGAAACACCAAAACGTTAAAAGTAAATATTTTGTTCAAATGGCATCTATGGATCCAAAATCCTCACAAGTTTTGTGTTATGAATGTCATTTGAAAGGGGTTTGTTATCTCGAAGCCCCGTTGATTGGTTCCAGAATTGATGCCAATGAAGGGACTCTATTAGTCCTGGCTGCCGGTGATGAATCTGTGTATAGTGAATGCAACAGTTGCTTCAATGCTATATCAGAAACACAATTGTTCATCAGCACTCACGTAGGAACTGCTTGCATGTTCAGTCTTATCTCGAATATGCTTATAGGCACAGTATATGCTAGTGTAGCAGAAGCATTGTCTTTGGTGAAGCTATTAGGACTTAAAGGGGGAACTTTTCTAAATATTCTTAATCATGGTGTTATAAGCAGCGAAAATATTTATGAAAAAGCAAAGGCTATGATAAGAAATGAATATGTTTGCAACACTCCCCTGAAGCAGACACAGCAAGATATCAGTTTGGGTCTGTTGTTGGGTAAAAATTTATCACTATCCACCCCAATCTTTGCTGCGGCGAATGAAGTATACAAATATTGCAAGTCCAAGGGATTTGGAGACCATGACGTCAGTGCTGTTTTTGAATTTTAACAACGGAATTTTTTATGAATTCTATGAGTTTCTGTAAAGACTTTATTATATTGGACTCATGAAAAAATATTTAGATGCATTTTTCATTTACTTTCTTGTTCAAATTGCTTAACTATATTCATATTTTTGTAAACTGTAACTCTGTAGCATACTATCATATCACTTTTGTGTTGACACGTGATTCACACAGTTGATCTAAGAAAATAAGAACAGATGTATGTCATATTCATGTCATAAATAAATATTTTCATATAATTTGCTTCTCTGTTATTTTGAATTTAAGAGTCCTAAAAAAAATTATAATATTCTTTCTTTCCATGAGATCAATTCTAATATCCAGCTAATTGCTACAATTCATCTCCTACCTATTATTATTAGTTTTTAAGTGTTATTGGTTGCATTTTAATATGTAAATAGAAATCCATTACTGAAAAACACTACCGTAAAAATTTTATATTTATAATAATCATAATTTTAAATCATATTTAGTAAAGATTGCCATCAAAATAATGTGTTGGAAGTTTAGTATCTTAAAAAATTAGTATCACAAAAAGGGGGGGTAATTTAGGGATTATGCAGGTTTAAAGTTTGGAACTTCTAATACTTATTCTTTCGCCTTATAAATTCATTTTTAAGCGTAAAAAAGATTGAAATGCAGGAAGCTTTCGAAGCATTACTTAAAAACTACTTGGTGGAATATGCTGTAATTTTATTTCTGCATTACTACAGCTTCTAAAAATCAATTTCTGTTTTTTACAAGATATATAGGTTACATTGCAATTAATAATATTTTCGAAAGTTATTTTTAACACTATTCCACCAAATAGCTATTGAGTTAGGCTTAAAAAAAATCATGCATTGCAGTCTGTTCCAGCAACTATTAAAAACAAGATTCAAAACCGAAAAATCCAATTATGTTATCAAAATTACATTTTTAAATTTTAAAGTTTTTTATGTTTCCTATATGTAGACTAAGTAATATTTAATTGGATATTATTATTTATCGATTGGTACTAGTCAGATTAACTTGATTTGAAAACGAACCTCAGGTCAGTTAATGCTAACTTTTTTCATTGTGGGTCAGGTTGACATTAAATGTTATGGACTTGTGTGACATGACTTTTCAATGGAAAGTCCTGAATATTTTTCAGTTGAAAAAAGACCTATATTTGAACATCAATGAGTGCATCATATTAAGATAAATTTGAAATGCAAAAAGATAAATTTGACATTAGAGATATAATTATAGAATACTTTTCGATGATTCTATCAAAAAGTGGATTAATTTTCTTTTACTTTGGGTTTGGGTTAGATTGCCATAATGTTTTTTCAAATGCGGAGGGGGGGGGGGGAGGAGGAGGTAGAAACTTTATATGAGCAAGGTTATTATGACAACAAATTTGATTAAAATTATACATTTACAATTTTAAACTTCAAAAAAATTCTAATAATTTTATTCACTTTATTACTTACAAAATCCAATAATTCTGGAATGAACCTAGAGCCACTATTACAGACACATGAATATACACTCTAATTTGTAGCAACAATGAATATATCTTAGCAAAATCCTCAACTTCAACAGATTTACTTTGAAAATGATATCACAAGAAATGGTGAAATTCATTCTAATTTTGCTAATGATTCTATATTAGAGAGTATACCTAACTGCGGGCTATTTGGAGGCAGAAAATAGCTATTTCCAGCACTTTTTGTGATATCATCAAATTTTATAGAAAACAAAGTAAACTTCTTTAAAGTTTTGCTAAAATATACACTATTTTGTTGAAATGCATCATAATATAGTTCATTCTATATTTATTAATACTTTTTATGAAATAATTTTTTTTTCGATGGTCATATGGTACCATCATATGGTCCTTCAAAATGTAGTTGGGGATTTTTAAGTATAACATAACTGCTGACAAAATGAGTTGAAATTTCATATTTCAAAATACATTGCATGTAAACGAAGCAGCTTGAATAAAAGAGAAAGAGCAGAAACGCTGGTAATCTTCAATGCTTATCCTGATCGCGAGTAGTACACATATTTAAGAATTTAAGGCTTTTAATCAATCAACTTCCCTAATTCCCTCGCTGATGCAAGTATATAGGCTTGTCCGTGTGATCCAATAGTATATTTAAAATACCTCCTCAGGAAAATAATTACTTATTTTTTCTGTGATCTTTTCTTAAAGGATGTCTCTAATTTTTCGTAGTTGTCAAAATAGTTCTAAAATGTGTACTCAATTTTATATGAAGTGTTAAAATCTTACTCACAGTTCGTCAGCTTTTAACACATAAAAGATTATTAAGCATGAAATTTAGAAATATTTTAAGAATTAAGAAGAAAATAAACATATTTTAAGCAGCGTACAAAGAAAAAAAAAGGAGTTAAAAATATTAATTTCCTGTGAGGAGATATTTTAAATCTACAAATGCATTCTGCACGTATGGATTAAACATTAGCGAGGGTGATTCGGAAATTGACTTAATAACAGCCTTAAATTGGCCAGGTGCTCCAGACTAGACATAATTATCCTACTTTTTTCTTAAACATCTTAATTTTAACAAATTCTACTTCTCAATTGAAAAGTTAATAAAAAACTCTATAGCCATTAGTTAGTAAATAAGGTTTCAAACGCACAAAACACTTTAAAATAAAACATTTTTTGTTGACGTTGGTAGAAATTTGCTTCATTTAGCTGTTTTTTTTTTTTTTTTTGCTTTTTTTTTTTTTTTTAATATGGCGATACCTATTAGCATATTGTAACTACAAATTTGACTAAAATTGTACATTTACAATTTTAAACTTTAAAAAAATCCCAATAATTGTATGTACTTCATTACTAACAATATGCTATAATTCTGGAATGAACCTAAAGCCACTATTATAGACACATAAATATACTCTCTAATTTTTAGCAACAATGAAGATAATCTTTAACTTCAACAGTTTTACTTTGACAATGACATCACAAGAAATATTGGAAATTCATTCTAATTTAGCTAATGACTATATTAGAGAGTGCTTGGTTCCGTGTTATTTGGATGCATACAGTAGCCGTTTCCAGCACTTTTTGTGATATCATCAAATTTTACAGAAAACAATGTAAACTTGTTTAAAGTTTTGCTAAAATATACACTATTTTGTTGAAATGCATCATAATATAATTCAGATTCATTCTACTTATTAATACCTTTTATGAAATAATTTTTCTTTCAATGGTCATATGGTACCATCATATGGTCCCTCAAAATGTAGTGGGGGATTTTCTAAGTATAACAGCTGAAAATTCATATTTCAACCTATATTATTAGCATGTAAACGAAGCAGCTTGAATAAAAGAGAAAGAACAAAAACGCTGATAATCTTCAAAGCCACAGCTTATCATCGATCGAGTAGTAGACATATTTAAGAATTTAAGGCTTTTAGCCAGTTCAGCTACCCTAATTGCCCTCGCTAATGTAAGTCTATAGGCTTGTCCGTGTGATGCATTCGTATATTTAAAATATCTCCTCAGGAAATTAATTGCTTATTTTTTCTGTGTTCTTTTCTTAAAGGATATCTCTATTTTTTCTTAGTTGACAAAATATTTCTAAAATGTGTACTTGATTTTATATGAAGCGTTAATATCTTACTCGTAGTTCGTCAGCTTTTAACGCATAAAAGATTATTAAGCATAAATTTTAGAAATATTTTAAACAAAGAAAAAATAAACATATTTTAAGAATAGTACAAAGAAAAAAGGAATTAAAAATATTAATTTCCTGAGGAGATATTTTAAATGTACAAAAGCGAGGGTGATTCCGAAATTGACTGAATAAGAGCCTTAAAGTGACCAGATGTACCAGACTAGAGATAATTATCCTACATTTTTCTTAAACATCTTAAATTTAACTAATTCTACTTCTCAATTGACAAGTTAATAAAAAACTGTATAGACATTAGTTAGTAAATAAGGTTTCAAACGCGTAAAACATTTTTGGTTGACGTTGGAAGAAATTTGCTTGACTTAGCTGATTTATTTTTAATATGGCGATACTTATTAGAATATTTTAACAACAAATTTGACTAAAATTGAATATTTACAATTTTAAACTAAAAAAAAATCCCAATAAATGTATGTACTTTATTACTTACAAAATGGAATAATTCTGGAATGAACCTAAAGCCACTATTATAGACACATAAATATACAATCTAATTTTTAGCAGCAATGAAGATAATCTTTAACTTCAACAGATTTACCTTGACAATGACATCACAAGAAATGTTGGAAATTCATTCTAATTTAGCTAATGACTCTATATTAGAAGAGTGCTTGGCTCCGTGTTATTTGGATGCAGACAGCAGCCGTTTCCTGCACTTTTTGTGATATCAAATTTTACAGAAAACAAAGTAAACGTGTTTAAAATTTTGCTAAAATATACACTATTTTGTTGAAATGCATCATAATATAATTCAGATCCATTCTACATTTATTAATACCTTTTATGAAATAATTTTTCTTTCAATGGTCATATGGTATCATAATATGGTCCCTCAAAATGTAGTGGGGGATTTTCTAAGTATAACAGCTGAAAATTCATATTTCAACCTATATTATAGCATGTAAACGAAGCAGCTTGAATAAAAGAGAAAGAACAGAAACGCTGATAATCTTCAAAGCCACAGCTTATCATCGATCGAGTAGTACACATATTTAAGAATTTAAGGCTTTTAGCCAGTGAGCTTCCCTAATTCCCCTCGCTAATGTAAGTTTATAGGCGTGTTCGTGTGATGCATTCGTATATTTAAAATATCTCGTCGGACAATTAATTGCTTATTTTTTTGTGTGCTTTTCTTACAAAATATTTCTAAAATGTGTACTTAATTTTATATGAAGTGTTAAAATCTTACTCACAGTTCGTCAGCTTTTGACACATAAAAGATTATTAAGAATAAATGTTACAAATATTTTAAACAAAGAAAAATATAAACATATTTCAAGAATAGTACAAAGAAAAAAGGAATTAAAAATATTAATTTCCTGAGGAGATATTTTAAATGTACAAATGCATTCTGCGCCCATATATTAAACATTAGCGAGGGTGATTCCGAAATTGACTGAATAATAGCCGTAAAGCGACCAGATGTTTCAGACTTTAGATAATTATCCTACATTTTTCTTAAATATCTTAATTTTAACTAATTCTACTTCTCAATTGACAAGTTAATAAAAAACTATGTAGACATTAGTTAGTAAATAGGGTTTCAAACGCATAAAACATTTTTGGTTGACGTTGGTAGAAATTTGCTTCATTTAGCTGATTTTTTTTTCTTTTTAAAATATGGCGATACTGATTAGAATATTGTAACAACAAATTTGACTAAAATTGTATATTTACAATTTTACACTTAAAAAAAATCCCAATAATTGTATATACTTTATTACTTACAAAATGGAATAATTCTGGAATGAACCTAAAGCCACTATTATAGACACATAAATATACACTCTAATTTTTAGCAACAATGAAGATCATCCTTAACTTCAAAAGTTTTACTTTGAGAATGACATTACAAGAAATGTTGGAAATTCATTCTAATTTAGCTAATGACTCTAAGTATAACAGCTGAAAATTCATATTCCAAACTATATTATAGCATGTAAACGAAGCAGCTTGAATAAAAGAGAAAGAGCAGAAATGCTGATAATCTTCAAAGCCACGGCTTATCATCGATCGAGTAGTACACGTATTTAAGAATTTAAGGCTTTAACCAATCAGCTTTCCTAATGTAAGTCTATAGGCGTGTCCGTGTGATGCATTTGTATATTTAAAATATCTCATCGGAAAATTAATTGCTAATTTTTCTTTTCTTAAAGGACATCTCTAATTTTTCTTAGTTGTCAAATTATTTCTAAAATGTGTACTTAATTTTATATGAAGTTTTAAAATCTTACTCACAGTTCGTCAGCTTTTAACACATAAAATATTATTAAGCATAAATGTTAGAAATATTTTAAGAACAAAGAAAAAAAAAACATATTTTAAGAAGAGTACAAAGAAAAAAGGAATTAAAAATATTAATTTCCTGAGGAGATATTTTAAATATACAAATGCATCCTGTGCCCATATATAAAACATGTTAGCGAGGGTGATTCGGAAATTGACTGAACTGAATAACAGCCTTAAAGTGACCAGATGCTCTAGACTAGACATAATTATCCTACATTTTTCTTAAAATCTTATTTTTTACCAAATTCTATTTCTCAGTTGACAATTTAATAAAACACTGTAGACATTTGTTAGTAAATAAGGGTTCAAATGCACAAAACACTTTAAAATAAAATATTTTTGGATGACGTTGGTAAAAATTTGCTTCATTTAGATGATATATATATTTTTTTAATATGGCGATTGTAATAACAAATTTGATTAAAATTGTATATTTACAATTTTAAACTTTAAGGAACAATCCTAATAATTGTATGTCTTTATTACTTACAAAATGCAATAATTCTGGAATGAACCTGAAGCCACTATTATAGACACACAAATATACACTCTAATTTTTAGCAATAATTAAGATATCTTAACAAAATCTTTAACTTCAACAGATTTACTTTGACAATGACATCACAAAAAATGTTGGAAATTCATTCTAATTTAGCCTATGACTCTATATTAGAAAGTGCTTGGCTCCGTATTATTTGGATGCAGACAGCAGCCATTTCCAGCACTTTTTGTGATATCATGAAATTTTACAGAAAGCAAACTTGTTAAACCTTTTGCTAAAATATTAGGTTGAGCAAAAAGTTCTGGGGAATTTTTCATCTAATAGTTACCAGAATTTGTATCGTACATAGGAGTACTAGTGGTACATTTATAGGAGTTCCGGAACATTGGCTTCAAAATGCCTATTGAACAGTATGATTTACATGTGTTGACCCGGCATTATTGGAGAAAAGGCCCAACGATTCTGAAAGCTGTCGATGAGATTAATAAGGATGAAGGTGCTGGTAACGGCGACAAACTTAGCCAGCAAATCCGGAATTTGGCAGAACGGTGGAAGAAAGTCGTGGACTATGATGGTCTCTACTTTAAAGAATAGTCCTTGTTGCTCTTGTTGTTAATTTGCGCATAACAACGCAACTTTCACAAATTTCCCAGAACTTTTTGCTTAACCTAGTAGATACTATTTTGTTGAAATGCATCACAATATTGTTGAGATTCATGCTACATTTATTAATACTTTTTGTGAAATATATATATACATATATTTCAACGATCATATGGTCCATTAATTCAGCTTTTAAAAAAAGATTCATGCTCTTTGTTTTTTGAAAGGAATTATAGGAAGAAACAAAATTCTACTCCTTTGTTGACAATATTTTGAAAAGTTCCACTCACTGTTGAAAGAAATTAAAAGCATCCAGCAGAACAATACAAACAAGTGAGAGTGTAAAAAGTGAATCTTTGTCTTTATTTCAAAAATGAATAAAGAAAAAAAAATTAGAGAGATAATTTTGAGAAATTACTAATGTAAATTCCAAATTTAAAAGAATGTTAGGAAGAAACAAAATTCTACGACTCTATTGAAAATTTATCGAAAAATTACTCAGTTAAAAAACACCTACAGCAAAAGAGTAGAAACTTATAAAAAAAATCGAACCTTTGTCTTTATTTTAAGAATAAACAGCGAACAGATATAGAGGGATAATTTTCAGAAATTATTAAGGCTGTTCTCAACTGCTCTTCTCAACAAGCGCAAAACGTTTTGACACATTTATAAATTTATTTTTTAACGGAAAGATATAAACTTGGAAGGCCTAACTAGGGATGCGATTTTTAATCGAACTATGTTTTCCATTTTTTGATAAATAAATTACCTATTGAGTTATAAGCGGTTTTGACCACGTGACAAAGACGTTTTCACCCTCCCTTTAGTGGTTATTCTTTGGCGCGGAAATTCGGTTCAAAATGCCCACTTTAACACTATTTTTTAAAAAATCTAATGTGTTCGCAAAAAACAAAAAAACAAAACAAAAAAAAAAACCCAGAAAAACAGCTCGATTACATAGTTTCTGAACAGCAACACCTGCTAGTTTCAAGCATTTCCGAACAAAAATAAATTGAAACTTATGTCATAAAGTTGCCCAATTGGATTTGAGAACAGTCTTAATATAAATTACAAATTCAAAATAATTGTGGAAAGAAACAAATTTCTGCAAAAAATAAAATAAAATGATGCCTGAAAATATTTAGAAGGATAACTTTCAGAAATCAGTAATATAAATACCAAACTTAAAAGAATTACGGGAAGAAACCAGATTCTACTTCTCATATTCAAGGCTGGAGTAGCACAGTTGAAGTTTATTCCAACAGAGCGAAAAATATCCAGACCAGGGATCGAACCTGGATACTTAGCGTGCCGTGCCAATGCCTTACCTGTTAGGCTATCCGGACCGATACCTGGCTGACATAATTCACTCTCTTATTAGTTGGACTTGGCTGCGAACTGCAGCGCTAGTTTCATTCATCCGAGCTATAACTATAGCATTTACATGATGAAACTACTTTAACACGGAAACTCCTGTATACCATGTAATTAGGTCATAATAAAGGGAACGAATATTTTTTCCAACTGGATTAAATCATATTCAAGGCTGGAGTAGCACAGTTGAAGTTTATTCCAACAGAGCGAAAAATGTCCAGACCAGGGATCGAACCTGGATACTTGGTGTGCCGTGCCAATGCCTTACCTGTTAGGCTATCCGGACCGATACCTGGCTGACATAATTCACTCTCTTATTAGTTGGACTTGGCTGCGAACTGCAGCGCTAGTTTCATTCATCCGAGCTATAAGTATAGCATTTACATGATGAAACTACTTTAACACAGAAACTCCTGTATACCATGTAATTAGGTCATAATGAAGGGAACGAATATTTTTTCCAACTGGATTAAATCATATTCAAGGCTGGAGTAGCACAGTTGAAGTTTATTCCAACAGAGCGAAAAATGTCCAGACCAGGGATCGAACCTGGATACTTGGTGTGCCGTGCCAATGCCTTACCTGTTAGGCTATCCGGACCGATACCTGGCTGACATAATTCACTCTCTTATTAGTTGGACTTGGCTGCGAACTGCAGCGCTAGTTTCATTCATCCGAGCTATAACTATAGCATTTACATGATGAAACTACTTTAACACGGAAACTCCTGTATACCATGTAATTAGGTCATAATGAAGGGAACGAATATTTTTTCCAACTGGATTAAATCATATTCAAGGCTGGAGTAGCACAGTTGAAGTTTATTCCAACAGAGCGAAAAATGTCCAGACCAGGGATCGAACCTGGATACTTGGCGTGGACATTTTTCGCTCTGTTGGACTAAACTTCAATTGTGCTACTCCAGCCTTGAGTATGATTTAATCCAGTTGGAAAAAATATTCGTTCCCTTCATTATTCTACTTCTCAGTTGACAATTTAATCAAAAACTAAACCCAGTGTTAAAAAAAAAGAAGAAAAGAAAAAACAATCAGCAGAAGAGTACAAAAGTAAAAAATTTGAAACTTTTTCTCGTTTTCTTCAATTTCAGAGGAAGAAGCAACAGATTTAGAGGAAGAATTTTCAGAAATCTCTAATACAAAATCTAAATTCGAAGAAATTGTAGGAAGAAACCATGTTCTATTTCTCAATACATAATTTATTAAAAAAACTCTACTCAGTGTAAAAAACTACAATCAACAGAAGAGCACAAAGTAAAAAAAAAATAAAATAAAAAATAAATCACTTCCTCAGAAAATATTTAGAGGGATAATTTTCAGAAATCATTAATAATAAACTCCAAATTTAAAGTAATTGTGGGAAGAAACCAAATTTTATTCCTCAATTGACGTCTTCACGCAAGAATTTGTTTCTTGAAACCCACGTAGAATTAGAGCCCGATCAAGCTGAAGTTGGGCCCAGGGCCTGTTAAAAAGTTGGGCCCCCCTACCTCCTCATTCCCGGTGACACTTTCAGAAAAAAAAGTAGGTTTATTTGATAAGTTGACAAAGTTGTTTCGGTGAAAGTTTCAAGTTTACAAAAAAAAAAATTTAACTTACAAGAATAATCAAGAAAACGAATTACCGTCCAATTTCTCAAATAAGCATTTGTATAATTCACAAACATCTATGATCCACAGTTTATGTTGCAGAATAAATGAGGACGTCTTTTTCAAAACTCGCCTTATCCAAAATCATAAAAATTGTGTTTTCCCTAACAGTCTATTAATCATTTTAAACTATAATTCTGACATTTTAAAATCCTCATTTATATTGAAACCAATAGACACAGTATGCAGTTCTTGGCAATTTCTCCAAATTTGATTTTCTAGATACGGCAAGTTTTGAATATTATAGGTACTCTCAAATTGAAAAGGACTTTTACAGAAAAATTAAATATGGAGGTTTTTTTATTACAGTAAAACTTTTTTTTACGTCAGGGACCAAAATATAAAATGCAAACAGTAGAAAAACTTAAATTGTAAGAAAATACACACAAATTTGTGGGCTCCTGAAATTGGTGGGCCCAGGGCAAAGGCCCTGGAGGCCCGTACATTAATCAGGCCCTGCGTAGAATAAATGAATCCTGTAATTTAAGGAAAATCTGCTTTCAGAGTTTTTTTTTTTTTTTTTTTTTTTTTAAGATACTTACTAATAATCGTTACATTTATACAAATAATTATAAAAGAGAAAATCCTATCTCTTATAAATCGTTGTAATTGAATAATGTATTTTTCTGAAAAAAAAATTGCACATCGAAAATATGAAGATTGAAATTCCCATAGCTACCAACTCTTACGCTTTTTTGTACCAGAAAAATTTAATACTTTAATCTTTTACTTACTTATAAATCTTTTACTTATTTAATCGGCAGATTACCGCGATTGAAAAAGGTAAATTTTACTACAGTAGACTCCCTCAAATCCGCACAGCTTGGTACCAGAGGTTGTGCGGATTTTAGAATTTTGCGGATTTCTGGTCATTTATTTGTTTACATTTTTGAACATTAATTTGATTGTTAGTTGAGCAATGGAAATTATAATGAATGGTTACAATAAAGTGAAACATTAAAATAATTAAGTAAAATATTAAAATAATTTATTAGTTTAAAAGTAAGTAATTATTAAATAAAATAATTATGCAAAATAAAAAATTTAGAAAAATATTAAAAATTAAGTCATGTAAATAATAATTAAGATACAATACTAAATGCACATATAAATAAACAATATAATATAAATATAAAATAATATATAAATATACATATAAATAATACTAAATACAAACATACAATACTAAATATACATAATAATGAGGAAAAATAATTTTTTTTTGTTGTTGTTTGTTTTTTTTTACAAACTCTACTTATTTTTTTTATTTTATATTTTGAAACATGGATAAAATGGTTGTTTGCTTTATTTTTTTGTTTCGTTCTTTTGTTATTGCATCCTGAAGCTGCTGATGATTCATTATCTGTTGCTCAGATATAAAGCTCTGCTGCTTCAGGAAGCTCAAATATTTTTCTCCTATGGCTAGACCTTCTTCAAGATTAATTTTTTCAAGTTCTTCATCAGATTCAGTTTCTGATGAAGAATCTGCATCAATATGCAGGGCACTGGAAATTATTTCTTGGTCAGATTTTGTTTCTACTGTTGGGATGTTATTGTCACAAGAAATCCAGTTTAGAACTTCACTGTCATCTAAATTATCAATGAAGTTACTCAAAGACTGCTTTGCAAAAACCAGTAAATCATTAGTTTTAGCTTGGGCAGCACTGGGATGAAACCCATCAAATGTTAAATCATCAATCTCGGATTCTATGAATAACGATGGTGGCCATAAATTATGCCATGCATGTATCAAGGTGTCTTGCGACATAGCATTCCAAGCATCTGCCAAGAGAAAAAGACATTCTTTTAGAGTGAAAACTTTTTTTAATCTTTCAAGCATATCAGCCGATGGATCTAAGCTTAGCAACTTTTGCAGAACCTTTTCTTTATAATTGCACTTCATTGCACGTATGATCCCTTGATCCATCGGCTGAATGAGAGAAGTTGTGTTTGGCGGAAGAAACTGTGCTGTTACATTTTCTTTGCTTAATGAAACAGGATGCGCTGAGCAGTTATCGAATAATAACAGAATTTTACTATCTTTGTTCAATCCTAATTTCTTACTATGTTCAAGTGCTTCAGGAACAAAATTGTTCTCAAACCATTCATTTATTATATCTTTAGTAACCCAAGCTTTCTTGTTAGCTTTATATATAACGGGAAGTTTGATATTTTTTAATGCACGAGGTTTTGCACTTTTCCCCACTACCAATAACTGACACTTGTGGGTGCCAGCAGCGTTGCTGCAAACAAGAACGGTGATTCGTTGCTTATCTTCTTTAATGCTTGACGGATTCTTCTCATCAGCAGTTTCTAAAGTTTTTCGTGGTAAGCTGCGCCAAAAAAGTCCCGTTTCGTCCATGTTGTAGATCTGCTCTGGACTCAATTGTTCTTCTTTGACAAGATTGGTAAAATCATCAATAAATTCTTCTGCAGATAATGAATCTCCAGATAATTTTTCTCCACATGTCTTTAGATATTTTATTCCATGCCTCTGTTTAAAACGAGTTAATCACCCTGAAGAAAAAGTATATGGAACTTCAATATTCAACTTTTTATGAAGGTCTTTGGCTTTTTCCCAGAGAAGAGGCCCTGTTATAGGAACACCTTCACTTCTACGTTGTTTGAACCATTCATAAAGCACCTTGTCTAGATCACCAGATCTGGCTGCATGCATTGTTTTTCTTTCTGGAATACCAGCATTGCTGTCACTATTCATACAAAAATTCAAAATTTTTTCTTTTTGTTTCTTAATGTCATATACTGTTCTAGGGCTTATTCCATAAGATTTAGCCAAAAAACAAACAGAAGAACCAGAATTCAGTTTTTTAATAATTTCAACTTTGTGCATTATAGTCAAAGTGACATGTTTTCTTTTACTGAATTTTTCATTAGGAAAATCTGGATAATCCATATTGGTAGAATTTCGCAAGAAACAATAGATTCAAAACTAACACTAAAACAGAGGGTTTCAACAGTTACAGTTATTATGCAAAAGCTACTGTTGCACTGTATTTTTATTTTGGGTAAGCAAATAATTTACACCAGAATTTTAAAATAACGAAATTTTATGCCATGTTTATCCAGATTTAATAAACGAAAAAGCTTGATTAATTAAAAAATAGTTTGTAAAACGATCGCGATCGCCGATGATATTAGCGCCATCTTTGTTTATTTCGGAAATAAATGCGTATTTTCTTTATGAAAAAACTTGAGTTCAGTCATATTAATCAGAATTACATATTAAAATACGTACGTAAAATTAAAAATAAATAAATAAAAATCATTAGATTAAAACCAGTGTTGAATTCAGGAGGTGGTCTGGATGGGGGGGGGGGGCATTCCTCCCCGGAGCAATGAGATGCTCCCCCTCGGAAGATTTGAGATTGTGTTTTCAATGGTCAAAAAGTGCAATTCCCCCCCCCCCCTCCCCGGAGCCACAGAAATCCCTTCCGGACAAAAGTGTCTGAATTCAACATTGATGAAAACTGACGTAGATACCTCGTTCACGCTGCGATCTCAAAACGAAACTGAAACTTATTTGCCGTGTTCCGTTGCTTCGCGCATTCGCTCCGCGCATTTCCTCTTTCTCAAGATTTTTCTCAGTCGCCTATACGCACAGATAAGCGCTTTACTGTATTTACAAAACAGGGCCATTAGATTTTTTTCGGAAGTAAATTCATATTTTTCTTCATAAAAAAGCTTGCATTTAGTCGTATTAATCAGAATTACATATAAAATGCATACGTAATATTGAAAAAATAATAAATATTGAAACACGAGGAAACGAACGGAAGAAAAGTAAATAATTCCACTGCAGTTTACACTTGCTAATATTCTACAGAAAATACAATAAAGAGGAATTTTCAAGGCTCGAAATGTACTGGAACAAATCGGAGCGATATTCTGGTTCTTGAAATTATGATAAATAAAGTTCCGATTTAAAATTATGGTAAATATCGTTCCCTTTCATACTTTTATTAAAACATTGTTACTGTTTAATATAGCTTATTGCGCTCTCTGTTACTGTTTTCATTGTTATTTAGAGTCTTGAATGTTTGTTTTTATATTGCTTTGTATGTTTAGAAATAAATTTGTCTATACTTAAAAAAATGGCAACAATAATTTTTAAATAGCGTTCTGTTTCGTAGATTTTTCCATTTCGAGCCCTGGAATTTTTGATATCGATATGCTAATTTATATAAAAATCAAAAGTAATATAAATTTATTTAGTAATAAATCAGCTGTAATAGCCAAAATATAATAATTAACAAAAGAATGAGTAAAAAAAAACATGGCGGTAGTTGCTGATTTCGGCGCCATCTTGAATTTTGTGCCTGAACCTTAACTGTAAATTTCATTGTTTACATCTGAAAAAATACGCGGATTTTAGGGTCGCGGACTGGAGGGAGTCTACTGTATTAAATTTTTGTGGTACAAAAAAGCTTAATATGTTGGCAGCTATGAATGTCTATTAAATTTATTTTTAATTAGAAAAGGGGCTTCCAAAACCATTACATACCATAATTTCTGAAACTGAGTTTTACAAATATGAATTTGATTTATTGAATAAAACTTAAGATCTTTTATAAACAAATTATTTATTATTAATTGAGTCTAAAAGATGATCCATATGTGTTCTATTTCTATGTACATGCACGTAGAAAAAGGTCTACTCAGTGTAAAAACAGAGAAAGAAAGAACGAATATTTAGAAGGATAACTTTCAGAAATCAAATCACTAATATAAATACCAATTTTAAAAGAATGGTGGGAAGAAATCATATTCAAACTCTCAATTGACAATTTAATGAGAAACACTATTCAGTGTAAAAAAAAAAAAAAGAAAAAGAAAAGAAAAGAAACAAACATACAAAAACAATCAGCATGAAGAGTACAAAAGTAGAAAATTTGAACCTCTGTCTCGATTTCTGCAATTTAAGATTAAACAAGCAACAGATTAAGAAGTAGATCCCTGCATGAGGCGATTAGGCGACTTTCGCTCCGCGGCTCCCTGCAGACGAAGACACTCGCCAGCTAAAGCTAAACCTATAGGGACGTTATTCTCTAATATCTCGTTTGCATTTCGACATTTTTAAATAATTTTTTTTTGCATTGGATAGCTGAGGTCCTTCTCTACATCGCTCCTTTTTTACTTTTCCGATTTTGGTTGCAAATATTTTTTATAAAGTTACTTTCACTTTCAAAACCGGTTCCGAAAATGAAAGTGTCATTCTAAAAAATATCTGCAACCAAAATCTAAAAAGTAAAAAAGAAACGATGTAGAGATGGACCTCAGCTATCCAATGCAAAAATAATTAATTAAAAATGTCAAAATGCAAACGTGATATTAGAAAATAACCTCCCCATAGGTTTAGCATTAGCTCGCGAGTGTCTTTGCCAGCAGGGTCAGGAGCCTGTAAGCATATTCCCTGGCAGGTAGGAGCCTGGTCTGCGGTATGGTATAATAATAACCACTCGTGTTTTTTGAAGTGAATGAAATTAAGCGAAGACTTTACTATTATTGTGTTGCATGTCCATTTCCTTATATGCATTATAAAGCGGGAAAACGCTATTTACTCCACAGTTTTAGGCAAAAATATTTTAAAACTTATTACTTTTGGGACTTGCCATAATGTTGAAAATTCCCGAAGGAAGAAACGAGATTTTAAGAATACGGTTTGTTTCGGTCTCGGTTGAATATTCGGCAATATTTTCGCCGTAAACGAATGTTCACCGAAACTAAGATTTTCGGATGAAAACGAAAATGATATCTGATATTTGGTCGAAAACAAACAGTAAAACCTCCAGACCAGACACATCTGTATTTAAGGCGCACTTTTCAATCCCCAACACAAATATTACTTTTTAAATTTTAACTTCTGAAATGTGGACACCTCCGAATAGCGAATAGATTTCACTGTTCCTACACTGTATTAAAAAAAAAAGAAAAAACCGGACTAAAATACGGAAATTGTACTGGTAATCGATGCGCCCGTAACGAGGAATTTTTACGAGGAAAATTTTCCATTAAAATACGGAAATAGTACTGGCGTCTCGATTGCCAGTAACAATTTCCGTATTTTAGTCCGCTTTTTTACAGTGTACTTGTCCATTACTTAGAGGTTTTACTGTATTTAAAGCTTCTATCATTTAGACAGTAAGTAAAATATGTTATTCAGAAACTATGTGATCAAATGGCGTTTTCCTTTTTTTTTAGTAAATGCGAAGATCTTTCAGAAAATATTGTCAATGTTGGCGCTTTGAACCGAATTTTCAGACGTGGCAGCGCTGCAAAGGAGAAAAGCAGGCCTCCACGTGAACAAAATAGCTTATAACTCGATAAGTAAATCACACAAAAAAAAAAAAATGCTACTCTATTCCAAATTGCTTCAGTCAATCTTCCTTCAATCGGCTTGCAATTGTTTGTGTTTAAAATGCGTCAGCATGGATGATGCGTCGATGAGCATGGAAAAATAGTTTTCCGTCAATTTTTTGTTCTCAAACGCATGAAAATATCCGGTGCTTTTATTTAGTAAGTACAAAATAAAATAAAATATATAGCCAGGAAAAGCGATTTCGTGCCAGATATGTAATCTTCCATATCATTTTTCTTTGTGTCATACAGCGTGACAGCCGGCAGCCTCCTACAATCCTCAGTACCAGTGAAAGTTGTAGTATGCACTGTGTAGCTGATGTTCAGCAGGAGGAGTAAGAGTGGTTGAAGGTTCAGTAAACATTGCTGGTTCTTTTGTTATTTCAAATACACAGTGTAGATTTTTTGCTTGGAAATCAAAGACCTTTCTTTTTTTAATAGGTGAATTTCAAATTGCATGTACGGCCCCACCAGTGGCCGAGAGGTTCTGCTCTCGAAGCTGGTAGACGGGAGGTGCTGGGTTCGATCCCAATCGCGCCCGTCGGCCTAATCGTTCGGAGTTTTCGTGGTTTTCTTCGAGCCGTGGATCTTCCATGCGTTAATACGGATTAGGTTCCCTTAGAAAGACCCCCACGGAGGGCACTCCCCCCCGGGCCTATATCCCTCGTGTAGATAATTGGCCGTCAAAAATCAACCCAACCCAACTCAAATTGCATGTAAAGCTTTTATAAAATGAAATAATGAATAAAAGGTTTTATTTAAAAAAAAAAAAAAACGGAAGAAAGAAAAGAAGCAAAACAATGAAAATGTAGGAATTTATACTTCCATGAAGCAAAATTGGACTAAATAACATTAAGTGGGTTAAGGAATCCAAAAGGGAACTTTATGACATGTTTTAATTTATTTTTGTTTGGAAATGCATGAAACTAGCAGATGTTAGTGTTCAGAAACTGTGTAATCGAACTGTTTGTCCGTTTTTTGCAAACGCAATAGATCCTTCAGAAAATGTTGTCAAAGTAGACGTTTTGAACCGATTTTCCGCGGGAAGGAAGAATAACCACTCAAAAAAGGATGAAAGACATATTTGTCACGTGATCAAAATCGCTTATAACTCAATAAATAATTTATTTATCAAAAAATGGAAAACACAGCTCGATTCCAAATCCCTTCCATAGTCCGGGCATCCAAATTGATGGAATTCTTCTCGTGATATGCGTGTTTTGTGACAAAAATCCTCCGCGCTTGAAACAACCTTTTCCTTGTGAGATATGTTGTACATAATTATTCGTTTGTGAAATATGTTATCCGTGCTTCATACGAACCATATTTAACATTCCAATTCATAATAGTCACGGACTTACTTCAGTATTTCTGCAGAAACCCAAGGGATGGAGACACTGCGTAGTCACCATAGTGTTAATCCAAAGTGTCAATAGATGGCAGCACCACGGAAATGTGCTGCTCTATACTACTTCAACAGGCGAGCTCGTGTACGCACGAAACAACAAAGTAATCAGGGTCGTACTGGCCCACCGGGCAACGAGGCAAATGCCCGGTGCGCCCCTCGTCGGATTTTTTTTTTTTTTTTTTTTTTTAGAACCACGCTTAAAAGTTTCTGAGCGGCAAAAAAATTTCATTTGACGTTTTTAAAAACGTATCTACGAATGATACTTTCTATGGAAACTAATAACAATTAATCACGTTTTATATGTTATATTTACAGAATGTGCTTCCTTTAAGAATTTGCGTCTCGAACTGTTGCACGCTATAAAGGTATTTCTAGACACTGGGTAAGTCAACGATGAAAGAGGTAGAATGTGATCTCAAAAAAACAAATTTTTATTTTTATTGGACCCATTTTGACACGAGGCGTCTTTTGGTAGTCATAGGTCATGGCGCCCTGGGACCCATTTTTTTTTTCAGCCCCTCTACGAATGTCTTTTAAGGAAGCTGATATTAAGAATTAATCACGCATTTAGCTAATTTTCTGCCTTTAAATAGTATTTGGCGCCTAGTATGGTTGCCCGGTATTTTGGAATTTGTACCATTGAGCTAATGCAAACGATGAAACAGGATTGAATGCCTTAAAAATCATTTTAATTCAACTTATTGACAGAGGTGGCTTTGGTAGTCATGGCGCCCCGTGGTAATTTTTTTTTTCAGTGCCTCTACGAATGATATCTTGTAAGGAAACTCATATTAAGAATTAATCACGCATTTAGCTAATTTTCTGCCTTTAAGCATTTGTCGCCTCGTATGACTGCCCGGTATTTTGGAATTTCTACCTATTGAGCTAATGCGAACAATGAGAGAGGGTTGAATGCTTTAAAAATCATTTTTATTCGACCTATTGACAAAGGTGGCTTTGGTAGACATGGCGCCGAGTACCAATTTTTTTTTCTTCAGCGCCTCTACGAATAATGTCTTTTAAGGAAACTGATATTAAGAATTAATCACGTATTTAGCGTATTTTCTGCATTTAGCATTTGGCGCCTCGTATGGTTGCTCGGTATTTTGGAATTTCTACCTATTGAGCTAATGCAAACGATGAAACACGATTGAATGCCTTAAAAATCATTTTAATTCGACCTATTAACAGGGGTGGCTTTGATAGTCATGGCGCCTCGTGCCAATTTTTTTCAGCGCCGCTACGAATGACGATTTCCGAAGAAACTAATCTTAAGGCTCCTATTCCTGCAGGCGAAGACACTTCCCATCTAATGCTAAACGGGAGGTTATTTTCTATTATCTTGTTTGGATTTCGAGATTTTTAAAGAATTTTTTTTGCATTGGATAGCCGAAGTACATCTCTACATCGCTCGTTTTTTACTTTTTCGATTTTGGTTGCAGATATTTTTTAAAAGTTACTTTCACTTTCAAAACCGGTTTCGAAAATATCTGCAACCAAAATCGAAAAAGTGAGAAAGGAGCGATGTAGAGACCGACCTCGGCTATCCAATTAAAAAAAAAATATATTTAAAAATAACGAAATGCAAAAGAGATATTAGAAAATACCCCCCCCCCCCTTATAAGTTTAGCATTAGCTCACGAGTGTATTCATCTGCAGGGGCAGGAGCCTCAAGTATTAATCCCATTTTATGTATTTTGCGCCCTGTGTAACTTCCAGATATTTCTGCATTTTGTGTAAGTACAAAGGGTAAAAAAAGATTGAACGTCAGTTTAAGGAAAGAATATTTTAATTTTAAATGGTCACATTGGCAGAGGTGACTTTCGTAATCATGGTGCCCAGAGGTATATTTTTTACATCATCTAATACACATGATGACTTGAAACAAATATTCAATGTTAAGCATTTCTTGTATTTTCTACTTTTGAGAATTTGGCGCCTCGGTGGTTACACAGTATTTTGACATTTATAATTTTTGTGCAAGTGCAAACTAAGAAGGAGATGGAGTGTCAATTAAAAAAGAAAAAAAACGGATTTTCATTTTAATTATTCTTAAGTACATTGTTGGCTTTGGTAGGCTAAGTGGTAAGTACAGTGTTGGCTTTGGTGTTGGCTTTGGTACACCCTATGAAAGACTTTTTCATTGAATCCACTGGTGGTGGTTTCTGGTGAAAGTATTAGTATTGATACTTTTGTATATTTTTCACTCCTTACTTTTTAGCGTGAAGGGCAGCTTCCAAGCCTCCCCCGCCCTACAATCCTCTCCGAAGGTATATCTGTCCCTTGGCTTTGATTTTTCGCCTAACATTTTGTCAGAATATACGTATATATGCGTAAGCCTTCCTGACCTGAGATATAGTCTTTAGCCTAGAGTAAGACTGACAGGAGGGTATGTGAACCTACTCCAAAGACTTTTAGGTAGCTTTCTTTACAAAAAGCTACCTATTGCAGCCGTTCGGAGGAAAGCGATTTCAAAAAATTTTGGTATATTTTCATCGATCATGACCCCCAGACCCCGAAACCACCCTCCGTTCAAAATTGATATATATATATATACATATATATATATATATCAATATATATATATATATATATATATATATATATCTGACCTATGTCACACTGTAACTCTCGTATTTATGAACCGATTTGGATGTAGCTCGGTGTGTACATAGTACATACCAATGTCTCGACCGAGTTCGTTGGCCAGCTTCATCCGCCATTTTGTTTCAAAATGGCGGCCATTTAACAATTTTAGAAAAATTTAAAATTTGAAATGTGGTACCAAAAAATTGAAAATGGAAAAATATATTTTCTTTATGTATTTGACCTTTATACAAAGACTCCGTAGCAGTTTTTGTTTTGTCTATATCTTAAAAAATGGCTGAGTTATAGCATTTTGAATTTCTAGCGAAGCTGACATTTTGAAACGTCCTGAATTTTGTCACGCGATAAAAGGCGTATTTATGAACCGATTTGGATGTAACTTCGTTTATACATAGTACATACCAATGTCTAGACCAAGTTCGTTGGCCAGCATCATCCGCCATCTTGTTTAAAAATGGCGGCCATTTAAATTTTTAAGAAAAATTTAAATTTGAAATGTGGTACCAAAAAATTGAAAATTGAAAAAATATTTTTTTCGTATGTGTTTGACCTCGATAAAAAGATTCGGGAGTAGTTTTTGTTTCGTCTATACCTTAAAAAACGGCTGAGTTATAGCATTTTGAATTTCTAGTGTGGCTGACATTTTGAAACGCCCTGATTTTTGCCACGTGATAACAGACGTATTTATGAACCGATTTGGATGTACCTTGGTGTGTACATAGTACATACAAATAACTCAACCGAGTTCGTTGGCCAGCTTCATCCGCCATCTTGTTTCAAAATGGCGGCCATTTAAAAAAAATTTAAATAAAATTTAATTTAAAATGAGATACCAAAATTTGGAAAGTGAAAAAGAGTTTTTTCGTATGTGTTTGACCTTAATACAAAGATTCCGGAACAGGTTTTTTTTTCGTCTATATCTAAAAAAATGGCTGAGTTATAACATTTTGAATTTCTATTGTGGCTGACATTTTAAAACGACCTGATTTTTGTCACGCGATAACAGGCGTATTTATGAACCGATTTGAATGTAACTTGGTTTGTACATAGTACATACCAATGTCTCGACCGAGTTCGTTGGCCAGCTTTATTCGCCATCCTGTTTCAAAAGGGCTGCCATTTTAAAAAAAATGTAATTTAAAATTTAAAATGAGGTATTAAAAAATTGGAAAATGAAAAAGATTTTTTTATGTGTTTGGCCTTGATACAAAGATCCTGGAGCAGTTTTTGTTTCTGAAAATTTGTTCTTTTGTTTATATCTTAAAAAGTGGTTGAATTATAGCACTTTGAATTTCTATCATGGCTAACACTTTGAAACGATCTTGTATTTGTCTCGCGATACCACACGTATTCACCTATTTCGATGGAAGAAGACATGTGGATAGTATACATCACTATCTCGACCAAGTTCGCTGGCCAGCTTCATCAGCCATCTTGTTTCAAAATGGCGGCCATTAAATTAAAAAATATATATATTTAAAGTGAGAAAAAAATTGGAAATTGAAAAAGGTTTCTTTCTTAAGTATTT
The DNA here is from genome assembly GCA_963932465.1 of Maratus speciosus. NCBI lineage: Eukaryota > Metazoa > Arthropoda > Arachnida > Araneae > Salticidae > Maratus > Maratus speciosus. The sequence goes on from OZ010787.1 coordinate 607,610,494, forward strand.
GACCTTGATATAAGGATTCAGGAGCATTTTTTGTTTGTCTTTATCTTAAAAAATGGCTCAGATATAGCAGTTTCAATTTCTAACGTGGGTGACATTTTGAAAAATCTGATTTTTTGCCTGCGACAGCACTCGTATATATCAACCGATTCCGATGTGAGTGAGCATGTGCACAGCAATTACTAAGGTCTCGACCAAGTTCACTGGTTAGCCTCATCCACCATGTTGTTTTAAAATGGCAGGCACTTTAAGAAATCGCCGAATTTGGCAGCCAAATATAAGCTACTTTAAATAAAAGCAGCTTGGATAAAGCCGACTAATTTCGCGAAATTCTCATTCATAATGATTTAGTATTGATAAAAATTAGCATTGAATCTCCTACATTCGGTTTCCACTTAATTGATCTTCTTGTGTTTGAATAATATAAGTTGGCTTTTTTAAAATAAGGAATATGAAAGCTACCTCTTCCTCCCGGCACTGGCCGGAAGGACTTTTTGCATTTGGTATCTCTTCACATCTCTTATCTATAAAATTAATAGAAAAAAAAAACTGTTAATGGGTGTCCCTAGATTGTGGCTAGTATTTGATTATTATTTTGCCATATTTATTTATTTTGCAAATTTGGCAATTTTTTTATTAAAAAATTCACCTTTATTTCCAAATAGTAATATTCCGCTTTATTTAATTTGCCATTAAAAAAGGCGAAAATAGTGGTAATTTTTTTAATTAAAAAATGTCAATGGTGGTCTAGCATCAGATTTTTTTAAGGCTGTTGTTCTCAACTGCTCTGCTCAACAAGCACAAAACGTTTTGACACATTTACAAATTTATTTTTTAACGGAAAGATATAAAATTGGAAGGCCTGACTATGGAATCGATTTGGAATCGAACTGTATTTTCCATTTTTTGATAAAATAAAAATACCTATTGAGTTATAAGCGATTTTGATCACGTGACAAAGACTTTTTTACTCTTCCTTGAGTGGTTATTCTTCTTTCGCGCGGAAATTCGGTTCAAAGCGCCCATTTTGACACTATTTTCTGAAACATCTATTGCGTTTGCAAAAAAAAAAAACAAAAAAAAAAACAGTTCCATTACATTGTTTCTCAACAACAATACCTGCTAGTTTCATGCATTTCCGAACAAAAATTAATTAAAACTTATGTCATAAAGTTGCCCTTTGGATATGAGTCTTTTGGAACAGCCTTAAGTGCAATGTTTTTAGATTCGAAATTTCTTTGTCTTGTTTGTATGTAGTTCAAATTTATAAATTTTGATTAAATATATATATATATATATATTATTTATTGGTACACTTAAATCTTATTTGACGTTTCTGTCATTTATTGAGTGTTATGTATATCTTTACAAATATTAGTTTTACGAATCCTTTACTAAAATTGAATAATTTTCTTACTGCTGTCAATTTTAGGTAGCTTTCTTTACAAAAAAGCTACCTATTGCAGCCGTTCGGAGGAAAGCGATTTCAAAAAATTTTGGTATATTTTCATCGATCATGACCCCAAGACCCCGAAACCACCCTCCGTTCAAAATTGATATATATATATATATATATCCATATATGTATATATATATATATCTGACCTATGTCACACTGTAACTCCCGTAATTATGAACCGATTTCGATGTAATTCGGTGTGTACATAGTACATACAAATGTCTCGACCGAGTTCGTTGGCCAGCTTCATCAGCCGTTTTGTTTCAAAATGGCGGCCATTTAAAATTTTTAAAAAAATTTAAAACTTGAAATGTGGTACCAAAAAATTAAAAATGGAAAAATATTTTTTTCTTATGTATTTGACCTTTATACAAAGATTCCGGAGCAGTTTTTGTTTCGTCTATATCTTAAAAAATGGCTGAGTTATAGCATTTTGAATTTCTAGCGTGGCTGACATTTTGAAACGTCCTGAATTTTGTCACGCGAGAAAAGGCGTATTTATGAACCGATTTGGATGTAATTCGGTGTGTACATAGTACATACCCATCTCTCGACCGAGTTCGTTGGCCAGCTTCATCCGCCGTTTTGTTTCAAAATGGCGGCCATTTAAAATTTTAAAAAAAAATTAAAACTTGAAATGTGGTACCAAAAAATTAAAAATGGAAAAATATTTTTTTCTTATGTATTTGACCTTTATACAAAGATTCCGGAGCAGTTTTTGTTTCGTCTATATCTCAAGAAATGGCTGAGTTATAGCATTTTGAATTTCTAGCGTGGCTGACATTTTGAAACGTCCTCAATTTTGTCACGCGATAAAAGGCGTATTTATGAACCGATTTGGATGTAATTCGTTGTGTACATAGTACATACCAATCTCTCGACCGAGTTCGTTGGCCAGCTTCATCCGCCATTTTGTTTCAAAATGGCGGCCATTTAAATAATTTTTAAAAATTTAAAATTTGAAATGTGGTACCAAAAAATTGAAAATGGAAAAATATTTTTTTCTTATGTATTTGACCTTTATACAAAGATTTCGGAGCAGTTTTTGTTTCGTCTATATCTTAACAAATGGCTGAGTTATAGCATTTTGAATTTCTAGCGTGGCTGACATTTTGAAACGTCCTCAATTTTGTCACGCGATAAAAGGCGTATTTATGAACCGATTTGGATGTAATTCGGTGTGTACATAGTACATACCAATCTCTCGACCGAGTTCGTTGGCCAGCTTCATCCGCCATTTTGTTTCAAAATGGCGGCCATTTAAATAATTTTTAAAAATTTAAAATTTGAAATGTGGTACCAAAAAATTGAAAATGGAAAAATATTTTTTTCTTATGTATTTGACCTTTATACAAAGATTTCGGAGCAGTTTTTGTTTCGTCTATATCTTAAAAAATGGCTGAGTTATAGCATTTTGAATTTCTAGCGTGGCTGACATTTTGAAACGTCCTGAATTTTGTCACGCGATAAAAGGCGTATTTATGAACCGATTTGGATGTAACTTCGTTTATACATAGTACATACCAATGTCTCGACAGGGTTCGTTGGCCAGCTTCACCCGCCATCTTGTTTAAAAATGGCGGCCATTTAAATTTTTAAGAAAAATTTAAATTTGAAATGTGGTACCAAACATTGAAAATTGAAAAAATATTTTCTTCTTATGTGTTTGACCTTGATAAAAAGATTCGGGAGCAGTTTTTGTTTCGTCTATATCTCAAGAAATGGCTGAGTTATAGCATTTTGAATTTCTAGCGTGGCTGACATTTTGAAACGTCCTGATATTTCTCACGTAATAACAGGCGTATTTATGAACCAACTTGGATGTACCTTGGTGTGTACATAGTACATACAAATATCTCGACCGAGTTCGTTGGCCAGCTTCATCCGCCATCTTGTTTCAAAATGGCGGCCATTTAAAAAAATTAAAAAATAAAAAAATTTAAATGAGATACCAAAAATTTGGAAAATGAAAAAGATTTTTTGTATGTGTTTGACCTTAATACAAAGATTCCGGAACAGTTTTTCTTTCGTCTATATCTAAAAAAAATGGCTGAGTAATAGCATTTTGAATTTCTCTTGTGGCTGACATTTTAAAACGACCTGATTTTTGTCACGCGATAACAGGCGTATTTATGAACCTATTTGGATGTTACTTGGTCTGTACATAGTACATACCAATGTCTCGACCGAGTTCGTTGGCCAGCTTCATTCGCCATCTTGTTTCAAAAGGGTTGCCATTTAAAAAAAAATAAATTTAAAATTCAAAATGAGGTATTAAAAAATTGGAAAATGAAAAAGATTTTTTTTATGTGTTTGGCCTTGATACAAAGATTCCGGAGCAGTTTTTGTTTCTGAAAATTTGTTCTTTTGTTGATATCTTAAAAAATGGTTGATTTATAGCACTTTGAATTTCTAGCATGGCTAACATTTTGAAACGATCTTGTATTTCTCATGCGATAACACACGTATTCGCCTATTTCGATGTAAGAAGGCATGTGGATAGTATACATCAACACCTCGACCAAGTTCGCTGGCCAGATTCATCAGCCATCTTGTTTCAAAATGGCGGCCATTAAATTAAAAAAAAAATATATATTTAAAGTGAGGTGCAAAAAAATTAGAAATTGAAAAAGGTTTCTTTCTTAAGTATTTGATCTTGATATAAGGATTCAGGAGCATTTTTTGTTTGTCTTTACCTTAAAAAATGGCTCAGATATAGCAATTTCAATTTCTATTGTGGGTGACATTTTGAAAAATCTGATTTTTTGCATGCGACAGCACTCCTATATATTAACCGATTCCGATGTGAGTGAGCATGTGCACAGCAATTACTAAGGTCTTGACCAAGTTCACTGCTTAGCTTCATCCACCATGTTGTCTTAATATGACAGGCACTTTAAGAAATTGCCGAATTTGGCAGCCAAATATAAGTTACTTTAAAGAAAAGCAGCTTGGATAAAGCTGACTAATTTCGCGAAATTCTCATTCATTATATTGATAAAAATTAGTATTGAATCTCCAATATTCGGTTTCCACTAAATTGAGCTTCGTGTGTTTGCATGATATAAGTTGGCTTTTTTTAAATAAGGATTATGAAAGCTACCTCTTCCTCCCGGCACTGGCCGGAAGGACTTTTTTAAATGTAATGTCTATATTTTTTTACCGACTTCCAACGAAAGAACCCCCCCCCCCCTCTTGCTTTTTATTTACAAGAGGGACGCGAAGGGACGCAGACCTTTCTAGTTTATTAAATGTTTAAAAGAACAAGCATATTAATACATTCAATTTTATCAAGTAAGGCACTGATTTTTAAAGTATTTTAGGCTTTAAATGCATTTAAATACAAACTGAACTGCAGAAAAAGTGATGTTTACTTGCTGTTTCATCTTAATCCCCACTAATGAGATACAGTTGTACCATTAGTTCCTTCAGATGCATGCATTAGTTTTACTTGGAAATTCTCTTATCGAAAACTGTTACTACCCTTCCCACGACCAGCTGAAAGACCGACCTCCGAAAAGATCTTTGTATACCACATGGATTTTCTTTTTCTCAAATGACAATTAACAACAACAGTTTGTCATTAGTGATTTAAAAGGGTCCGTTTTTAAACACATTTAGGTTAAACAAGAGGGACCATCAATATCAATCGAAACCGACAACTGCTTGCCGTGCAAGAATCTTCCTGTTATCACAGCTTCCACTACCTAAGAATATCGTTTATCATTCACATGGACAATTATTTCCGGATTAGTTCAGAGGACAGAAAAAAAAACAAACAAGTGTTTTAGACTGAATTCGAACAAGTATACTTTACTCTGGAGTATCTCTTTTTTTAATTCTGATTTTTTATTTTTTGAAGACTAAAAAACAATAACAATATTAAAACATATACATCCAGGTTTGGAGATCAAACGTCCGATTCAAGAGACTTGTAAGTAATTTTAAATTATTAAGTTTTGACTAATAATGTGCTGTTAATTAGTTATATGGTATGGTAGGTCATGAATTTTTGATAATGAGTGTTCAATATTTTCCAAATATCAATATGCTTCGGATATAAAACTGTACCTTTTGTAGAAAGGGATGAAACATGGGCGCCAGCAATGGGCAATGGGAGGGGAATAAGAAAAGGGTAATTGCCTCTCTCTGAATTTTCGAATTTAACTAAATCTTTTTCTCTCATGATTTTGTAAAAGTAGTAGATTGTTCCTTTCAAATGATTTATAATAAATGAACATTAAGAAAAAATATTAACCAAGGAGTAATCGTCAGAGGTTAATAGTCTGTCCCCTTGAAGCCCCCATAAAAGACCAGTTTTAGTTCTGTTTTTCTTCTACGTTTATGCATTAAAAATTATTTCAAATTGCGGTTCAGGAAAAAATAAAGAAATTGGGGGGGGGGGGGGGAAGAATAATAAACTATTTCAATTTTTCATTTATAAAGAAGCCGATAGAAGTTTGATTTTTGATATACATCTTGTTACATTTCTGTATTTTTTTAATGGTGGTACGTTTCGAAATTGTCTTAAGTAGGGTTCTTGCCAATGAAAAAAAAAAGTAAGTTTTGGCAGTGTAGTACAAGCACATATCTGTTCCAAAATCTTCCCCTCCTTGGATTTTGTTCTGTGGGTGCCCATGGGATGAAACCAAATTTACACGAGCTTTTCGGGATGTTTTTCTTTCCTCTCTAGTTAAGATACTTATTTTACTGAATAACGGCAATACTGTTTAAATATGTGTTTAATTTTTATAAAATTTGCTCCAACATAAATAAAAAATTACAAATTTAAAATTCAACATTTTAACACTTTCCAAAATAGTTGAAAAGTGTGTATGGTTTCGGTTAGTCTGTCCGAAAACATAAATAAACTCACATTGTCACGCCACTTATGTGTATGATTTAATATAGGAGGTACCTTAATGAAAATGGAGTGTGTAGCACTTATAGTTCGTTTACAGAAGAACACAAAAATATTCCGTTGCTTTATGTCCTATGAGGAAAAAATTGTTACCAGTGTATTTTAATGATGTTACGGTACTTCAAACATAGTTACATTGAAATTTATTAATTTGATACCCTACGTGGAATACGAATTGAATAATTTTTATCGTTTATTTACAGGGACATGCAAAATAATCTAATTGTATTATTATTCTCAGTCTCAGCATAAAGTAATTGTTTGAAATAGCTTTTTAAATTGATACAAGTGACTTTTGCGAAATTGTTTTTTTTTTCCAGCGACTACAACATTGTATATATCCATATATTATAAAATGGACACCGAAAACAAGTACACTGTCCACACGAAACTCTTGAACAGATGGTCTGATTTTTAGGCTTTTTTTCTGGAGGTGAGGGGCGTTCTGTCTCTATAAATGGACATTTTTCAATATCATTAAGTTGTCTGTTTTCACGTCTCTCTCTCTCTCTTTTTCTTTTCTTTTCTTTTTTTTTTACATTCTAGCTTTAATTTATATAAAAATTGACCAATTTTCACGAAATATTAATACGCTGTTAAGGCAATTCTCAAAATTATTTTTCCTCGTTCGAACAATGCGAATCTTTTTGACACATTCCCGGAGCCATGAATATCAAAATGATTTGTAATCAATTTTTTTTCTTTCATTTTTCAAATATATAAATGTCATCCTGAGTTATAAGCGATTGTTCTGTCGTGGCGACATATTTTTTCCTTTTCCCGTGCTCTCGCATCCGGAAATTCGGCTCAAAACTCCCACTTTGACACATTTTCTGAAAATTTTCCACTTTTATCAAGAAATGAAAAAATGCTTACTTACATGGTTCTGAATAAGATTACCTGTCAATTTCATGCGTTTGAAAACAAAAATGAATAATAAAAAAAAATGTCAAAAAATATTCAGTTTTGATTTAAAAACAAAATTAAGGCATACAGTGCCATTTTATGTTTACAAAATACTCGTCGTTTCGTGTATATCTATATACAATTACAAAAATTTTATTATATATGTATATATATATATTTACAGGTACACCTCAGAAAGTTTATTTGTGTCATCGTCTACTTCATATGATAATAAGTGATATTGATACTAAACCATGAGATTTACAATTAATGCGTGTTTCAGGACGAAACTGACAATTAATTTCCTAACTCCGAGTCCGTTTAAGTTATATTTCTAACGCATTTAGCCTCCAAATAAAGGACACTCCATTTGAAGAAAAGGAATTATCCCATTCAAAATATATAAAATAATCTTGTAGCTGTTATCTTAACTTTTCAAAAAAAAATTGTTTAAAATACTTTTAAATAGTAGTCGGCGCCCTTTTGATTAGAAGTTGGCGCCCTTTTTATCCAAGTTGCCACCGCCCTTTTTGTCATGCCAGTACGACCCTGAAAGTAATTATGCAAAGTCTGCAGTTTTCTTTGTAAGTGAACTTTTTTGGTACTTTGGAGAGCCCCATAGACTCAGTTCGAATGATGGTTTCGCCAAGCAAGTATGCACGAACTCGCTGTGCAAAAATCTATTGTCTTAAACGACTGACATAAACTCTCATCTCCTGCCAGTATATGATGTTTAATACCTTTCTAATCTAACTTGTTTTATTTGTATTTTGCAGTGTTCATCATTAGCCAAGAGTGTGATTATTTAATAAAAGGAAGATTGCTTAAAAGATAGTGTCATTTATGAAGACAATTCCTTCTCATACAAATAATGAATCATCACACAGATTAATACAGTAAATAAAGTTATTTTAAACCTTTCAACTATATCAAAACTGACGAAAGAAGAAAGCATCTTCGTCTACTTACCAGCAAAATGTAAGAGAAAACTTTGATACTCTATCGTTTTTGATAATTTAATCAGTGTGCACCTAAAGCTACTGGGCATTTGGCGCAAGCCACAAAACTCACTATAAACTCCCTTCAGTTTTCAACGCAAATTTATATCTTCCCGTTAAAAAATGAATTTGTAAATGTGTCAAAACGTTTTGCGGTTGTTGAGCAGAGCAGTTGAGAACAGCCTTAAAGGCATAAAATTGGTCTCAAGATGTTCTCAAGTCCACTTCTCAGCAAGCGTAAAACTTTCTGGCAGAATGACGGACTCATTTTTAAACATAAAGTATCAAATTGGCAGGCCTGACTATATGAAGCGGTTTGGAATCGAAATGAGTTTTTCATTTTTTCATAAATAAATTACCTATCGAGTTATAAGCAATTTTGATCACGTGTCAAGTCTTTTTTCTCCCTTCTTTCATAGATTTTTCTCCTTTCGTTCCAACACTGTAAAAAAAAATCAGAAGCATTTCGACACATAGCGGAAAGGTTTCCGAAATTTTATAGTAAATTTTGCGTTTTCCCCAATTACTTGTTATTTCGGAATCGTTACATGTATTTTCGGAAAAATATTCAAAGCATCGAAAGACTTATGGAAGTCAGAAAAGTTACATTGCATAACGGAAAGGTTTCCGACTAAATACGTGTAAATTGTTGGTTGTGCATGAACATCGATATCTCCGTCTGATTAATACCGTCTAATTTAATTTAATTACGCATTTATATTAAAGTTGCTGTTTATCTTATGTTTAATATATACTAAGTTAGATAATGCGTTCAAAATATAACGTTGTTTCATGAGAGATATTTGGACCTGAATCCAGAATTTGAATATCGTCAGTGTTACACTGCAAATCACTCAAGGCCGAAACTAAGGGGGCAGAGGGGCATGTGCCCCGGGCGCCAGAACGAAGGGGCGCAAAATGAAAGATTATACCTTTGGAATGGATCATTTTCTTCTGATGAACTGATGGCTTCCATTATTATGAAACAGCCATTATAAATGAAGTGTTAGGTAAAGATGAAAGAGCAGTCGTAAAAAGTTGGAACTCTGATTTTCTGGTCAGAATAAGGAAAAAAATGGCCATAAAAAAAAAAAAAAAATATATATATATATATATATGGCCATTTTTTTCCCCCATTCTGACCAGAAAATCAGAGTTCTAACTTTTTAAGGCTGCTCTTTCATCTTCACCTAACACTTCATTTATAATGGCGGTTTCATAATAATGGCAGCCATCAGACCATCAGAAGAAAATAACTCGGTTAAAGTGGAAACTCGATTAAGCGGGACTCGGATAATCGGGACTCTACTGTATATTTCATTTTAAAAATTATCTTTAGACTATTTTTGTTGGTGTTCAGAGGGGAGTCATTACTACCGTGACCTCCCCCTTGGATCCACCATTGTAGATTACGTTGTTCAGTATTACATATTTTAAATTTTAAAATAAGTCGGCTATTAAAAAATTAGTAAAATTCTCTTTGTAAATATACTTTGCGGAAGAGGGGGGGAGGGGGGGGGGGGGAAATCCATGTTTGCCTCGGGAGCAAAAAAAGCTAGTTTCGGCCCTGAAATCCCCGAAACACATTTTACTCACGACAAAACACATTCATAAACGCCTGAGATATCAAGAAGTGTTTCCAATCTTTTCAATGCGGTCCCAAGTGTTTGAGAATGTGTGACAAAATGCGTTTGCGTATCAACTTTGATAAAGACTGAATGGAAAGCGAAACATATGCTAACAGAACGCAATGTTCCGTGTTAAATTCAAATATTTTTGCCCCAGAGGAGAACTTTTTACAGCTACGGGGGGAAATTGAGGTTTCTGAAAATTAATTAATAAAAAATGTGAAAACTTCCGGATGGAAATTTCTTTTAGGTATCTCTCCGCGGTGGAGTATGTGGTCTGTGGAATTGAGAGGGGGTGGGGGTGACTCTGCACAGCAAGCCTAGATCCCCCCTTGTCCCTTGCTGGATTTTTACAGTTAATTAACAGAAAAATTGTTTATCTCTATAGATATTGAAAAAAAAAGGACAATAAAATATTTTTTTCAGGTGATTAAACATGAAGACCGAAATAAATTAAGATTTTTCACCCCCCCCCCCCATTCTTAACCCCACCGTAAAAGGGGTGTACATCAATTGCGCCTACGGTAGGAAGAGATCATGAATTGCGTCTACAGCTTCCTTCCCTTCTGTATGAACTGCGCTCGAAGGGGGTGAGATAAGCAGTCCATCATTGTATTGAGGGTTGCCTTAAAAATTTTTTTTCCAAAAAGTCTTCTGGATGCAAATCCAGCCATCGTAAATCTTGGCGACAATAATCACAATACTTAGCACGTGGTCTGCATTCATCTAGTATTGCATTGCATCTTATAATATATTCAACGTAATAAATACAAATAAAATATTAAAAGGAACCATAATTCCTCAAGTATAGGATACTTACTAATATTTACTACAAAAGAAAGGGGACTTTCGATTTAAATGGGCCCTATGCAAACTACCGCCCCAAATTTTGTTAGCTCTTTCAATGTATTCCAAGAAATATCTAATGTTAACTAAAAAAAAAAACACCATTGTTAAGAAAATTTTTATTTTTATTTTTAACATCTGGATAAAAAGCGTTTTTACTTTCTTCTATTGAAGATAGAAGAAAGTATTGTAATCGAAAATTTTTTCGACTTCCGGTTTTCGACGGATTTACACGTTTTAGGTGTCAGAGATCACAAAAAAAACATGTGTATACAAAATGTCTGTCTGTCCGTGTGTCCGTATGTCCGTGTGTCGCCATTGCACCATCAAATATTGTATGAAGTTATGCATAGAATTGAACCAATTTTTTTTTTTAAGTTTTTGGCTATGGCAAGCAGGTCCTCCCTGAATTTGGAAAAATTCCACTGGTAGGGGACGCCGTAATACCGAGTTTTTGTGCATTTTGAATATTGTACCATTGAAAAGTGCATGCAGTTATGCATAATTCTAATAAAAATACTAATAAAACTAATTAAAAGGAAATATTGACATGAGGTAGAAGAAAGTTTTGGGATTGGCACATCCAACTAGTTCCGTTTTTAATGACAAAAAATGCTGAAAATTAATAAAATTCAAAATTATCATAACTCGGTAAGTTTTATTTGTACAAAAATGAAGCTTTTATTGTTTTACTTATTATAGTACACGAAGAGAGTTTTACTAAATATAATACTTCAATCCCGTAAAAAAATTAAATTTCTGTAACTTTTAAAAATAACACTTTTTTTATATAAATGAATTTAATAGGATGAAGAACAACTTTAAAACATGTTTGCTATTGAAACTATACTTCTAAAACTAATGGTTTAGGAAATTAGTCATTGGGCAACAAATAGAGCTGACACTCTTATATACTATTTGTCACGATTTTTAATATTTTATATTCAAAAGTTCATTGTTTTTCACAATTTTTTCCTAAAATAATACCAAATCTGTCAGTTGTATGTTTAAATTAACAAGATTATTATTATAAGTTGTAGTAGTATTATTTTTTAAATGAAGCAGAATGGAGAAGTTTCTAATTTAGGATTATTTTAAAACCATTAATATGTTAAATTTTTCTATCACAACATAATTTTAATCCATTCATACATTTATATTCTCTTTCAGATATCAAATAACTAATCCATCAGTTCTACTTAAAAAACTGGCTTTTAAAAGTCAGCAAAAATTTAATTTAAAAATATTTTGAGGATCAAAATCATAAAGTGAACGATAGTCTATTACTTAAAATATTTTTCTTTTTTTCTTTTCTTTTTTTTAATAGGAAGTCATCTGTTATTTAAAAGGATATTTTATCTTTATAGATAAGTAAATAAGTAAATTTAAAGATTTAAGGGTGTTGTAAGAGTTTCCCTCAAAATTTTCTAACATTACACACTCATTTTTATATGTAAAAGCATGTCACTTGCAGACATGACTGTTGAATTGATTTATAATCTAATAATCTTTCATTTTTTGATAACTGAATTAAATGTTGAATTATAAGAGATTGTTGTTTGATGAAAATTTCAACGGACTGTTACATTTGGAAATTCAATTTAGAACAACGCATTGTGGAAATTCAGTTCTAATACTAAATGCTTTTAAAAGCATTTTGAGAAAGATTTCCTGTAATGAAAACTGGAAAAACCGCTCGATTTGATAGTTTTTTAAATCAGCATCTGTCACTCTCATACAAGCACAAACAAAAATAAATTCTGGAAAGTAAATGAGTTTGGACTCTTAAATTCAAAGAAGCTATTTTCTGACACATTTCTGAATTCGTTTTTGCTCGAAAACACTTTAAATTAGAAGGTGTTCTTATTTTGAAACTATGTAATCGAATGACTTTTTCATTTTATGATATAAACAGAGGATTTTACAGAAAATACTGTAAAAGTTGGCGATTTGAACCAAATTCACGGCGCAGCAGTGCGAGAAAGAAGGAAAACTTGTCGTCACGTAACAAGAATGGCTTATAACTCTATAAGTAATTTATTTATCTGAAAATGGAAAACGCTATTCAATTAAAAATGTTAATTTTATTCCTTGAAGTATAAAAATGAATCGGACAATGTGTCATAAAATTTTGTGTTGCGGTACACTTAAGAAATTAAGTTTATCCACTTTTGGATGCATGTTTTTCGAATGATAACTCAATTCTCAGTTTTGAATTAATGAGAATTTAATGCTCTTCTTCTTATTATTATTAATTTATAAACATGTGCATAAGAGAATCGTGCGTGATTATAAGAATTATATATTCAGTAAAAATTAAATTTTATCAAGAAATACATATTTAGGTTTCAGTTATAAAAAATCGTACAACCGCTTTGGAATTTTAAAATTTACTTTAGAATTAAAAAAAAAAAAGTTTTAAAAGAAAATAATAGATCAATATTTAAGTGCCACAGTTCCAAACAAGTTTATAATAATAATTGTAAAAACAATAATACTAAGGGCAATTAAAGAAGTACTAATTAGCGTTCAGGAATATTTCAGCAGCAAGTATATCCTTCTATTTAGAATATTGTTCTTTTTCCCACGAACACCTTTCTTTCAAATTAATACAGAGAATGATTTTAAGGTGAAAATTATTTCTATAATATTAATTGAAATACGAAATATCTGTATATAAATATTAATATTTCATTTGTTTGAGATTTTTGAAGAATCTTAGAAATGAAACATCCAAAGGCACAGTCAACGAGAAATAATAGTTTAAACCTGACGACAATATTTGTTTCCATACATAATTATCCTATGTCAAATATTTTTTTTAATATATTTCTAAACAATTTTTTTTTTTTTTTGGGGGGGGGGGGATAGCATTATTAGGTAACAAGTGTTATTTCTTCATAAAATTTTCTCTTCTAAAGTAGTTTAAAAAGAAATTCTCCAATGGTTAAATTTCTTGTGTAAATATATATTTATATATGGATTTTTTTATCATCATACTTTTATTTATTTCCTTTTTTTTTTTTTTTTTCAATTTGTGCATTTTATATTAACGGATATACATGTTTATATTACATACATATATAATTATACAAAATTTTATATTTATATATACAAATTTTTTTATTATATACATATATAAAATATATGTGTATAAAATTTTTGTGAATTTAAGAAAAAACATTATTTATAGCCTAAATTATCGTTAAAGCGCCCAATTTAGCGAATTAACGCCAACAGAAAAGTGTCTTTCTAACAAAAAAAGTTCTCACTTCCTGCCCATAAGTATAAGAGACGGGGGTGGCAATGATATCCGTTCACGGTGGCACCGAGCGCAGTTCATACAGGGGGAGGCAAAGAAGGGTCGGCATAGGCGCAGTTAGCCGGTCTCCCCGTAAAAGTTCATTTTTAGTTCTGTTTTTCTTTTACGTTCATTTTTAAAACGTTATCTGAAACGACGGTGGGTGGGGCGTGCTTTTATTTAAATTAAAAGAAAGTAAACTATATTTCGATTATTACTTTGAGAAATTAGATATTTTCCAATATCTTATCCTTGGTAGAGAGCATACTATATTCTTTTAATTTATTTTCCGCCCAAAAGTACGTAAATTGCTAAGTTTTTACGGGCGGCAAAATGTGTTGTTGCATAAAAAACAATACGGCATAAGTACTATCCAAATCAACAATCGCGCGAGCTCTAAAGTTTACGCGCGTGCGCAGTGGAAAATTCAGAACACGGGGTGAAAAATAAACAGACGCCATTATGCAATGCATGGCGACCGTGGGATTTACAAACTGAGAAACATGACATGATTTAACGAACTTTTATTTGAGGGAAGTTGAGGACAGACTCCCCAAAAATGCTGTACGGTAAGTCATTTTCTGTTTATTTATCAGTATGTAAGTTTATTTTCTATTTATGACTATTGATTTTTATATTATAGTTTTCAAACGTAGGTATTTCAGATATTTGATTCAAGTGAATTCAGCTGCTGTTTACAAACTGAAGTTGATTAGAATGGCACCTTTAGTAACTAGGTTCTTTTTCTATTTGGTGTCGTTTGCAGTTTTTATACTTTCTCAAATTACTAAGTATTCCTTCCTTACTATTGTCTAATAACAGGTTTAATTGTTTTAGAAACATTCCATTTTTGGCAGCCATTCATTATGAAATTGAAAATTACATTAGATTAAAAAAAGAAAAAAAATCAAAATAAATCTGTTTACATTAAATTGTAATTTATTGTATTTAAAAAATCATAGCAGTATATCGGTAACAGTAAATTTAACTAACTTTTTAGGTGTTGGATATTCATTAACGCAATTTAACGTTTGTTCGATGTACATACAAACGTGAATTGGATTATAAAGTCTCTACAAATAGGCGAAAATCTGGTTGCTATCAGGAATAATATTTAGCTGCCAATAAATGAGTTATTTGCCTCCCCCCCCCCCCCTACACGTACTATATTCAATTATAATTTCTGTTAAAGCACGTATAAGTTAAGGTGTTAAAAAAATGAATATATTTAAAAATTCAAAATTCAAAATATTTTTTTTTTGTTGTTGTTAAAATTAGATTTTTTTAAAATTTAAATTGAATTTTTATGATTTTTTTTCTCGCTGTGTTACATACGGAATAGCTACAAAAATTTTATATTTCCAAAACAAAATTGTAGCATAATCTATATTTTTATACTTTAATTAATAAAATTATAATTATTAGTTAATAATTACGTAAATTATAAGAACTGCAAATAAGCATATATCATTTTTAAATGAAATGCTTTTTATGGCAAACTAGGTACCTATCGGGGCCTTTTTCGTGCATATTTTCTGGTAACCTATTCACTGTCTCATATACACAAGCAATTTTTTCAATATTTATACAACTTTTTTGTGATTATATATCATTGGTACTATTAGCGGATTCGCCCGGAGACCCCATCTTGTTTCTTTAAATTTTGTTTCTATATTGTTCAAGAACATTAGAAAGTGGGGAAACAGATGTGTTATTATCCCTCCATCCGCCATCTTGGATTTTTTTTGGATTTTTTTGGGCGTGAATTAAAAACTGTTTTTTAATTAATAGTTATAATTATTATATTCCAGTATTTTTAATATTATATTAATCTATCAACAATATTTAACCATCGGCGACATTTACTACTTGGCGGAAAAGGGGTTTTCATGCAAGAAAAAAATCCAAGATGGCGGATGGAGGGATAATAACACATCTAAGCCAGAAAGGGACCCATATACCCACTGTCCCCTATATATACTGTAGACTCCTTAGATGTGGCTGAACAAGTTTACAGGCTTTTTTTTTTTTTTTTTCCATATGATTCTGTAGTTATTTTAATATGTAATTCTTGTTAATATAACTGAACTCTTTTTTTTTTTTTCCTATGAAGGAAGAAGTATAAATTAAATTCTGCTAAAAATCAAGATATTGCTGATATCACTTGTACTCACAATCTTTTACCAAATTCGTTATTATATTAAGTCCGGCTAAATCGGAAATAAAATTTCCTTATTTTTTATTTTGATGTGAATTTGTAGAGTACTTTTATGAGGCACGTTTGAATGAGTAATTCAAGGTAAATGTATCTCACATCCCACCTTTATTATGCATATTTAATTATACATTATTATTTATTTGACCTTTACTTTTAATAATTTCAATCAGAGTTTACCCTAGATTTAAAAAAGAGCACTGTGCTGCTGGTGAGAAAAGGCATTTTTTTAATTTTAAAGGGCATGTTTGGGATTCTTAAGGACACTTTTCAGATTCTTTTGGGCACTTTTTTTAATTTTTAAATCCATTATTTTGATTTTTTTTGAGTCATTTGAGGGAACATTTGAGTCAGCTTTTACTAGGGATGCACCGAATATTCGGTATCAATTCGGTATTCGGCCATGTTAGCAAATATTCTGTTTGGACGAATACCAAACTATTCGATATGCAGAATATTCGGCTTCGCCGAATAGCAAACTATTCAGCTGAACCGAATACTTAAAAAAAACTTTTAAAACATATTTTTAAAATCTTATACAACTTCTAAGTTTAACAGTCAACTTATAAAGATATTCAGAATAACTAGAAACAGAATCATATTTAAATAAAAGAGAAAGTTGTTACATTATTTATTTGCTGTTTGTTAAGTATCTATTATTTAAGAAAATTAACCAATCACGAGAATTTTCATAGCAATTATGTACAAAAGCAAGTTCCTGAACATTGTCCTAATATGTTTCTTGCTAAGATTTTAAGAATGTTTACAAAAAATGAAAATGATTGCCCACTCCAGACAGTGATCTAGGATGCATTTAAAAACTTCCTTGCTTAATCAAAGGGAGTAGAACAGTTATTCTTGCTAAGTCGCCACCATATAAAATTTAATAGATTGTATTATTTATTTACTTTTACTTTAGTCTCTTCATGACAAACAAATATATGATCCTGTGCAATTTTTTCACAATTTCTCTTTGATTTTAAAATGTTTGTTTTAGAATTTAAGAAGATTTTATTCATTTGTTTTAATTCTCAGAAGAAGCCATGAAATTTAAAATTTTATTAATTAAAAAAAAATTATAACTATCCTCTTCTTAAATAACTCAAAGCAGATTTTTTTTTCAGCATAAAGTTTACTTGAAAAAAAGCTCTTCTTTATTAGAATAAAAGTTTCTGTTTTAAATATTATGTAAAATTGCTTTAAAATTTAAGATTTTAATGCCTTTAAACTATGAAATATAAAAGTATTTGACAAGCCGAATATTCAGTATTCGGCCGAATATACGGTATTATGTCTAGCAGTTACTATTCGGCTAGCAGAATATTCGGTATTCGGTTTGCCTGTTGGCCGAATATTCGGTATTCGATATTCGGCGAAAATCACTATTCGATGCATCCCTAGTTTTTACTATGCAAGCAATTTTTTTTTAATTTTTGAAAAATGTTACCTGGTTTGTAGAAATTTACGATTTTTTTTCCAATTTTATAAATTTGTGGTAGTGATAAAACTATCAGTCAAACCTCGTTAAACACAAATACGCTTAACGCGAATACTTTTAGCACAAACTATTTCCGATTGCCCCATCCAGTTGTAGGTAATGTATTCAAGTTCGTATAACACAAACGAAAAAGTTTCCCCTTGAGTGTTCGCGTTAATGAAGTTCAGCTATAGTATTTTAAAATTGTTTAAAAATTATCAGAATGTTTTATTGTTTTTTGCCTCCATATTGAGTTTGAAAAGATTTTTTTTTATTTTTCTCTATTCGGTGTTTTATGAGATTTATTCTTGGAGTGGTGTGGGGGATAGTCTCGATTTGATATATATTTAAAATTAAAATTAAAATGATTTTTCAATCTTTTATCAAACATATGATTATGTATTCATTTTTTATTAATGCCACTTTTCATTGGAATCTGAAATTAAATTGTGAAATTAATGGACAACATGCAGGAGGTAGAACTGAAAGCTTGAGAAAAAAAAAAATTTTTTTTAGCTCATTAATTTTGTTTTGGCGTTGTGATCTTATAAAGTGTGGTTTTATTTTAAACTTTTGTTAAACATACTTTGAAATGGTTTATTTTGAGTCTTTTGTTATCAGTAGATTTTTATGACATTTTGACGAATTTTTCAAATCTTGCACAGCTTGGGGCCAGAAGTTGTGCGGATTTTAGAATTTTTGCAGATTTCTGGTCATTGCTTTGTTTACATTTTTTAAACAGTAATTTGAATGTAATAATACAGTAAAATATTAAAATAATTAAGTAAAGGGTACTTCTTAGTTATCCCATCGACCAAATTACTGTCGCCAAATTGTACGATTAAATGCCAATAATGGTTGCCATTAATTGAGTAATTGTAAGATTAAATGCCAATAATGGCCAGTAAAACCATTAGTTCGACGCTTTATTTGTATTTTCATTAATGTTTTACTAATTTATATGTTCTTTCATTATTTAAAACAAAAAGTATGTCAATGTGTATAATTTGGCGAGTGGTTTGGCGATTTATATAATTTGGCGAAATTGGTCGACGGGGTAACTAAGAAGTACAAAGTAAAGTAATAAACTAAAATCATAAAAAGTAAGATAATTTTAAAAATAATTAAATTATTGAAAGTAAAGGTCAATTAAATAATTAATAATAATGTATAATTAAATATGCATACTAAAGTTGAAATACATTTTCCTTAAATTATTCAATGAAACTTCCCTCATAAAAATAGGTACTCTATTAGTTCGCATCAAAATCATAAAGTAAGGAAGTTTTATGTCAGGTTTAGCCAATTTTAATAACCAAAAAGCTTGATTAATACAAATATATATTTGATAAAAAGATTTTGATTACCAATGATATTAGATAGTAGCAATATCTCGAATTGTTTTCGGGAATAAATTTATACTTCCTTCATGAAAAACCGCAAGTTGAGTCATATTATCAAGCATTACATATTAAAATACATGCAAAACTAAAAAAGTCTGTAATTTTGTCCCTACATCTAAACTGAAAGTTTCATTGTTTACATTTTTGATGATGTGCAGATTTGATGGAGTCTACCGTATTCCCACAAGGGCAATTCCAAGTAAATGTTACCATTTTTAGTATTTTATTGTTTACATCAAATGGGTAATACACATATTTTCTGATAGTATTAAACCTATATTTTTTATATTTGCAATGTATTTTATAAAAGGTTGAATAGTCAAAATCAATAAAATCCATTGTAATCAGCATAGCTTCTTTTTAAGTGTTTATGTGTTTATCTGTTATATATTGGATGCTGGTCTGTTACAGGTAAGATTGCATACTTTTTCATAACTATATTGTGGCAGCACTCAAATTTTGTGGAAGTCCAATGTTTCTGAACTGCCTTCGAATGAAAATACATTTGTATGAAAATACATTTACACAATGAAAATACATTTTGCAAATTGTATGTTATTTTATAAATAATATAGAAAACCATTAAGGTGTCCAGAAAGCATGGTAATTCCTGTTTGTCTGTTATAATACCACTTTTTTAATCATAATTACTCACATTTATTCATAATAACTATATTAATTTATCTTATAATATCATATACAAATTATGGCCATCTTTTAATTACCTGATTATTATTTTTTAAATAAGATAACGTCATTTTTCCCTCTATGATTAGTTAGTCTGTTACGATGGAATTGCGCAAGATCTGAATCTGAAATTTATAAAATTCGAAGTATCATTACTTGGTGAGTTTTGGTTGTAGAAGAATGAATTTTTTACTGTCTGATTTGTCAGAGAATGGAGAATTTTTTTTCTAAATATAACTTAATAGGATTGATGTACAAATTAAAAAATTATGTAGTGTAAGTTTTTGAAAATTCTTGCCTTATTTAAAAAACTTCTGTAATTTATATTGTCTAAATATCTCCAACAGGTAAAAAATTAAAGTGCATTTCAATCTTTTCATAGAAATTCTGTCAGTGTCAAGATTCTTAATTGCTTGATTAAAATCTGTTTTTAGAATCATAAATTTTCTTAAAATTTTAAAATATGAAAATTTACTAAATCCAAGATGATACTCTTGTTTCTAAAAATGTTTTACCTAATTAAATAACGAAAGAAGCTTTAAATAGTTGTTTTACTAGATCCATTCCCAATCTTGAAAACAATAAAATACACTAATTTTGTAATTACAGTAAAACCTCCACAATGGACACTTCCGAATAGCGGACACCTCTATTTAACGGACGGTTTTCCAATCCCCACTCCCAAAACCTAAATTTTTGTATGTTTAACCTCTGAATAACGGACACTCCTAATAGCGGACAGTAATTTTGGCGATCGATAAATGATCAAAAATTATTTTTTAACGAGAAAAAAAAATGAAAAAAAAAAAAGCAAAAAGGCCTCTAAATTTATCAGGGCAATGTGTCACAAATTTTGTGATCACAGATAAATGTAGAAGGTGGGCTTGGGAAAAATCGCCCTTCCCACGTCCAGTGTTGAATTCAGAGGGTGGCCCGGGAAGGACATTCCCCACGGACCATTGAAATGTCACTCCCTGGATGATATGAGATTTTATGTTTTAATGGTCAAAAAGTGCAATTTCCCCACGGAACTCTATAATGCCCCCCCCCCTCCCCGGAGCCACAGAAATCCCCCTCGGAGAAAAATGTCTGAATTCAACAGTACCCGCGTCCGAGAAAGAAAACGCACAATTATGCACAATGTGCAAGGTATGCACAATTTTATATCAGTTTTATTGCTTAAAAAATAATTTTAATTTCTGATTAATCATATAAATAATAGAGATTTTCGACCATATAAATAAATTAATGAAACATTAAGCATTTCTAAGCAGGTTTTGAATTTCTGATGTTTTTCCCAATAGCGGACAGTTTCCGCGCTCCCGAGATGTCCGTTATTTAGAGGTTTTACTGTAGTAAGTTTTTATCAGGCATAGAAAGCATTTAATTAAAAATTGTATTATAATTTCCAGTGGCGTAATACTTTTGGTACTTCTTTTTTATAGTGAAAGATATGTCACCAAGATATGCTGTAAAGTCTTGTCAAATTATTTGCAATTTTAAAGAAACAGCATGTGTTCGTTATTGTCATATTGGATTTTCGTTGATGTTCAAGAACATAATTTCATATTTTATATATAATTGCATATATTATTATTATGTAGGGGAGAGCGGGGTACAGTGGACCTAAGCACACAGTGAACCACCCCTTATATTTTACATATTTTTAAATTTTTAAAAGCTTTCTTTTAGGCTAATTGATAACAGCTTGATACCACTGGATTAACAATTGATAAACACTGGATTGATTACTTATAGCCTTCAGCACACATCGTTAGCTCAGAATGAACCCTGTTATCCTGACTGGTTGTTTTTTGAGATCCTAAAAGTAAAATTTTTCATCATCATACTTTTCTTTATTGAGTAATTACTGGTTACGGATAAATAAGACAAAACAACTTTTTTGAAAAGATAAGACACTAGTCTTTATTTAATTTAAAAGTTTATATGCTTAAAAGAAAACTTTAAATAATATTTTTATGAGTATAGTATTGAACTTGAACATGGGGTACAGTGGTCCACAATGAATACTGCTCCTGCAATGAAGAATTTTCAAAATATTTAATAATTGCTTAGTCTCTATAAAGAAATATTGTTTTAAAATAGTTATTTAACTATAAAATAAAGTAAACAAAGAAAAATGATAATTTATTTAACCCTACAATGCATAGAGTAGCCATTTGGGACACTTTAAATTTCATGTTATATGTTGTTCAGATTATAATGTAGTAGCCATTATAGATAATTATGGATAACAGTTCACATGTGATTTTTAAAATAAGTTTTCTTGTTCAATATAGTAGTTTTTTTTTTTTTGTTTTTTTTTTTTTTTTGGGGGGGGGGGGGAGAAGGAGAGAAATGAAAATCATGCATTGTAGAGTTAACATAGTAAGAAATATTTTGTTTTGTATTTACTGCCTTTGAAAAATATAACTGTAACCTAATAAGTAATAGATTACCTGTGCTCGATTGGTTATTTATAGCTTCAGAGCACACGGTTAGCTCATAATGAACTATTTTATCCTGACTATTTTGAGCTTCTGATAAATTTTTCATCATCATATTTGTCTTAATGTTTGCTGTTTTTTTTTTTTTTTTTTTTTTTTTTTTTTGTACTTAATAACTTATTTGCAATCACTCCTATATATATCTTATATTGGTATTTTAAAAATATAATAAAGTTTTTGATATTTCTTTAGTTTTATGTTTCAAATGCTACTTGCAAATTTGTATTATTATATTATTTTGGAGGTAAAGAGGAAATAAAAAAGAATTAGATTAATTATAAATAGATTTATATTGTATTTTAGACAATAACTAATAGTGACCACTGTGCCCCAGTGGGTGGACCAGTGTACCCCGCTTCTGGGGCACACTGGTCCATTTTACGGGTGTATATATATATATATATATATATATAAAAATGAAAAATATATTGGGAATTATGTTCTGCGAAAATTATGAGGCATGTAGAAAGGTTTAAAGAATATTGAAAAATATTTTCAGGTAGATTGGTCTCTCCGTTAAAGAGAAAAAAAAAATGTTAACTGCAAAAGTAGTCCACTGTACCCCGGTCTCCCCTATATATAATTGTTGTTTTTCTTAAATTGCCTGCATTTATTTTTATAAATATGGAAACAGTCTGATTTATCTTATATTAAGGTGGATGCAATATGAGGTTTATTTAGCGAGATCTTTTATGCAACTAGCAACTATGATCATGATATACTTTGTTACTGATGATGAAATTATATGGTGATGAAACGTACAAAGCTGTAAAAAGAAATAAAAAGCATCTGTGTTGGAAATCTGTTTAGGTCTTCAAGATTGCCATTCGTAACTTCTTTAAAGTTTATGTACCGTTGGGCAGAGAAATTAACATCCATGAATTGTAAAAGAAACAACTAAATATGGATAAAAATATGACAGTTGGGGGAGAAATTATAAATTTTAAATAAAAATACGTAAATATCTGATTTTTTAAAAAGTAACCTACACGAGGCCTATCCAATCTTTCAGTAAGTAGGGGCGGGGCACACCTCAGCTCTTGGCACTCAATGGAGGGCAGCATTATTCACATGACTGAAAACATGCGGCAATATTATCGCACAGTATTTGTTACACGCACGTCTTAACATAATGTAAATGAATCTTACAGCGGTAGACAAAAGGCCCCTACAGTTCTTAGTTACATGTACTAAATTTCAAATTATACATTTTTCTATATGTTTGAAGGGTAAGGTAGAGGTCTGCACGGGCCGACATTTCCGGGCCCGGTCTGTACAAAGAAAATATTGGCTCGGCCCGGCTCGGTAAAAGAGTTAAAAGTTCAGCCCGAGTGAATTTCTACAAAACAGTGATTTTTACGTCGATTTGGTTAAAAGTTTGTCTCGTTCGAGGAGTTCAAGCGAAAAATATTTATCTTAACTTTTCATGTTTATAATCTTCATTTTTATAGAAGTGCCGCAGGGTGCGATGTTTATTTTTTTTAATGAATCTCTATTTCTTGTATGTAAATGTTTCAGTTATCATTAATATTTTTAATCCATATTCCACGTATTGAAGATTCCGTCATAGACAGGTTCTTTTTCACACATTTTACTATATTTTAATAAGCGTAGAAATATACTATTCTTTAAAAAGAATGAATTTGAATGTTTAATTGTATAATAATGGCAATTTAAAAATGTATGCATTATTTGAAAAAAAATTGTACCAAACCTAAACTTACTAACCTTTGAACGGACCAGGCCACGCCGAGACAAGGATTTTTATACGGGCTGGGTCAAAACTAGGAATGAAAATATTGGGCCGTGAAGATTAGGAATGAAACCAGTACCCGGGTCTGTGCAGAAAAAATAAGTTAGGCCCGGCCCGTAAAGAGTAGTGACTAGGCCCGGCCCGAGTGCCGTGAATGAAAATAGGGCCGGGCCACGGGCCGGCTTGTGAAGATCTCTAGGGTAAGGTGCCAGAAACTTTTATAACACCTATAATAACGACAATAACAAATAATTAAAATAAACGTGGAAATCAGAGATATTGCTAGGTTTCTTATAGGATGTGAAAATACGCTTTGACTTATTTTGAAGGCGCGAATTTAGTTTTATAAAAAGTACAAAAACAAACACGTGATAGTGACTAATCCATATGGGTGGTTCAAGAGAGACAGTCTGGAAGTGCTTACATAGATGGAAATAATTCTGCACTCTTTTATTAATTTTTCTAAGCAAATTGCAAAAAAGAAAAACAGAAAAAAAACTTCGTAAAATTTCAAAAGTCAAGAAGGAAAAACTATGCCCCTTTATCCCTCCTTTAAAAAAACCAATGTGCCAGTGTGACAACAGCAAAAAGAAACAAGTTGGAAATTGCGCAACAAACGTGACAAATGAGGTGCGTTCGTACTAATAACTAGTTTTATAAATATTTTTTACACCGCCCATTGTACCGAATGTATATTTTACTGCACTTCATAAATGTCTATCCATTTCATTCTGTTCGAAAGGCTGTCACATCATTAAAATGCATTTGAGATATTTTTTTCCCATTGGCCACAATGTATCGGAAAACTTTTGACTGTCCCTGTAATTAAACTATACATCCGATTTTCATAAAATTTGAAATGACTTGACAAAATTTTGCAAAAATTATATATTTAAAATTAAAGACCATTCGGTTGGGTAGTTTTTGCTCTGTTATATGCGGACGGATGGACCGAACATTGACTATAGGTACTACGCATTTATGCAATTACGAGCACACCTAAAAAACTAAACTTTCATGCACATGTGTCTTCAAAAGGGTGGGAGAAGGTGTAAAACGTTTATCTTTCTGTTACTTCTTTAAGTATTAAAAACAGCTATTTCCAAAGTTGCCAAATTGAAACATAATAATTACACTTTATAAACAATAACTACAAATCATGAAAATATGCATGATAAATTTTCAAAGTAATGTTACTGGTTTTTAATGTGTTTTCACAGGTTTTCAAAATATTTCTGATGCAAATATTAAGGATTTAAAAAAAGCATTCTTTATAATGTAATTTTATTTCTAAATAGTCTAATAATAGAAACCTTCAGAAGAGCGCCATGTTGGATAGCTCTGCCCTACGCCTTATATGTGACATTATTACATAATGTTCGAAAAATTTTGTATAATTAATAAATTAGTAATTTTAAGTTATGAGATCGGTGAAAAAATAAAACTGCCCATACATTGATAAAATTTACATACTGAATATGTAAGAAGAGATTGTCTTTGATATGGAAACTAAAGAATTAAATATTGCAGGTTTTATTTTATTGAAAATTTATTATTTCATTTTTATTTAATTAATTTGATTCAATGTTTTATCTGTAATTTAAGCGACAAAATAGTATTTGTTAATTCCCTGTTCTGTAGAGTAATATGTAAATTAACTGTTATTTAATATTTTTCATTTTAGCTAGCAGTGACATAATTTATGAAGACAAACAAGGAACCTTCTCTTAAAATTTGAATTTGGAATGCATCACATTTGTTTGTATATTTTTAAAATAGTAATATATATTTATATGACTTATTCATATTGTACAATCTTCGATTTAATAAACATTTTATTTAAGTAAACAGATTTTTCTTGTTGTTGTTATATATTGATATTGTTTTTGCCATTTCTCGATTTTCCATTCATAAACATTTTCTTCAATTGAAACCTCAATTTATGAGGGTGGGGGTGTTAAATTTTCGTTAGTTAATATCTCAGATTTTATACCTATATCCAGGTAGGTTTTTAACTTTTAAATGCAATAAAAAAAAGTAAAAAACTGATAAAAATACCGATATTTCATGGCTAATTAATAGTGCATTTTTATTTATTTTTAAATTTTAATAAAAAATGAAAAATAATAAATGGTTAACTGAAACTTCGGTGGGAATTACTTATTATTTTCATTCCCTCCAAGAAATCTAAATGTCTAATTTTCCTCTTACTGGTTGCAAATTGAAGATTAACTGCTTAGTTTAAAAATATATTTATTTTAGTTAAAATCCTTATAAATATCATGGATTGTTGTACTTTTTTACTTTACAAATCTTCATTACAAATAATAATTATAAAAAAAAAGTCTTGTATTCGTTATTTTTTATAAACGACTTTTATTGGCTGGGTTTTCAATTGAAAATTATTGTAGATCACACAATTAATAATTATTAGTTGTGTGATTTCTTTACCAATCAGTTGTGTTAAAAATAATTAATGTAAAATGTTTTACAGGAAAGCATTGTAATTACTTGGTATAATTTTCCTTTTTATTTTATTGAAAATTTTTCTAGAAAGAAAAATGCATTTAAAAGTTAATGTAATGTTCTGTTTTTGATAGGTAATATGTTGTTTTTAATTCTTAAATCATGCAATATTAATCAATACATTTACACTTGCTAAGAAGGAAACTTGTCTATAACGAATTTTTTTTTCTTTTCTATGCAATTCCGTCTTAAAGGTGTTTGTTCTCAAATCCAAAAGGGCAACTTTCTGACATAAGTTTTAAATTATTTTTGTTCGGAAATGCATGAAACTAGCAGGTGTTGCTCTCTAGAAACTATGCAGTCAAGTTATTTTTTTTTTCGTTTTTTTGCAAACGCAATATATCTTTCAGAAAATAGTCTCAAAGTTGACGTTTTGAACCGAAGTTCCCGAAGAAAGCAGAAAAACCAGTACGTGACGGGCAAAAATCATGTTTGTCACATGATCAAAAACGCTTATAACTCAGTAGGTAATTTATTGATCCAAAAATGAAAAACACAGCTCAATTCCAAAACGCTTCCATGGCCAGGTTTTCCAATTTTATATCGTTCCGTAAAAAAAAAAAAAAAAAAAAAGAATTTGTAAATGTGTCAAAACGTTTTGTGCTTGTTGAGCAGAGCAGTTGAGAACAGCCTTAAAAGATTTTACTGTATAACATGTATCAGATTTTCAACACTTCAATGCATTATTGATTAACAATATTAAGGATAACTGAAACATTTACATAGAAGAAATGGAGATTCATTAAACAAATAAATATTGCAGCCTTTGGCACTTCCATAAAAATGGACATGAAAAAAAAGTTAAGAAATATTTTTGGTCAGAACTCCTCGTACAACACAAATTTTTAACCAAATCGACGTAAAAATCAATGTTTTGTAGAAATTCATTCAGGCGGGGCAGGGTTCGGGTCGAGATTTTAATTTTTATCTGGGCCGGGCCTGGAAATCTGGGCCCATGCAGACCTCTAATTCTTATTGTTATTATGAATTGTTTTAATAATACTTGCTGCTTGCTTCCGCTTTTATTTTTAACATGTTCATATATATTTTATTTTTACCGTTAGTTATTGTAATTATTTGTTTGTTTATTAATTGAGTATTTGTAAAATTTGTTACTTTACATTATTTGAAAATATCTTATTTGGATTATAAAAAATGTCGGATAAAGCATTATCGCTATCCCCATTTTACATAGAAAAAGATAAAGTCCTGTGAATAAAAGAGTAAATAACCGGATTTTTTTTTTTAATGCTTCTGCTACTATAAATTTATAGCAAATTGGAGCTACAGAAGGATGAAAGAATGATAGACTGATATAAAAATTATTACCTTTTGTTTTCCTTATATCATTACTAACCAATATTGGAACTAGCGTCCTGACAATTTTCTTTCCGTAATTAACACTAAATTATTAATTATCATTTTAGTAATTAAAACATAAAATTGTACATTATGTTCCTAATTTGAGAGTCAATTGTTTATTATTAAGAGAGGCTATTTCACTCATGAAAAGACCTGCTAATATCTCATTGATTTCAATATTTTAATTTTTTTTTCTCCCCGCATTTGATAGCTTAGGTCGATCTTCATTAAGATTATTTTTTACTTTTTTGATTCCGTTTAGAGACTTTTTTTACTACGATAATTTCACTTTCGAAACCTGCTCTGAAAATCAAGCCAAACCCCCCCCCCCAAAAAAAAAAAGTAAAAAAGTTTCCTTGTAGAAATCGACCTTAGCTATCAAAAAAATAAATAAATAAATAAATAAAATAATGAAATGCAAAAGAGATTTTTAAAAAAATCCAAAATTCTAAATTTCTGCCCAGTGGTTTGGTATAAATAACAAATTTTCTGTTTTAAATAGATTTTCAGATAATTTGGATTTAATCTTTTAACCCAATATAGATATATTTTTTTTAATTTTCTTGATTTTTTTAATGCGATTTTTAGAATTTTTTTTTTTTTTTTTTTTTTAAACTTTTGCACTGATTTTTTTTACATTTGAAGATGTATTCGGTTTCAAATTTGGAGCTTAAATATATGAAATTTTGCCCTCAGCAATTTTTAAATTTTTAGAGAATTTTCAATGTGATTTTTTGTGTTTCAATGTGACTGTTTTGGCATTTCTGCATGGAATTCAATTTCAAATTTTTTACCTTACTATAGCAATTTTTAGTGTCCCCATTTGATGCTTTTCAAAGGACATTGCACCCTTCTCTTTTTGTTTAAACTGCTGACGCACCCACCTACCCCATTTCCCAGTAGCTTTTTTGTATTCTCTTTTTCAAAATATTTGGCTTTTTCCACTCCTCCCTGACTTTTGCAAACAGAAATTCTGTTGCTCTGATTGACTCATGTGTTGTAAGTTCAAAATTAGGGGGTGCACAAGCTTTTTAAGAGAAGGGCCACTTACAAAAATACCTGAGTTGTTAAGGGCCACATCAATAACACAGAGATAATTCTATTTCGGGGAGGTGGGGGAGATTTGTGGCCTTTAAAAAACATGGTTTCAGAGGAGTGGCAGTTTTACTCCTTTAGGTTCCCCTACCCAATCAACATACCATACCCAATTCAGTTGGCAAGGATATATCAACAGTTTACATTTTTATGCATAACAGAGATACAGCAAAGATTATTTTCAAGGAGTGAAAATATTCCTTGACTTTATTCGGGGGGATTAAATTTTGCTTGATTAAAAGAGCTAAAAAAACAAACATATGCATGAAAGTGGCTAGTGCCGAAAAAAAAAGTGAACTTTATGAATGGAATTAAATTGACGAAACTCTCAATTTTTCTGCAGCCAATCAACAAAATTTTAGATTTTCCTGTGGCGAATTGTCGAAATTCACAACTTTTCCTCGCGATAAATTGCTAAAACTTACGGTTTTACCGTAGCCGATCGACGAAATTTGCAATTTTTTTGCACTTAATCGACAGAATTCACAATTTTCCCCCTGCCCGATCAACGAAATTTGCGATTTTTTTTCGTGCCCAATCGACAAATTTTGCAAGTTTTCCGAGCTCGATTAACAAAATTCACGATTTTCCCGTGCCCGATCGACAGAACTCGCGTTTTTTACGTGCCCGATTGACAGAACTCGCAATTTTTTTGTGCCCGGTCGACGACATTCGCGTTTTTTAACAGACTGAAATCCTTGGCAAATTGGCAAAATTCACCACGTTTTTCGCGATAAACTGACGAAACTCATCCTTTTTCCACAGTCAATCATCTAAATTCTCGATTTTCCCGTTCCCGATCAACGAGATTCGCAATTTTTCCATGCCTGATCGACAAAACTCGCGATTCCTCCGCACCCGAGCGACGAAACTCGCAATGTTTCCGCGCCCGATCGGTGAACTTCGCATATCTTATGTATGTGACTGACGAAATTTTTAATTTTTCCACGGTAAATTAATGAAATTCACGACCTTCTCTTGCGATAAACTGACGTAATCTGCGACATTTCCGTGTTCGGTTGACGAAACACTCGACTTTTCCACGCCCGATCGATGAAACTCGAGATTTTTTCGTGCCTGATCGACGTAACTCCTGATTGTACCACAACGGATCGACGAAACTTGATTTTTCCGCGCTCAGTCAACAAAATTCGCAATTCATAATTGACCGACGAAATTTGCAATTTTTCCGCGGCAAATTGGCGAAATTTACTATTTCTTTTCGTGATAAACGGACAAATCTAGTGATTTTCCCGTTCTCTATCAACAAAATTTGCAACTTTTTCGCGCGTGATCGACGAAACATGCGAATTTTCCACGCCCAATCGATGAAATTCAAGGTATTTTTTGACTAGCGACTGACAAAATTAGTAACTCGGGAATTTCTAATATTAATACAAATGGTATCGTCTGGGCGATTAATGAAATTCGCGATTTTTAACTGACTGGCGAAATTTGGAATTGTTTTCCGCAGCAAATTGACGAAATACATGATTTTTTCCTGCAACCTTTGGTCAAAAATTGCATTTTTTGCCAATTATAAATTAAAGAAATTAGCGGACCACTTGTTAATGCATCGCGGGCCACTTTTGGTCCGCGGGCCACAGGTTGTGCATCCCTATTCTAAATCAATGTAAAAAAACAAGCAACCGCTGCATATTGTGTTGTGTTTTCTAATCATAATGCATTTTTCATTTCAAATTCGTCCCAGAGCGGCACATGTTTCCATAAGTGGAATATTCAAAAAATGGAGTTATTTTAATCAGATTATTTTATGATATTCTTAAAAACACAGCACGATTTCAGTTTACGTTTACCTCTATAGTATATGCCAATGAATCCAGAGTGCGCCTCCTCCCATCCCCCCTCCCCCTTCTCGAAATGCCCTCAAAAAATTTAGGACTTAATACTAATTAAAGGTTTAGAGTTGAAATTCCCACTGCTCAGAACTGACAAATGATAATCCAATGAGAGTGTCCTTTTACGCGACAAAATGTGCCTCTTTATACGATATCAGCAACCTTTTAACAGACAAAAATTCCCTTTTCAGCAAATCCGCCCTGCCCTTTTAAAAAGAAATGAACTAGTAATTTTTGCCATCTTTTCAGTAAAGTTTTTCTGGAAATCGTGCAACGTTTTTTTTTTTTTTTTTTTTTTTAATTTTTCACGATTTTTAGATATTTTTCGCATTTTATGGGCCTGGCAATGACTCAGCTAATATAATATAAAATAGTGCTGAAATCAATTTAAAAATGGTAAAAATAAGAAAAGAATAATAATGCCATTTTTTATTTTAATAAATGGCATTATAATAAATTCATTTCATAGGAACTTCAAAAGTATTAATTTTTGCACACGGATTGCATTTCCCTGCCAAAATGCCACTTTTTCTTGTTTACTAATAATCCTCTTCATTTTGAGCAAACCCTGGTTACTACGGCAACAGCTGCAATTTGGCTCTCATAGGGTATCTAACACTGCCAAGTTAAGGGTCCTGTCCCTGCCGGTGAAGACACTCACGAGCTAATGCTAATCCTATGGGGAGGGATTTTTCTAATATCTCGTTTGCATTTCGACATTTTTAAATAATTTTTTTTGCATTGGATAGCCGGGGTCCATCTCTACAGCGTACCTTGGTTACTTTTTCGATTTTGGTCGCAGATATTTTTAATAAAGTTACTTTCATTTTCAAAACCGGTTCTGAAAATGAAAGTGTCATTCTAAAAAATATGTGCAACCAAAATCGAAAAAGTAAACAAGGTGCACTGTAGAGACGGACCTCGGCTATCCAATGCAAAAAAATTTATTTAAAAATGTCGAAATGCAAACGAGATATTAGAAAAATCCCTCCCCATAGGATTAGCATTTAGCTTGTGAATGTCTTCGCCGGCAGGGACAGGACCCTTAAGGTGAAATGGACTGTAAGTTTGATTTTATCTTGAATTCATATTTACATCGATGTATCTACTGAATGCGGATGCAGCATGATTTAGTAGAATCCGATTTAATGCAAGTGCTACACCCAATTTTAGCATGCTCCGATATATTAACTCACAGTCAAACTTAGGTTGAATACAGAACATGCTTATTTTCCAGTCATCTTCAAAATTTCAGAATTGAGCTGTGTGCAAACACCCATACCCTTTATACCACATTAGTGGCAATTCAAAGTTAAATCGATACACTCAACCAGACTTAGTGGGGTCCGATTTGCCACAAACACTATAATAATTAGACCTTTCATATTAGAATTTAAAATAGCATCAGAATTTAATTGATTTAAAATTTTAAGAGTGATTTTGTTATACATTTAATTCTCTGCCTATCATATGGTCCAATGGACCCGACGGGTACATTCAAAATATTTATTCAAACCAGAAATTTCTTTAAAATAACTAAATTAAATATATAAACCACACAATAATAAGTTAAATGGTTTTAAATAAAAATTCTGGTGTAGAATATTTTTTATAAAACTTGAGTAAAAATAACTGTTTTTTGAACTATAAAAACTTACCTTGCTTATTATATCCTTTTTTGAGAAAAGCATGCACTTGACAGGAAAACTAAGGTTAATCTATACGGTTGACTCATTTTATGCATAGCCAATCAGAATAATGCGGGCTTGAAACATCATATGGTGGTCAAAAATCGATATTGGCAAGACATAATGCAAATAAAGGCCTCTGCTGCATGTAAAAAGAACAAAATCTTTCGTAAATAAATTTTTAAAAAAGAATTACAAAAGAAAATAGAATGAAATTACTTTCATTAAAATATTTTGTTCAAAATGGGTAATAGACATAGTACAGACATAGTAATAAATAGACTAGTTTTATCAAACAGAATAAATTTAATACAGACTTCTACTTGAATTTCAGGGCAGCATGGCACACACATATTAAAGTTAATTAAAGATAAAGTATATAATATTTCCATAAAATTGTGGTACATTTGTTTACAAGGAATTTGTGAAAATTCAACTTTTAATGTGCAAAAGTACAAATAAAAACTTGCAATAATTTTATTGTAAGATAAAATACTTATAAGTATGACACAGACATAGTAATAAATAGATTAGTTTTATCAAACAGAATAAATTTAATACAGACTACTACTTGAATTTCAGAGCAGCATGGCGGGATTCGTACCCCAAATTTCGAAATCACGCGCACAAAAATATCGTGGGCAGGGGGCTCCTATCCAAAAAACTTAACCATTTGTCAGAAAATTTTGCATTTTGAAACTACGATCAACTTCGAACATCTTGCGCATTTTTTGATATTTTTGCACAACTGATTTACACATTTTTCGAGTTTTTTACAACAAAAAAAATCATTGAAATTCAAGATTTTTTCACGACTAACAGACAAATTTCACTATTTTTTTTCTCCCGAGATCGATTGATAAATTTCGTGCTATTTTTCGCAACCGACTGACTAATTCAGAGGCTTCTGTTTGAATTTTCTGAAAATTATGAAAAATCGGTTATCACTTCAGAAATTCGGACTTAAAAATATACAACAGAAAAATGTCTCATATTTCAACAAATGGGCACTGAAAAACACAAATTTCGTCAAAAGATCACAGAAAAAAAATTAATTTTGTCAGATAGCGGAAAAAACGTAAATTTCATCAAAGGTCTGCGAAAAATGGGAATTTAGTCAAAGGATTGCGGGAAAACACTAATTTCATCAAAGGATTGCAGAAAAATGCAAGTTTCATCAAAGGATCGCAGAAAAAATGCTAATTTCGTCAAACGATCATGGAAAAACACAAGTTTCGCAAAGGATCGCGGAAAAACGTGAATTTCGTCAAAGGGTCGTGGAAAAAAAATACAAATTTCGTCAAAGTGTTGCAGAAAAAAATGTGACTTTCACCAAAGGGTCACGGAATAAAAGTGAATTTAGTCAAATGGCTACAGAAAAAAATGCAAATTTTATCAAAGGTTGCGAAAAAATGAGAGTTTTATCAAAAGATCGCGAAAAAACAAAATTTCGTCAAAGGATCATGGAATAAATGGGCGTTTTGTCAAAAGATTGTAGAGAAGGGTGAATTTCATCAACGGATCAATGAATAAACGCGAAAATAAATGTTATCTTTACTGTATGAACATAAAATACTTTAATTTCAAAATAACTTTAAAATTTAATCTGCTGATTTTTAATGCTTTTATTTTAACCAAAATGTGTGATGTCACACTTCTTCTTACCCCCTCCCACCCCCCTGTCACAAACTGTCGCAATTTCATGAACCCCCTCCCTCCCCTCCAAGCGTGACATCCCAGCTAAAAATGAACTGCAGTTTTTCTACAGAAGTGGAGTATTTTTGATGTTTTTCTATAGTCAACTATAGATTTTCTGTAGTGCAATCTCGACTATAAAAATACTTTAGAAATTCTGCGGCTAATGTGGCGTAATTTTGTGGTCCTTTATTTCAAAAATTATCTGTGCTATTAACCTCAAAAATACTATAGTTTAAGTGAAGTCATCATAAACTTTTAAAATAATGAGATTTTGCGTCTGTAGTAATACAGCAGTATTGAAGTAATTTCATCTCTTTAATTTTACCAGTTTCCCGTCTTTCTCTTAGTGTTTAATTATTTTACTTGGCCGAAAAGTATAAATTTTATTATGTGTTAATCAGAGAAAAAGAAAATATTTAGTTAAAACTAAATGCCAAAATCCGGGAGGGGAATGTCGATAACCTCGGGCTACATCCCCCCCCCCCCCCACAAAAAAAATTACACTGCTTTTAACCTGACTTTATGATAAAGTTTAAATACATAAACATAAAAAAAACTCGACCGAAATTAACTACTAAGAGTGAGATATAGGAGGGGGGGGGGTGAATCTCTCCCCCAACAGAAAAATTCTTAGTTTCTGTTTAATTTTAAGCTATACGGAATAAATAAATTTTACTATATTTTTCAAAATCGGAGAAAATAATATAATTCCATTAATTAAATTTCAGACTTCAGGGATTGGCATGGTCCTTCCATCCCCCCCCCCCACCCTCCTTAACGGAATTTTTTTATTTCTTTTATTTTAAAATGTTGAAAAAGAATGAATTTTACTATGCATTTCTTAAAAAAAAGAAAGAAAAAAAGAAAATTTAATTACTTAAATTTCAAAATCCAGGGAAGGGAAATGGCTTTTCCCTTATCCCCCTCCCCACCCCCAGGCAACTGATATTTCTGCTATACTGTCCGTCTATATATATTTTAAGTTTCTGCGTATAAATAAAATTTACTATATACAAAATCGGAGAAAAACAAAATTCAGTTACATATATATATATTTCAAAATCCAGCGGCAATGACACTCCCCTAGGTTCCCCCTTCTAACGAAAAATTTTTGGTTACCTTAATTTTTAAGTTACTCGCAAAGAATAAATTATACTAGATTTTTCATAGCAGGAGAAAAAAAATTGGGTTACTTAAATTGAAATATCTAGGGAGGGGCAGTTGGTCTCCTGTGCCACCTTCCCCTAAACTGAAATTTCTTGGTTCCTTTTTTTTAAGTTACTCGAAAAAAGAAATTTAGTTTGTACAATTTCAAAATCCACGGAAGGGCAATGGGCTTCCTATACCGCTCCCTCAACTGAAACTTTTTAATTCCTCTTTTAATTTAAATCACTCGAATTAAAAAAAATTTCACTATTTCAAAATCGGTGAAAAAAAATTAGGTACTTATATTTTTAAATACAGGGAGGAACAAATGACTGTCATATGACATCCCCCCCCCCCCTCCTCCTAACGGAAAGTTGTTGGTTTCTGGTTCTTTTTTTTTTTTAATCACTGGCGAAGAATTAATTTTATTATGTTTTTCAAATTAAGAAAATAAAACTAGTTACTGAATTGAAAATCTAGGCAGGGGTAGTTGCTCTCCTATGTCACCCTCCTCCCCTAAACGGAAAAACGCTTCCTTTTTTTTTTTTTTTTTTTTTTTTTTTTTACTTACTTGAAAAGAATAAATTCTACTATGTTTTTCAAAAGAAGAATTTTTTTTTTAAACTTTAATTTCAAAATCCAGGGAGAAGGCATCCCATCCCCCTTTCTTCTTTTTCATAGCACACCCGGACCCGGATTTACTAAATGCTCAATTTGCCCTTCTCCCCGAAAAGACATGACTTCCAGTTTGCATGAAAATTATTTCTACTTTATAAAAACGAATGAAAAAAAATAATTCTTATTAAATATTTTATTTTAAATTTACATTGGAACATTTTATTATTGTTTATGCAGCTGAGGCTGCATTTCTGACTCTAAATAATTATTTATTATTTAAATTATTAATATAATAATTAATAAAATAATTATTAATAATATTTATAAATAATTATTGATATTTATTAACATATAAATCATATAATTTTAATATATAATATTAATTTTATATTACGTAATATAAATAATATAATATAATTTAAATAATTAATAATAATTATTTATAATTAATAATTATTAATAATACATAATATAATATTAATATATAATATTAATTATATATTACATAATATAAATAATATAATATAATTTAAATAATTAATAATAAATATTTATAATTAATAATTATTAATTAATATTATATAATAATTAATATCATTTAAATATTTTTTTTATTCTAAATTCTTTTCGGGATCCAGATAGATTTTGCGCTGTTAGCGAAACGAGATCGACCAATCAGAAGCTTGTATTTCGGGAACTTTTCCCTGCTTTAAGGAAGCAAGTTTTCTGATTGGTCAATCTCATTTCGCTAACAGCGTAAACGTATCTGTATCCCGGCAGCAGAAGAACTCCTCAACTCAACTGTCGATATCCGGCGATTGTTTACAATACATGTGACTCCATTCCCGCTCACTTTTTCTTATGCTACGCTTGATCGTTCCTCTTAATTTTTATAGCCCTTTTTGCTCTTGTAATACTTCCGCGTTAGTTATTGTTTTTTAATTGAATGTCCATAACCATAAGATTGCTAAAATTATGTACCGAGCTAGATTTGTCTCTTTGAAAGGACTCTGAGACCATGCCTGCAGATTCAAAAAGGGAGATCTAGCTCGGTACATAATTTTAGCAAAGGACTCGTATACTTCCAAAAAACAGGCCCCTTTTTTTTAAAACAAATCGAATAGAGACAACAATAGAAAATAAAACGAAGTATTACCAATACAAATATTTCGGAGGAGAATTTTGTAGTTTCAAGATATTATCATTATTATTATTTGCTTTTTTCAAAAGAATAATAGAGGTGCTGTTTTTTTTTTTCTAGTTAACTAGAAGCTAGTTGAGTAATTCAGAATCAATTTAAGTTTTTTATTGATTAGTTGCAGTTTTTGTGTATTGTTCGTTTTTTTTTTTTTTTTTTTTTTTTTTTTTTTTTTTTTTTTTTTTAATATATAAATTTTCAAGTAGTGCTGCTGGTTTTAAACAATGAAATGTTTTTAACTTAGATATATAATTTATTTAAAACAATGTGTATGGCAACCACAATTAAAACAATGTGCATGCAAATTTTTTTGGATGTGGGACAAGAAGGGTGATATTTTACAGCGGTAGAATTGATAAAAAAAAAGTCACTGGTCCCAAGGACCAGTAAGCATGAGAATTTACTGGTCTGCAGTTATCACTGGCCCGCTACATAAAATTCTATTAAGTCCCTTTAACCCTTGAGTGACCTTCCCCCCCCCCCCCCCTCTTAGAATATAAACCAAACTTCCTTTACAGCCATCCAAAATTTTCAGCATAGTAAAATTGTAATTTACTAAAAATTAAATAAACAGTATGCATAACGAAAAACTATAAAATTAATTAGATGTTTTATTTATCTGATTATTTATTTCAAATGACTGAGATTTAATGCAATTTTTTTAAATTATTGTGTGATTTGTGGTTTTCTAGGGGACAGGTAAGTTAAGTTTACCTGTGAGAAAGGGGGGGAAAGTTACTGGTCCTGCAGACTAGAGATGCAACGAATATTCGGCCTGTCTGCCGAATATTCGGCTTCGGCCGAATATCAAGTCCATTATTCGGCCTTGGCCGAATAATACACTGTAATAAATGTTTTTATATTTACACAGTATAACTTTTTAATTTGACAATTTATATTCATCATATATAATGAAAATTTTATTTGAAATTAACTAACACTTTTTTTTCCATTAACTTTCATACTCCGAATGGGTTTTATCTACCCATTTTTATATAAGAGGCTAATTTAGGAATCATGTTAAAAAAGAAATATGCTGTATCAGTAAATACAAAAAGTATCTGTAATAAGCTAACATAATCTGTTAAATTTAAAATTAATCTATTCAAAATTGTTTTAATACAGCTGTAACAAGCTAATTCATTTTTATTTATTTATTTATTTTTTTTATCATAATGTGAAGTTTAACATTTAACCCTTGTTACATAAAAAAATATTTCTTTCAATAATATTTTGAATTATACCTATAAAGAACATAAATATATGATTGATTAGATATAGATGTATTATATGTATAAGATATTTAAGTCGTATATGTTGCAATAGTTAAGGGTATTTTTTTTTTTTTTAAGTAAAATACGCTTAAAAGTGAAATATAATTTAAGTGATTTTTTTTAAGCCTGTTACTATTTCTTATTAAATATTGAAAGAAATGTAAATACTAAATTCTTTTAATTAGTATGCATTTACGTTTTAGATATTTTTTTCAAGAATAGCATTGTAATGCCTTAAAAAACAGTTAAAATGTTTTCAATAAATGTAGATTGTGATGCAGAAATAATAATAATCAGCATTCTCAGATGATAGTCTTTTTTTCCCCGTAAATCTTACCTGCTTCTGAAAATAACCTCTCACTATATATGGTACTTCCTGGTGCAGAAAGGTACTTTTTGGCTAATTGTGAAACGTTTAGAAAGTCTTCTGAATTTTTCGCCCACCGCCCCAAAGGACGCTGTTGTCTTTCTAGTAGTGGCTGGGAAAGAAAATTACTAATATCTTTTACTCTTCACACTGAGGCGCACTTTCTGAAGAGGCTTCACTGCTGACAGCAAAAAAAAAAAATAAAAAAAAAAAAAAAAAAAATAATAATAATAATAATAAAGATAAATAAAAATTTTGTTAATTGTGAGCTTTATAAAGTCTACAGTGATTTCTTTACACCATTTTAGAGGATATTCCTTTCACCCTTTCTATCAGTGGTTTTTCTTAAGATATTAAGATTTTTTATTTTATTTCATCTGAAAGCTGAAACTTATGTTTCCTAGTACTTTTAAAATTTTGTCATTATTTTAAAATGTAACAACAACACATATAATATCTATTAAAATGTAACTAGACAGTACCTGATGAGGAACTTTTGCTAAGAATTTTTTTTTTCTTTGGGGGGGGGGGGGGGTCTGAATTATTATTGAGGCAATTTTTAGGCCGAACATGGCCGAATATTTTTTCAGAGTAAAATAATGCTTTAAAAAATTAAAAATTTGTATATATAAATAATTTTTTAAAAGAAAACAATACATTTTAAATGTGAAATATACAAGAATTGTGCATATAAAGCATACCATATTTTGTTTTTAGGCAAAAATAAGTTCCTTATTCGGCAGCCGAATATTCGGCTGCAACTTGGCCGAATATTCGGTATTCGGTTATTCGGCCAAACCACTATTCGTTGCATCACTACTGCAGACCACTAAATTTTTCAAACTAGTGGTCGATTGCATTTTTGGTGGTCTCGGACCAGCAGACCACCAAGGATTTCGAACGCTGTTTTTTAAACCAAAGGGCATACAGAACCGCTCGTTGCCTACCATGGCACAACTTCATTGTTTTGGCCTATGGAATTCATACCTCTGCTCAGAGTGTCAAGTCTTGGAAACCACTGACCACTACCTTCTAGAATGCTGAAAGTTTCGCACAGAGCAAGCTCAACTCTATCAGCGATTAGATCTGTCTGCTGACAGTGCGATGAATTCTGATGAGGGGGAGTTCTTCCTGGAATTTAATCCCAATAAAAACAAGTTCTCTTCTGTGAATGTAACGTCTACTGAAAGAGCTGTTTATAGAGAACTGTATTAGCAATTTTGGATCATTAGAGGTAAAAAGCCGCCAAGTGAAGCGAAGCTGAAAACCTCATAATCGAGCGTAGGCTCCGATAATCAAATCAAATCAACCAAAGGGCAGGTGGTGTGCAGTACACCCACCACCCCGCCCTAAACTGCCTAAGGAAACTCTGGTAAGAGTGCATTTTGGCAGTTTAAAAAAAAAGCATGTCACTGCACCCGTAAAAAAAGTCCTTCCGGCCAGTGCCGGGAGGAAGAGGTAGCTTTCATAATCCTTATTTTAAAAAAAGCCAAATTATATCATTCAAACTCACGAAGCTCAATTTAGTGGAAACTGAATATAGGAGATTCAATACTAATTTTTATCAATATAATGAATGAGAATTTCGCGAAATTAGTCAGGTTTATCAAGCTGCTTTTCTTTAAAGTAACATATATTTGGCTGCCAAATTCGGCAATTTCTTAAAGTGCCTGTCATTTTAAGACAACATGGTGGATGAGGCTAAGCAGTGAACTTGGTCGAGACCTTAGTAATTGCTGTGCACATGCTCACTCACATCGGAATCGGTTAATATATAAGAATGC
This sequence comes from Maratus speciosus, assembly GCA_963932465.1. NCBI lineage: Eukaryota > Metazoa > Arthropoda > Arachnida > Araneae > Salticidae > Maratus > Maratus speciosus. The sequence goes on from OZ010787.1 coordinate 607,651,207, forward strand.
TGTCGCATGCAAAATATCAGATTTTTCAAAATGTCACCCACAATAGAAATTGAAACTGCTATATCTGAGCCATTTTTTAAGGTAAAGACAAACAAAAAATGCTCCTGAATCCTTATATCAAGGTCAAATACTTAAGAAAGAAACCTTTTTCAATTTCTAATTTTTTTGCACCCCACTTTAAATATATATATATATTTTAATTTAATGGTCGCCATTTTGAAACAAGATGGCTGATGAATCTGGCCAGCGAACATGGTCGAGGTGTTGATGTATAGTATCCACATGCCTTCTTACATCGAAATAGGCGAATACGTGTGTTATCGCGTGACAAATACAAGATCGTTTCAAAATGTTAGCCATGCTAGAAATTCAAAGTGCTATAAATCAACCATTTTTTAAGATATAAACAAAAGAACAAATTTTCAGAAACAAAAACTGCTCCGGAATCTTTGTATCAAGGCCAAACACATAAAAAAATCTTTTTCATTTTCCAATTGTTTAATACCTCATTTTGAATTTTAATTTTAATTTTTTTTTAATGGCAACCCTTTTGAAACAAGATGGCGAATGAAGCTGGCCAACGAACTCGGTCGAAACATTGGTATGTACTATGTACAGACCAAGTTACATCCAAATAGGTTCATAATTACGCCTGTTATCGCGTGACAAAAATCAGGTCGTTTTAAAATGTCAGCCACAAGAGAAATTCAAAATGCTATTACTCAGCCATTTTTTTTAGATATAGACGAAAGAAAAACTGTTCCGGAATCTTTGTATTAAGGTCAAACACATACAAAAAAAATCTTTTTCACTTTCCAATTTTTTGGTATCTCATTTAAATTTTTTTATTTTTTAATTTTTTTAAATGGCCGCCATTTTGAAACAAGATGGCGGATGAAGCCGGCCAACGAACTCGGTCGAGATATTTGTATGTACTATGTACACACCAAGGTACATCCAAGTCGGTTCATAAATACGCCTGTTATTACGTGAGAAAAATCAGGACGTGTCAAAATGTCAGCCACGCTAGAAATTCAAAATGCTATAACTCAGCCATTTCTTAAGGTATAGACGAAACAAAAACTGCTCCCGAATCTTTTTATCAAGGTCAAACATATAAGAAGAAAATATTTTTTCAATTTTTAATTTTTTGGTACCACATTTCAAATTTAAATTTTTCTTAAAAATTTAAATGGCCACCATTTTTAAACAAGATGGCAGATGAAGCTGACCAACGAACCCGGACGAGACATTGGTATGTACTATGTATAAGCGAAGTTACATCCAAATCGGTTCATAAATACGCCTTTTATCGCGTGATAAAATTCAGGACGTTTCAAAATGTCAGCCACGCTAGAAATTCAAAATGCTATAACTCAGCCATTTTTTAAGATATAGACGAAACAAAAACTGCTCCGAAATCTTTGTATAAAGGTCAAATACATAAGAAAAAATATTTTTCCATTTTCAATTTTTTGGTACCACATTTCAAATTTTAAATTTTAAAAATTTTTTTAAATGGCCGCCATTTTGAAACAAAATGGCGGATGAAGCTGGCCAACGAACTCGGTCGAGAGATTGGTATGTACTATGTACACACTGAATTACATCCAAATCGGTTCATAAATACGCCTTTTATCGCGTGACAAAATTCAGGACGTTTCAAAATGTTAGCCACGCTAGAAATTCAAAATGCTATAACGCAGCCATTTTTTAAGATATAGACGAAACAAAAACTGCTCCGGAATCTTTGTATAACGGTCAAATACATAAGAAAAAATATTTTTCCATTTTTAATTTTTTGGTACCACATTTCAAGTTTAAAAATTTTTTTAAACTTTTAAATGGCCGCCATTTTGAAACAAAACGGCGGATGAAGCTGGCCAACGAACTCGGTCGAGAGATTGGTATGTACTATGTACACACTGAATTACATCCAAATCGGTTCATAAATACGCCTTTTATCGCGTGACAAAATTCAGGACGTTTCAAAATGTCAGCCACGCTAGAAATTCAAAATGCTATAACTCAGCCATTTTTTAAGATATAGACGAAACAAAAACTGCTCCGGAATCTTTGTATAAAGGTCAAATACATAAGAAAAAAATATTTTTCCATTTTTAATTTTTTGGTACCACATTTCAAGTTTTAAAATTTTTTAAAAATTTTAAATGGCCGCCATTTTGAAACAAAACGGCGGATGAAGCTGGCCAACGAACTCGGTCGAGACATTGGTATGTACTATGTGCACACCGAATTACATCGAAATCGGTTCATAATTACGGGAGTTACAGTGTGACATAGGTCAGATATATATATATATATATATATATATATATATCAATTTTGAACGGAGGGTGGTTTCGGGGTCTGGGGGTCATGATCGATGAAAATATACCAAAATTTTTTGAAATCGCTTTCCTCCGATCGGCTGCAATAGGTAGCTTTTTTGTAAAGAAAGCTACCTAATATTCGGCACAGATGTTACCATAACACCAACCAAACCTCGTTACCATATCATCTATATCCGGTTTACCATATCAAGCAAAATAATGACACTTTGGCACCAGTTAAGTACCCGGTGCTTATATGACATTGGCGTCAGAAAAAAAATCGTGCCAATATGGAGTGTATATGACATCTGTGCCAAATAAAGATATATTACATTTATCGCTTATTATTATCGTATTACAGCTTATTGATTTAAAGTTGGATTACCATTTCACCGGTAAGTGATTTATTTTCTTTTTAAGAACATAATTGGTTGATAATTGTTTAATAAAGCATAGCAGCTTGGTGTGTTTTGCTAAGTGCATATAAATTTTATTTTATGTAATTTTCTTTTGTTTACATGTCTTAAAACAGTACATATGGGTGGTGTTTACTTTATGCCTGTCAAAGAAGTATTTCTTTTATTTATAAGTAATTTGCATAATATTTCTGATTTTTTTTTAATGTTTTTACTTTTGTTTTGTGTTCTGAGACTAAGGGCTATTTCAATGATTATATTTTTTATATTTACTGTGTTCCCAGTGTCATGGACAGTCAGGGAAATTTCAAAATATCTAGGAAAAGTCAGGAAATTTACAAATATTTTCTAAAAAATGTTGGAGAAAAAATGAAACATGATGCGATCGTGTAATATGCGAATTTGTCTGAAAGATCGTGGAAAAAAGACGAATTTCGTCAAAGAATCGCAAAAAAATGTGGTTTTTATCAATGGTAGCCAAAAAAAACGTGAATTTTACTAAATATCGTGCAAGATCAGCGATTTTTGGCAAAAGATCATGGAAAATGCACAATTTTTGGCAAAGGATTGTGAGAAAAATGCGATTTTCGTTAAAGGATCACGAAAAAGACACGATTTTCATCGCAGAATTGAAAAAAACATGATTTTTGCCAAAAAATCGTGTAAAATATTCAAATTTCTGCAAAAGATTGTGTGAAATATGCAAATTTCTTTGAAAGGTCGTGGAATGACTGCGAATTTCGGCGAAGAATTGTGAATTTCATCAAAGAATCGCGAAAAAAATGTGATTTTTGTCAAATGATCGTGAAAAAAGGTGCGTATTTCGTCAAACGATCTTGTAAAATATGCGAACTTCTTTGAAAGGTCGTGGGGAAAACGAGAATTTCGTTAAAGAATCGCAAAGAAATGTGATTTTTGTCGAATGATCGCGAAATAAACGTGAATTTTGTTAAAAGATTATGGAAAATGAGCGAATTTTGGCGAAAGATCGTGGAAAATGCGAGATTTTTGGCAAAAGATCATGGAAAATGCACAATTTTTGGCAAAGGATTGCGAGAAAAATGCGATTTTCGTTAAAGGATCACGAAAAAGACACGATTTTCATCGCAGAATTGAAAAAAAACATGATTTTTGCCAAAAAATCGTGTAAAATATTCAAATTTCTGCAAAAGATTGTGCGAAATACACGAATTTCATCAAAAGATAATGTAATATGCAAATTTCTTTGAAAGGTCGTGGAAAGACTGCGAATTTTAGCGAAGGATTTTGAATTTCGTCAAAGAATCGCGAAAAAAATGTGCTTTTTGTCAAACGTTCGTGTAAAATATGCGAATTTCTTCGAAAGATCGTGCGAGTTTCATAGAAAGATCGAATAATATGCGAATATCTTTGAAAGGTCGTGGAAAAAAACGAGAATTTCGTCGAAGGATTGCGAATTTCGTTAAAGAATTGCAAAGAAATGTGATTTTTGTCAAATGGTCGCGAAATAAACGTGAATTTTGTTAAAAGATTGTGGAAAATGAGTGAATTTTGGCGAAAGATTATGGAAAACGCGAGATTTTTGGCGAAAGATCGTGGAAAATTGGAGATTTTTGCCAAAGTGCCGTGTAAAGTATGCAAATCACTTGAAAAGATTGTGCAAATTTCGCCGAAAGATCATGTAATATGCGAATTTCTTTGAAAGGTCGTAGAAAAAGCACGAATGTTATCAAAGAATCGCGATAAAATATGATTTTTGTCAAATGATCGCGAAATAATTTGTATTTCGTCAAACAATCTTGTAAAATATGTGAATTTCTTTGAAAGATCGTGTAAAATACGTGAATTTCACCAAAAGATCATGTAAAATATAAGAATTTCTTCAAAAAATTGTGCGAAATATGCAAATTTCATCGAAAGATTGTGTAAAATATACAAATTTCTTCAAAAGCTCGTGCGAAATACGCAAATTTCAGCGAAAGATCGTGTAATATGCGAATTTCTTTGAAAGGTTGTGGAAAAAGTGCGATTTTCGCCAAAGGGTCGTGTAAAATGCATGATTTTCGCCAAAGAATCGTGTAAAATGAGCGAATTTCTTCAAAAGATCGTGCGAAATATGCGAATTTCCTCAATAGATCATGTAATATGCAAATTTCTTACTACTAATTCATGTTATGCACCTCTAATGACTATCTCCCCCACTTCCACACCTGGGGGGGGCATTTTTCTAAATTTTGTCACCCCTCATGTGACATATCGTTGCAAAGGCCTGTGACCGCTTAATCATTTTATGTATTTCTGGTGCTCTGTCCACTACTTTGCCCCCCCGGGGGGCACTTTCCTACATTTTGCTGACACCCGTCATGTGACATGTCATTGGAAAGGACTGTAACCGCTTAATCATTTTATGTACTTCCGGTACTCTGCCCACCACTTTGTCCCCCCGGAGGGGGGGGGGCAATTTCCAAAATTTTGCCAGCACCCCGTCATGTAAAATATCGTTGCAAAGGCCTGTGACCGCTTAATCATTTTATGCATTTCCAGTGCTCCACCCACTACTTTGCCCCCCTGGGGGCACTTTCTTACATTTTGCTGACACCCACAATGTGACATGTCATTGGAAAGGCCTGTGACCGCTTAATCATTTTATGCACTTCCGGTACTCCGCCCACCACTTTGCCCCCCAGGGGGGGGGGGCAATTTCCTAAATTTTGCCGGCACTCCATCATGTGACATCGTTGCAAAGGCCTGTGACCACTTAATCATTTTACGCATTTCCAGTACTCCGTCCACCACTTTGCCCCCTGGGGGGGCACTTTCTTACATTTTCCTGACACCCGTCATGTGACATGTCATTGGAAAGGCCTGTGACCGCTTAATCATTTTATGCACTACCGGTACTCCGCCCACCACTTTGCCCCCCAGGGGGGCAATTTCCTAAATTTTGCCGGCACCCCATCATGTGACATATCGTTGTAAAGGGCTGTGACCGCTTAATCATTTTATGTATTTCCAGTGCTCTGCCCACTACTTGCCCCCCTGGGGGCCACTTTCCTATATTTCGCCAACACCCGTCATGTGACATATCATTGGAAAGGCCTGTGACCGCTTAATCATTTTATGCATTTCTGGTACTCTGCTCACTACTCCCCCCCCGGGGGGCACTTTTCTACATTTTGTCGACACGTCGTCATGTGACATATCATTGGAAAGGCCTGTGACTGCTTAATCATTTTATGCACTACCGGTACTCCGCCCACCACTTTGCCCCCAGGGGGGGGGGGCAATTTCCTAAATTTTGCCGGCACCCCATCATGTGACATATCGTTGCGAAGGGCTGTGACCGCTTAATCATTTTATGCATTTCCAGGGCTCCGCCCACTACTTGCCCCCCGGGGGGCCACTTTCCTATATTTCGCCAACACCCGTCATGTGACATATCATTGGAAAGGCCTGTGACTGCTTAATCATTTTATGCATTTCTGGTACTCTGCTCACTACTTCCCCCCCCCGGGGGTGCACTTTTCTACATTTTATCGACACGTCATGTGACATATCATTGGAAAGGCCTGTGACTGCTTAATCATTTTATGCACTTACCGCTGCTCGCACACCACTTTGCCTCCCTGAGGGCACTTTCCTAAATCGATATATCAGGATATGATATAAAGATGCCGATTTATATTATTCTAGACATATTGCCCAGCCCTATCAAGCAGCCACACTTGCCAACTGTGAATTCGGCAGCCTCAAAATTTCCCTTTCTCCCAATCGCAATGCGTGCTTTTTGACAGATAACTTGCTACTTACACATTTCCAACGACATGCAGTTGCTTTCATAAAGTAAACATGCCACGCAATAAACTTAAAGCATTTTACAAATGTTTGAGATTTTTTACTTAGGACTTTTCTATTTCGACAGATTTTTCACTCCAGAGCATATAATGTTATAGAAACCAGATTTGAAACGATGCTCAGTAAAAAACTACAACATTTTTGAGGTCGATATAACTATAAAAAATCTGCAGTTGGAAAACTGCGGTGATTTGGCCGATTCCACTACAGAATTTTTGCGGTCAATGGAACTGCGAAATTTCTGCAGAATTTTTAATATTGATATAACTATAAATTTTCTGTAGAATTTTTGTGGTCAATACAACTGCGAAATTACTGCGGTTAATAAACTGCAGTAATTTTGTGGTTGTATTGACCGCAAAAAATCTGTAGTGGAATTGTCCAAATCACCGCAGTCTTCCAACTGCGGTTTTTTTATAGAATTTCTGCAGTTCATTTTTAGCTGGGATCTTTTGTGGATGGTCCCTAATACATTTCTTAATTACCGCCTAGATGTCTACAAGCTTTCAAAAGACACTATGCTTATTTAGGATCAAAATATGAAGATATTACTCTATAATTATATACAAACTATGCCATAATGAAAAAAAAATTGCTATTTACAAACTTTTCACATTATAATCATGATCAGAAATTAGCAATCGTTAATTGTCAAATGCAACTAAATTGTTACATTTCACAACAACAAAATTATGCCTAGCCGTCATATTTGACGGCTAGATTTCTTTTACTTTAGTTTTAATTTGTTTAACAAACACACTATCATTTGTACCTTTATCCAAGATTTTTTCCCACAGCATGCACTTCAAGAGCATCTGTTTTTGATAAAATAAGACACTATCAAGAACGTTTTAAAATTTTAGTGCTATCCCACCTTCAAAAAAAAAAAAAGAAGTTTTTATGCAGCATTTGTGGATATTTTAAAACGCTACACTATAATTGGTAGGGTCAGGTGGGGCAAAATGGGTAGTGGGGTAAAACGGGTAGTTAGAAAATATTGTTTAATTTTTTCAATTTTCTTAACATATTTATAGTTTTCAAAATTGTATATGATTGCTTGATGTTTAAGCTTTTTTCTCCTACTTTATTTTTGTTTTCATAGTTTATTCTATTTGAGTGGCAACAGTAAAACCGTTTGAGGACAATTTCATGCCACATGTGGTCTGATTAAACTTCTTCCTGCAGCTCATAATATTTGATATAAACTCATTTGTTTGATCTCATTTTGTTCATTAAGCACTACTAATACTTTTCCAAATTACAAACAATAAATTGTTTTTTGTTTTTGTTGTTTTATCTTAAATCTTATAAATGGGGTAAAATGGGTATAGTGTTAGGCTTAACGTTTGTAGTATTTTTAAAATGTTATACAGAATTTTTCTGAATAAAATTCTTTAGTTTATTTGAATTAGAATAGAATAAGTTTTAAAAATACTTTAAAATGTTTGTATAATTCACAGTGTGTTATTCTCAAGATCAGAAAGACTTGAAATTCACTGTACATAATTTAGTCAAATCATTGCCCATTTCTAGAAATATTCCATTTCTAGATGGCATATCAGGTGCTGATTAGATTTGAAATTTTAAGGAGAGGTAATCGAAAGAGTTAGAAAATTAAACACCAGAAAGAACTGTTGACAAAAGTAAGAGCAGTGTGGCTTTGACACATCCTTGCTTTCTCGACAAATATCAATTTGCCACATCTCCAAATAATCTTAGTAAAAACTTTAAAGCTGAAACATAAGCATGTCCAAGCAAAAGCAGATGAAGTTCCAACAAATGAAGACATTATGAAACAGTTAAAAAATAATTCTGATAACTGAACACCAAAATAGTTAAAATGGACAAGAAGAAAAGAAATTGTTAAATGAGGCTCAAATTAAACTGTAATGTAGGGAACATATCCCCGAACTAAAAATAAATGTATCGTTAGGTACATGATTGAAGGTCCAGTATGTGGGGAAAAAAAGACAAAGAATTGGCAAAATTAGTAATATTGAAGAAGATGAATCATGAATATGAAGTAAAACTCTTGGAAAAGTCCAAGGTTGGTTGAATTTATGTTTTCCCTGATGCTGAAGGTACAGGGTATAGGGGTATACACCCATTCATTACTCTTGTGACCATTAGAGCAAATTTTCAGAACTACTTCCAAATATTTTATTATTAAGATAAAAATTGATATGGCTAGTTAAATATTATTGTTTAACTCACATGAAATATATCTAATTTCAAACCAAAAGCATTTTACTTGTCTATATAATAAATCAAAATTTTGTTACAAATTAGATATATTTTATGTGAGTGGAACACGATGGTACTTAACTGGTTATATCAACTTTATCCTAATTAGTATATTTTATAATAAATACTGTATATACTCGCGTATAAGTCGAGGAATTTCTGACAATTTTAGGTAAGCAAATTTGGGGGGTCGACTTATACGCGAGTCAGTTAAAAAAGCAAAAACAAAAACTTCGAATACTGCAAAAATATGGCCTTTTATATGTATGAAGAGAAAAATAATATATAAAATATACAAATAATAATAATTTATCATTTAAAAAAATTTCAATGATTTTTTTTTTGTTAGCTTACTACCTTTTTGCATTGGCAAGTGAAATCTTTGGTTTGATTTTGTGCAAAATTGAAGCAAAAATTAGGGGGTTGACTTATACGCGGGTTTTTGATTTTTTCCAGAATTTGCATTCGAAAGTTAGGGGGTCGACTTATACGCGAGTATATACGGTAATTGGAGGTTTTCAAAACTTTGTTCTAACGTTCACAAGAGTAACAATGGACATTCTCGCCGATTATATTGAAAAAAACAAACAAACAGATAATAGAAACATTAAATGAACCAACATTTAATAATCTGGGTCATTATGCTTTTGATAGATTTTTAACACTTATAATGTAACAGGGTGAGAATAAGAGTTGAAAAAAATGCAGGCAGAAAATGTTTTTATTTTCACCTAAGCTTGATTCATAGTAAAATTTCTCATTTATCAGTTAACTTAAATTTCATATTTAAAAAAAAATGACATTTTTTAAGACTTATATAACATTGTTTTCCAGATTACTTAATTATATAATCTCTGGCAAATCTATTTATACAGTATTTATTGTTAAACTTTTATGTACCCGTTTTACCCCACACTATACCCATTTTCACCTGCATGGGGTAAAATGGGTATAGCAAACATATACCTATTAAATGTCTTGTTGTAGACATTCTTTTGCAGCCTAATAGATAAAAATTGTGTATTTTCATTTCAAGAATGTGCAATGTAAAGAAAATACCAAAAAAAAATTTTTATTATTTAACATTTATCAGAAAATTTTAACTGAACATCTAAAAATAGTGAATTTTATACCCATTTTACCCCACCTGACCATATCCAAAGGTTCAATTATTTGCTATTTTTATTTTCTGATATGTATGCTTTCAGTCGCAAGATTTTTTTAAGAAACTAAGCTTATCCCTGGTGGAACAGCCTGTGTATTCACCCGGAGTCTACCATTTTTTTTTTGGGGGGGGGGGGGGGGTCATTTATACCCAATTAACGCTTAATTTTTGAAAATTCAAAGAGATTAAGCATAAAAAAAAATCCAAATAAAGAAATTTTAAACAGAAATCAGTACTCCAAACATTATTTATAAAAAAAAAAAAAAAAAAAAAAAAAAGAAAAGATTAGGAAGGGGGAAGTGGAATTTGTAATTAGCAAATGGTAAATACATAAATTTTAAAACAATAGAGTAAAAAAGCAAATAGGCATTTTTAAAAGTATTATATAATCTAAAATTACAGACAAAAAGATTCATAGATTAAATATTGAAAATGAGAAAATTTAAAATAGGCAAAAAAAAATGACAGCCATCTCCGACATTGAGCAACTCAAGGGTAGCCCAATTTTATTTACACCCCCGCCTCCTCTCCGAAATTTTCATGGTCATAATTTCTGTCTATTTACAGCTGAAGAGACATTAAAAATGTTGATTTCAGGAAAAAGAGTAAAAACTGACACACAATCATATCTTAAAAATGCTACTTTTTACTACACATTCAGCCATAAGATAAAAGTTCTGGTCAGGCCCCAGTATTTTATATACACATATATGTACATGTGTGTATATTAACCTGCAAGCTCCTCTTATATATATATACACACACACACATATATATATATATATATACATATGTGTATATATATATATAACCATTAAATAAACATTACCGACCATCAACAAAACTGTGGGCACAGATGCCATATACACAATATTGGTGCAATTTTTTTCTGATGTCAATGTCATATACGCAACGGTACTTAACTGGCGCCAAAGTGTCGGTTATTTGCTTGATATGGTAACCCGGATGTTGCTGTTTATGCTGTTGATGTTTTCGCGAAATTGGCGTCAGAAAAATATCGCGCAATATGGGACATATATGACATCTGTGCAAACTGTGATATTATGAATAAAATGACATTAACAAATACAGTTCTGCCCTAACACTCTTAACATCATTCCAAAAACATAGTGAAAAACAGCATAAATTGAATGACAGACATGGAATGATTATGTATACATATATATATATAGTGCCAAGCACGGATCCATGCCCCCCCCCCCCCCCATCTCCAAATAATATAAATCCAACTCTTTTTTATGGCATTTTTTGTGGAAAACACAAACAAACGGAAACCCAAAAGTGTTTGGGTGTCAATGAACAAAAAAGGATTAAAAAATTCTCGGAAAACGCGAATTTCGTCAAAGGGATCACAAAAAATGCTAATTTCATCAAAAGATCGCGGAAGAAATGCGAATTTTGTCATAAAAAACACGAATTTCGTGAAAGAAATTGCGAATTTTGCCAACAGAATTGCGGATAAAGCGTGAATTTTCGGCAAAGGATCGCAAAAAAGCATATTTTGCCAAAGAATCGCGAAAGAATTTATCACAGGATCGCAGAATGCGAATTCAGTAAAAAAAACGCGAATTTCGTCAGATTATTCCGAAAAAATGCAAACTTCACCAAAGGTTCACAAAATAAATGCGAATTTCGTCAAAAAGAATGAGAAACACGTATTTATCACAGGACCTCAAAGGAAGTGCGAATTTTATCACAGGATCACGAGAAAAATGCGAATTTTGCCAAAGGATACCGGAAAAAAAACGCGAATTTCGTCAAAGGATCGCGAAAAAACGAGAATTAAAAAACAAGATGGCAGAAAAATCGCGAATTTGCCACAGGATCTCGGATAAAACACTAGATTCATTAAAGGATCGTAAAAACATGAATTTCGCCAAAGGATCACGAAATAAACGCAAATTTCGTCAAAGGATTGAAAAAAAAACACGAATTTTGTTAAACGATCACAGAAACAACGGGAAATACGTCTAAGGATTCGTTAAAAACGCAATTTTCACAAAGGCCGTGAAAAATCACATAATTAGAGCTGGTAGAGGATCACCCTGGCCCCTCCCTCTCTGTTGTAGCCTTTCAGAAAATATGCTGTGAATGTCAGTATTTTTTTTTAATTTAGAATCACCCTTGCTTTGATTATATGTCACTCGGTATCGCCCCCCTCCCCCCCCCCAAAATGATTCCCTGGATCCACCTCTGTATAGTGTTGACTCTAGAGAAAAAAGCCGCCGGGCAGGAATTTTTCAAAAAAGGCACACTATTCTAAAAATGGGGCAATTTTTTTCAAAAAAGGCACACTATTACCTTGTTCACAAAAAATATTTTGAACTGGTTTGTTTAGTTGAATTCCGTAATTCTCTCTCCCCCCCCCCCCCCCACACACACACACTCCATAAACTGATGAATTTCATGATTTTTCGGCAACTTAACGAAGAATTTCAGAATTTCTTTTTTGCAACCGGCTGAAAATTTTTGCTATTTTTTCTCATCATTGAATGCTGAATTTAACAGGTTTTTTTTCCTTCAACCAATTGACGAATTTCACAATATAGTCAACCCCGTTAATACGCGAGTTAAATGACTAATCAAAATTTGCTTACCGTACTTCTCACTAAAGGGTTCACGCAAAGCCTGAAGAAGTTGAAGTAAATTTGCCTTGAAAAAAATGGGAACAACTTGCGAATTCATCTGGAGTCCCGCCATGTTGTTTCTTTATTCGTCATTTATAACACTTTATGCTTTAATTTTTGAAAATTTAGGGATTAAACATAAACAGCAACAAACATAAACAATAACAAAAATAAATAAAGAATTCCAAATAAAGAAATTTAAAATCGGCGATGATCAACAAAGAAACAAGATTGCGGACTCAAGGCGAATACGCAAGTACAGTCGATGCTCGATTTTACGAACCCGAATGGACTCATATAATGTGTTCGTAAATCGGAGTAACATTAGTACAATTAGTAGGAGAGCTGTTGAACATTTTTGAGTAGGGTATTTGAGGCACTCTGAAAATTTGTGCAGCACTTTTTTGTAATGCCTGAATACAAAATCGAATGTCTGGCTGAAGGATCGTGGCCAAAACCTGTGCCAGACACGTGTCAAGTGCCATTTTTTGACACTACCCCAGAAAAGTATTTGAGGCACGCTGAGATTGAAACAGAATAATATTTATACTTAGAAAAAAATATTTTGAAAATGACAGACACTTTAGTCGGCCCAAAAACTGTGCCAGACACGTGTCAAGTGCCATTTTTTGACTACCCAAAAAAGGTATTTGAGGCACGCTGAGATTGAGGCACAATAATATTTATGCTTAGAAAAAAATATTTTGAAAATGACAGACACTTTAGTCGGCACAAAAACTGTGCCAGACACGTGTCAAGTGCCATTTCTTGTCTGGACAGGTTTTGGGCCACAATCCTTCAGCCAGACATTCGATTTTGTATTCAGGCATTACAAAAGAAGTGTTGCACAAATTTTCAGGGTGCCTCAAATACCTTCCCTAAAATGTTTAACAGCTCTTGGACTAAATGGGATGCTGGTCGGGACCAGTACTTTAGTTCGTAAAAACGAATAGCTCATAAAAAAGAGGTCCGTAATATCGAGCGTCTACTATAGTAGCAAAAAATGAATCTGAATCTCATCCAATTCCTGATTAGTTCACATCTCATGCTCTAAATTCTCATTATCACATCGTTAAGAATGGGAGCTGACAGAAAAATATGCATTTGCTTACGTGCAAATGGTGATAGAAGTATAGAAAATGGCAGATTTTGATTATAAAGAAAAGCATTTGGACGCTGTGAAACTTCTAAAGGCCACGAGGCGCATGGAAGTGTTAAGGTTAGAAAGGGCTGCCAGGCACATAAAAGAAATAAAATGAGCCACCGGGCACTGCGCCCTGCTAAAAAATGGCTAAGAGTCAACACTAATATATAATAATTAAAATGAAATCACAATTAGAGCCATACAGGGTACTCGGTAAATACTCTGTATTTAGTGAAATTTTGGCAGGGGTCGATGCAGATTTTATTTTTGGGGCCCATTTTGTGAAAGATAAGTTATTTTTGTGAATTTTATTATATTTTTGTGAAAAATAACATTTCGTAACGAAAGTTGAAATCCAGTTACTGAAATTCGAATCAAGACTTTACTAACAATAAATTCTTTAAATCCACTTGTTAAAGTTTTAGGTAGCTTTCTTTACAAAAAAGCTACCTATTGCAGCCGTTCGGAGGAAAGCGATTTCAAAAAATTTTGGTATATTTTCATCGATCATGACCCCGAAACCACCCTCCGTTCAAAATTGATATATATATATATATATATATATATATCTGACCTATGTCACACTGTAACTAACGTAATTATGAACCGATTTCGATGTAATTCGGTGTGTACATAGTACATACCAATGTCTCGACCGAGTTCGTTGGCCAGCATCATCCGCCGTTTTGTTTCAAAATGGCGGCCATTTAAAATTTTTAAAAAAATTTAAAACTTGAAATGTGGTACCAAAAAATTAAAAATGGAAAAATATTTTTTTCTTATGTATTTGACCTTTATACAAAGATTCCGGAGCAGTTTTTGTTTCGTCTATATCTTAAAAAATGGCTGAGTTATAGCATTTTGAATTTCTAGCGTGGCTGACATTTTGAAACGTCCTGAATTTTGTCACGCGATAAAAGGCGTATTTATGAACCGATTTGGATGTAATTCGGTGTGTACATAGTACATACCAATCTCTCGACCGAGTTTGTTGGCCAGCATCATCCGCCGTTTTGTTTCAAAATGGCGACCATTTAAAATTTTTAAAAAAATTTAAAACTTGAAATGTGGTACCAGAAAATTAAAAATGGAAAAATATTTTTTTCTTATGTATTTGACCTTTATACAAAGATTCCGGAGCAGTTTTTGTTTCGTCTATATCTTAAAAAATGGCTGAGTTATAGCATTTTGAATTTCTAGCGTGGCTGACATTTTGAAACGTCCTGAATTTTGTCGCGCGATAAAAGGCGTATTTATGAACCGATTTGGATGTAACTTCGTTTATACATTGTACATACCAATGTCTCGACCGGGTTCGTTGGCCAGCTTCACCCGCCATCTTGTTTAAAAATGGCGGCCATTTAAATTTTTAAGAAAAATTTAAATTTGAAATGTGGTACCAAAAATTGAAAATTGAAAAAATATTTTCTTCTTATGTGTTTGACCTTGATAAAAAGATTCGGGAGCAGTTTTTGTTTCGTCTATATCTTAAGAAATGGCTGAGTTATAGCATTTTGAATTTCTAGCGTGGATGACATTTTGAAACGTCCTGATTTTTCTCACGTAATAACAGGCGTATTTATGAACCGACTTGGATGTACCTTGGTGTGTACATAGTACGTACAAATATCTCGACCGAGTTCGTTGGCCAGCTACAACCGCCATCTTGTTTCAAAATGGCGGCCATTTAAAAAAATTAAAAAATAAAAAAATTTAAATGAGATACCAAAAAATTGGAAAATGAAAAAGATTTTTTTTGTATGTGTTTGACCTTAATACAAAGATTCCGGAACAGTTTTTCTTTCGTCTATATCTAAAAAAAATGGCTGAGTAATAGCATTTTGAATTTCTCTTGTGGCTGACATTTTAAAACGACCTGATTTTTGTCACGCGATAACAGTCGTATTTATGAACCTATTTGGATGTAACTTGGTCTGTACATAGTACATACCAATGTCTCGACCGAGTTCGTTGGCCAGCTTCATTCGCCATCTTGTTTCAAAAGGGTTGCCATTTAAAAAAAATTAAATTTAAAATTCAAAATGAGGTATTAAAAAATTGGAAAATGAAAAAGATTTTTTTATGTGTTTGGCCTTGATACAAAGATTCCGGAGCAGTTTTTGTTTCTGAAAATTTGTTCTTTTGTTGATATCTTAAAAAATGGTTGATTTATAGCACTTTGAATTTCTAGCATGGCTAACATTTTGAAACGATCTTGTATTTGTCACGCGATAACACACGTATTCGCCTATTTCGATGTAAGAAGGCATGTGGATAGTATATATCAACACCTCGACCAAGTTCGCTGGCCAGATTCATCAGCCATCTTGTTTCAAAATGGCGGCTATTAAATTAAAATATATATATATATTTAAAGCGAGGTGCAAAAAAAATAGAAATTGAAAAAGGTTTCTTTCTTAAGTATTTGATCTTGATATAAGGATTCAGGAGCATTTTTTGTTTGTCTTTACCTTAAAAAATGGCTCAGATATAGCAGTTTCAATTTCTATTGTGAGTGACATTTCTAAAAATCTGATTTTTTGCATGCGACGGCACTCCTATATATTAACCGATTCCGATGTGAGTGAGCATGTGCACAGCAATTACTAAGGTCTCGACCAAGTTCACTGCTTAGCCTCATCCACCATGTTGTCTTAAAATGACAGGCACTTTAAGAAATTGCCGAATTTGGCAGCCAAATATAAGTTACTTTAAAGAAAAGCAGCTTGGATAAAGCTGACTAATTTCGCGAAATTCTCATTCATTATATTGATAAAAATTAGTATTGAATCTCCTATATTCGGTTTCCACTAAATTGAGCTTCGTGTGTTTGCATGATATAAGTTGGCTTTTTTTAAATAAGGATTATGAAAGCTACCTCTTCCTCCCGGCACTGGCTGGAAGGACTTTTTGTTTTTTGTGACCAGGTTTTATTTACAAATTACACATTTTAAAACAGTTTTTATGAAAAAGAATTTTAAGAAGAGGCCTATTTTATTAAAAGGAATTTTGTGAAGGGGCCCATTTTATTAACTTTCTTTTTGCGAAGGGGCCCATTTTATTAAATTTATTTTTGTGAAGGGGCCTATTTTATTAAATAGATTTTTGTGAAAGGGCCCTAAACAGGCCCCAAATTTTGCCTGAATCGACCCCTGTTTGGCCAAGTAATCGGCCAATACCGAGTAGTTGTAAGAATTTCATTTTTTAAGCATATGAAATAAAACTGATCTGTAAAAAGTTATTCAAATATCAATGTATAATCTATGCAATAATTCATAAAACTATTTACTCGGTATTTAACAATCTGTCTACAAAATATAGAAAAAGTTAAGAACAAAAACCCTCATAAAATAATTCCAGATTAAAATTTAGTTTCACATTTATACAAATGAAAATAAGTTCTTTTTAACCCTAGAACTACCGGAAATTTTACTCAAGTTTTATAAAAACATTCTACACCAGAATTTTTACTTAAAACTATTTAATTTGTTTATTTAACTTATTATTGTCTGATTTATACATTTAGTTTGTTTTGAAGAAATTTCTGGTTTGAATAAATATTTTGAATGTACATGTCGGGTCCATTGGACCCTTCTGGTAGACAGAGGGTTAAATATATAGGAAAACAGGAAAGATTATTATTTTGGATAAAAATACTGAAAATTTAATAAATGTAATAAAAAAATTAATAATTCAATTTATTATATTTCAAATTATGGTGCAAAAACAACAAACGTTCTACATTATCAGTAGACAGGGCACTTCTTTTACTACAATAAATTTGGCCTGCCTCTGAAAATATACGTTTAGAATAAACAGTGGTTAAATGTGCACATAAGAATTTTTTTGCAAGGTTGCACATAATCAGAAAAGTCCCCCCCCCCAACCATGCAAATGGAGTGTCAGTTTTACATAAGTCTTCTGTTAAGAAAGCCTGTATCGCTTTTTTGTACCTCTTTTTATTTTTCTCTTTTTTTATTTTTAATCAAAAGAAAATAAGGTACAGTTACAAAATAAATATGAAATGTTTTGCATTATTCAATGAATTGTTAAAATAAACATTAAAAACTAATAAACATTTTTGTTTTTGATAGACAGATTTCAGGTATTGGAATAAATTGGACGGTTGAGGAATGTTTTAATTTTATATTGGTTAATAATTATACTTGTTATATATCAATTTTCTTTTTTTTTTTTTTGCTGCTGTTTTAATGCTACTGTTTTGAATTATCAAAAATAATTTATATATACTATATATGTATATTATATATACGTACACACAGGTATATATATATATATATATATATACACAGGTATATTTATATATATGCACACACATATGTACACCTAAGCTCACATTATGTGCTTTTTTTCCTTATTACACAACTACTCGGTATTCGGTACTCAGCCGAGTAGTCAGTCGCCGAGTACTCGGTACTCGGCCAAAGTACTACTCTGTACACCACTAATCACAATATATGAAAAAGTTGATAAAATTATATATATATATATATAAAACTGGTGCCAGGTTAACCGAAAAGTAGCATGTTAAATTTTGATAACAAATCACATAAAACATTTTTCTGAAAAATTTTTTTTTATTAAAAACATATAAATTTTGATATAAAAAATTTTTAATTTAAAAGTACTACAGTAAATTTATGAGCAAGAAAAATCAAAAATATAATTACCTTTGCAAATGATATGGTACAGTCAGAAGCAGATAAACTGGGCCCCTAGGCTTGACTTTTTTGGGAGCTCCTCACTTCCTTCAGTGCCATATTTTCCAGTATTTTCTGGCACTAAAAATGAAGCACTTTTAGTGCTGGTAAACATTGAAATGTTATAAAATTGAAAATGTCATAACTCGGTAAGTTTTGGACATAAAAGACGAAATTTTATTTTTATGTGGCTAGACTGACTGCAAAATGTTTCTAAAACTTATTAGGTCCCACAGACAATATAAAAAAAGTTTATACTGTGATATGCATGCATTCACTTATAAAAACGAAAGCTGGGCACAATCCCAGAACAGCTGAGACACCCCATTTGGCGACTTTTCTGAGAAGCGCCAAACACCCCACATACGCCAATTTAAAATGTGGCAACCAGAAAAATAACGTGAATGATCCACTTTCCTGAATGCTTCCATGTTTTTTATTACGTCATCATCGTGGATTCATGGGAAATACAACATTTATAAATAACGATGTATTAGAAAACACAGGAAAGCTGATTTTTATGAGATTCAAAGTAAAACAAACAATTTCATCATAAGTTTGTTGAAAAATGTGAAATTTTTAAAGTAGCTTTCCAAATCAGAGTAACGATTTAATGATTAAAATTTCCATTTCTCAACAACTTTCAGAAAAAATCATGGCATCATTTAATATTTTAAAGTATGTACCTATATTAGAGTAAACATTGAACAATTCATTTGTAATTTACGGAAGTTTGAACGCTTCGCGTTTATAAAAAAAATAATATATATCACTGAATACAGCAACCTAGTTCTGCAGCAATCTCAAAAAGAACAAAACTCATTCAAGTGGCAATCACTAGTCGTCGTATGAACGCTTACGCGTTCATTAACCGAAAAAAAAACATCACTGGATTCAGCAGTTCTCACTCTGTAGCAATCTTAAAAATGTACAAAACTCTTTAACTTTCAAATTTTACAACTAAAAACAGCAAAAAAAAAAATATTAACAATAACAAACTCTTGCCTTGGCGACATTTAATTTTAAAAATGCGGAGTTGAGTTATCAAAACACCGCTGAGCTAATTGTGAATAAAAGTTTTCAGGTAGGCGTAACCATCCAATGCACAACAAATCAACCAATCCCATTAAACCGATCGAAATTCAAGATCAGACCACTGAAGGCGTGGAAAGAATTTACGAAACGAACTGGTAAGAACAAAAATCCATTTATTGCCTCGCCAAATTGAACGATGCCCAGTGTCTCTGCTGTTTTGGGATTCAGCCAAAAGTTGTACTTTATTTGTGTATTTTTCTACCACCTGCCACTTAAATGATATTACCATAACCCAGGGGTGTAAAATTTTTTTGAAAATCTAGGAGCCAGTTACTATTGATAACAAATTTGTAACATGAAATTACAGTATAAGTTAATAATAGTGCATACAAATTACTCTTTTTAATTAAATATATTGACACATGACATAAATTTTTCTTGTATAAAAAAGTAATGTTACATAAAATTATAAATATTGATGTAAAAAAATTGGAAGTGCTGATGTAAAATACAAATAATAATCATTAAAAACTTCTTTAAACACCTCAAAAGTATATATATGTAATGCACTTCAAGGACTATAATTTATGCCATAAATGAATACTGTTAATTTATTGTTTGTCCTCATTTGCTTTTAAATTTTATGATGTTTATGACCGCTCATGTGTATTGTTGTTTTTGATGTAAAGTACCAGCGTTCAACTGCTTTTGTAGGATCAAATGCTTTTACAGAAGGTCCATTTAAATTTATTAATAATAAATCATTTAAATTTTGTGACGTCAAAGTAGAGCGAAACTTGTTCTTGATTCTTTTTTTTTTCTTTGCGCATGGAAAAAAAAAATCCATAAATAATCAAGGTTATAAATACGAATTATTTTTCATTTTCTAAGACATATCTAGGCGCCAGTGTCGAAATTTTAGTCGCCCGGTATTTTTACACCCCTGCCATAACTACTATTGTGAATTGCACAGTATACAGTTTCAAGGAAGTGCTGCACCCCCACCTGCTCTTTGGTTTGCAAAATAACATCCCTCTTGCCCATCATTCAAAAAATTAGTGCCCGTCTTCCCTCTTATCCAAAAAAATAATCACTCTTCTTGCCTTACAATAACTAAAAGTGCCCTTTCGCCCTTTTTTCCTTAAAAAAATTGCAAGTAAAGTATTAAATGAATCAATGTTGTCTTGAAAGACTTTAAAAATCGCAAAAATGAATTTAGAAATTGTAGGAATGAATAATTAAAAAAAAAATCAAAGAAGTAGAACCATACTGAGTAAATACTCGGTAATCAGCCTACTCGGCCAATTTGCCGAGTACTTGGTACTCAGCAAAATTTTGGATGAGTACTCGGCCAATACCGAGTAGTTGTGAGAATTTCATTTTTTAAGCATATGAATTTAAAACTGATGTGTAAAAAGTTATTCGAATGGTAATGTATAACATATGTAATAATTCATAAAACTATTTACTCGGTATTTAACAATATGTCTACAAAATATAGAAAAAGTTAAGAACAAAAACCCTCATAAAATAATTCCAGATTAAAATTTAGTTTCACATTTATACAAATGAAAATAAGTTCTTTTTAAATATATAGGAAAACAGGAAAGATTATTATTTTGGATAAAGAAACTGAAAATACAATAAATGTAATAAAAAAATGGGAACAGATGTGTTATTACCCCGGGGTCTGCTATCTTGGATTATTTTCTTACCTTGAATTAAAATTTTTTTTATTAATAGTTATAATCATTATATTCCATTTTTTTTTCAATATTATATTAACCTATCAACAATATTTAACCATTGGCGACATTACTACTTGGTGAAAAAAGGAGTTTTCATGCAAGAAAAAAATCCAAGATGGCAGACACTGGGATAATAACACATCTAAGCCAAAAAATGAATATAAAAGTGTAAAAATTAGCAACGTTAAAAGCACCAAAATTTTAAATTCTAAGCATACCGGTTTCGGCAGCATATAGCATACCTTCCTCAGTGCTAAGGATGGCGGAAATTTGCTCACATATATAGGAGAGATGGGAATTCCAGTTAAAGGTTTATTGACCAATAGGAAAACAGAGGATTGCAGGCAACAGCCAATAGGAGAAAAGATGGGAAATGGAACCGAAGTAGTGAGGGGGGTGAGGGGAAATTAAGAGAAAGAAGTTTTTATGTAATATTTCCAACAGTATGATAATGGGGGAATAGCGAATTCCCAATTAACAATATTTTTTATATTTTTATAAATATGAAATGCTTCAAGGAAGTTAAGTTAGTGTATAGAAGTAGGTTTAGAGATTATTTTAACCGAATTGAAGTCAAAAGTATGATTCATCTCCCAGCAATGTTTTGCAATAGAGGATTTATTGATTTCTTGTTTTTTAATATATTGTTGATGTTCTTTGATACGAAATTTTAAGCAGCGTTTGGTTTGTCCAATATAGGAAAGGCCACACTGGCAATTAATACGGTAGATACCCCATGAATTGGATAATTCAATAGGATCTTTGAGTTTGGAGAGGGTGAGTTTATTGGTAGGGGCAAAAATTATATTGAAGTCATATTGTCTAAGAATTTTAGCAATGGGAAAGCTTGATTTAGAAAAGAAGGGTAACACAATGCTAATATTGGAAAGAGTAGAAGACTGAGGAGAATTTGAGGAACGAGGATGCTGAAGTTTAAATAGAGCAGTATCAATTATAGAAGGGTTGTATCCTCTGTCAATCGCAATGGATTTAATATATTGAATTTCACTATTAAATGACTGAGAATCAGAGCAAACATGTATGGCACGATTTATAAAGGCATAAAAGGCGGACATTTTTTGGCTTGGGGGATGACAAGAACGAGCATGGGGTGGCAAAGAAACAGCGAAGCTTTTGCGATAGACGGAAACAGTGAAACCGTTTACAGTGCGAGTGACAAGGGTATCCAAAAATGGGAGAGAACTATTATTTTCAGTTTCATAAGTGAATTGAATATTGTTATCAAGAGAGTTCATAATGTTAAGGATATTATCAATATTGTGAATGGAGGTGTCAATTAGGGTGAATGTGTCATCAACATAACGAATCCAGAAAGGGAAAGAAAATTTATTGAAAAGGGAGCATTCAAAATAATGCATATAGATATCTGCGAGGATGGGTGACAGGGGAGAGCCCATGGCTAGACCGTCAGATTGTTTGTAAAAATTTCCTTGGAATGAAAATGTAGTTTGAGATAAACATATGTGAGTAAGGGATATAAGTTCTTGGATTTCAAAATATGAATAATGAAATTCACGAAGTCTCTGTTCAAGACAAGAGAGGGCGCCACTTATCGGGACATTCGTGAATAGAGATTTGACGTCAAAGGAGACCATAGTAAATTTAGTTGGAGATAAATTCTGAATCATTTTAGCAAAGGTGATGGAATTCTTTACAGTGTATAAAT
The DNA here is from genome assembly GCA_963932465.1 of Maratus speciosus. NCBI lineage: Eukaryota > Metazoa > Arthropoda > Arachnida > Araneae > Salticidae > Maratus > Maratus speciosus. The sequence goes on from OZ010787.1 coordinate 607,674,182, forward strand.
TTTCGGACAGGAGAGGAGAAAATATAGTTGTTAGATATTTCGCTAGGCGGTAAGAGACCGTGCCAATATTTGAAACTATGGGACGAAAAGGTATATTGGGTTTATGAACTTTCGGAAGAGCATAAAATCTTGCGCAGTTAGCGACTGAAGGGCAAATATAGGTATGTGTAGACTTAGGTAGAAGAGGACAAGACTTAACAATGGATTTAATTTGTGATAATTCTTTATCGGAAGGGTCCCGAGATAAAAGTTTATATGGACCGTTTTTAATAAGATTTTCCACTCCGTCAATATATTGCTTTTTATCAAGGATGACAATCTGGCCACCCTTATCAGCTTTCGTAATTACAATATTCTCGTTTGATTTAAGATCTTTCAAGGCAGTTTTTTCAAGAGAGGTGAGATTAGATTTAATATTGGAATTAAAATTAACATTGGCCATAATGAGATGACGTAAATTTTCTTTTTGTATTTCCGTTAGACGACTATTTTTGAATGTTTTTTCAACCGGAGCAATTAACTCAGGGAAAGAAGCTTTTTTAGAAATTGCAAAATTAGAATTAAGCTTAAGAACTGAATATTGTGTTTCCGAAATATCTGTACTCTAGAAAGGTTGATGACAGCATTCTGATTGACAATAGGAAGATCCGGGGGTGGCAAGGAAACTAATGAATCAAGCAGGCGGGTAAATTTAGCATTGAGTTTGTGCGAGTGTTTGCTGGAAAGATTTTCAGCAAGATGCCATGAATTTATATCTATGGACTTGAAATTAGAAAGATTAACTGCCAAATTTAAATGGAGATCAAATAATTCCTTTTCTATTTTGGAAATGGAGAGACGGGTATCTTTAATAACGGCACGAAGAATGGCGAAGTGGGATCTGTATAAAGCCTTTTTGACGAAGAACGAGCTAGAAATACTGCATTTTAAAATTATGAAATTAGGGATGATTCTTTGACGTTTACAGCGGAGGAGGAATCTTAGCCGATTGAGTGACTTCAACTTTTTGGCCCGTAGGCGGAAGAAACGATTAATTAACTTTTTATCCATATGAGGAATGAAATTGCTGACCCAATCTCCCCCTCTGATGAGGCTTCGCTGATTGGGTTGCTCAGCAATAAAATGAGCAAACATCCTATGATACAAAGCCCGTTATAGCTGGAACAATAATTATCAAGTAGGGGCTTGGTGCAATATAATAAAAGCGTAAAAAATAGCAACGTTAAAAGCACCAAAATTTTAAATTCTAAGCATACCTTCCTCAGTGCTAAGGATGGCGGAAATTTGCTCACATATATAGGAGAGATGGGAATTCCAGTTAAAGGTTTATTGACCAATAGGAAAACAGAGGATTGCAGGCAACAGCCAATAGGAGAAAAGATGGGAAATGGAACCAAAGTAGTGAGGGGGGCGGAATTAAGAGAAAGAAGTTTTTATGTAATATTTACAACAGTCTGATAATGGGGGAATAGCGAATTCACAATTAACAATATTTTTTATATTTTTATAAATATGAAATGCGTTAAGGAAGTTAAGTTCGTGTATAGAAGTAGGTTTAGAGATTATTTTAACCGAATTGAAGTCAAAGGTATGATTCATCTCCCAGCAATGTTTTGCAATAGAAGATTTATTGATTTCTTGTTTTTTAATATATTGTTGATGTTCTTTGATACGAAATTTTAAGCAGCGTTTGGTTTGTCCAATATAGGAAAGGCCACACTGGCAATTAATACGGTAGATACCCCATGAATTGGATAATTCAATAGGATCTTTGAGTTTGGAGAGGGTGAGTTTATTGGTAGGGGCAAAAATTATATTGAAGTCATATTGTCTAAGAATTTTAGCAATGGGAAAGCTTGATTTAGAAAAGAAGGGTAACACAATGCTAATATTGGTAAGAGTAGAAGACTGAGGAGAGTTTGAGGAACGAGGATGCTGAAGTTTAAATAGAGCAGTATCAATTATATATGGGTTGTATCCTCTGTCAATCGCAATGGATTTAATATATTGAATTTCACTATTAAATGACTGAGAATCAGAGCAAACATGTATGGCACGATTTATAAAGGCATAAAAGGCGGACATTTTTTGGCTTGGGGGATGACAAGAACGAGCATGGGGTGGCAAAGAAACAGCGAAGCTTTTGCGATAGACGGAAGTAGTGAAACCGTTTACAGTGCGAGTGACAAGGGTATCCAAAAATGGGAGAGAACTATTATTTTCAGTTTCATAAGTGAATTGAATATTGCTTTCAATAGAGTTCATAATGTTAAGGATATTATCAATATTGTGAAGGGAGGTGTCAATTAGGGTGAATGTGTCATCAACATAACGAATCCAGAAAGGGAAAGAAAATTTGTTGAAAAGGGAGCATTCAAAATAATGCATATAGATATCTGCGAGGATGGGTGACAGGGGAGAGCCCATGGCTAGACCGTCAGATTGTTTGTAAAAATTTCCTTGGAATGAAAATGTAGTTTGAGATAAACATATGCGAGTAAGGGATGTAAGTTCTTGGATTTCAAAATATGAATAATGAAATTCATGAAGTCTCTGTTCAAGACAAGAGAGGGCGCCACTTATCGGGACATTCGTGAATAGAGATTTGACGTCAAAGGAGACCATAATAAATTTAGTTGGGGATAAATTCTGAATTATTTTAGCAAAGGTGATGGAATTCTTTACAGTTCCCCACCTTCTTCATATTTATAAAAATATAAAAAATATTGTTAATTGTGAATTCGCTATTCCCCCATTATCAGACTGTTGGAAATATCACATAAAAACTTCTTTCTCTTAATTCCCCCCCCCCCCCCCCTCACTACTTCGGTTCCATTTCCCATCTTTTCTCCTATTGGCTGTTGCCTGCAATCCTCTGTTTTCCTATTGGTCAATAAACCTTTAACTGGAACTCCCATCTCTCCTATATATGTGAGCAAATTTCCGCCATCCTTAGCACTGAGGAAGGTATGCTATATGCTACCGAAACCGGTATGCTTAGAATTTAAAATTTTGGTGCTTTTAACGTTGCTATTTTTTACACTTTTATTATATTGCACCAAGCTCCTACTTGATAATTATAACAAAAAATGAATAATTAAATTTATTATATTTCAAATTATGGTGCAAAAACACGAAACGTTCTACATTATCATTAGACAGGGCATTTCTTTTACTACTATAAATTTGGCCTGCCTCTGAAAATATACGTTCAGAATAAACAGTGGTTGAAGGTGCACATAAGAATTTTTTTGCAAGGTTGCACATAATCAAAAAAGTCCCCCCCCCCCCCCTAGCAAATGGAGTGTCAGTTTTACATAAGTCTTCTGTTAAGAAAGCCTGTATCTCTTTTTGTACCTCTCTTTTTATTTTTAATCAAAAGAAAATAAGGTACAGTTACAAAATAAATAGGAAATGTTTTGCATTATTCAATGAATTTTTACAGTAACAAATAAACATTTTTATTTTTGATAGACAGATTTCAGGTATCGGAATAAATTAGAGGATTGAAGAATGGTTTAATTTTATATTGGTTAATAATTGTTCAATTCTCTTTTTTTTTTTTTTTTCTACTGTTTTGAATTGTCAAAAACTGTCTTTAAAAGGTTCACAAATAAATTTCAAATTCAATTAGTTGATTTTTATATACTATATATGTACATTATATATATGTACACAGGTATATTTATATATATGTACATCTAAGCTCACATTATGTGCACATCAGTGTTTGTTTTTTTTATTATTACACAGCTACTCGGTACTCGGCCAAAGTACTACTCGATACACCACTACAAAGAAGTGTCTTTAAGAATCTGAAAAGTGCCCAAAAGAATCCAAAAACTGCTTTAAAGAATCCAAAACATGGCTTTTAGAATTTAAAAAGTTCCCTTTATCACCTGCAGTACACTGCCCTTTTTCAAACATACGGCAAATTCTGAGTATATACTATAGATGACATAATTCTGCGACACATTTCTCAATGTTTTGCATGCATTTTCATTCAGAATAGATAAAAAATAAATAAATTTACAAATTAATGTATTTCTACAATTAGATGTAAAAGACTCAGAATTCATAAAACTTACTTTTTAGAAACTTCAGAGCATAAAGCGCCAAAAATCATCCAAGAAAGAGTTGCTTTAGCGCCACGCTATTTTAGATTGTAAATATAAACGACTGTTGCCAATTACATATTCCTAAAAGTGCAAGGATGGGTTTCTCGTGACGTCATAGTAGTTCACGGCGGCTTATCTCTTGTTTACCGGAAGGTTTTTAATTATTTCTTTTAGTTTCGCTAGTATTTTATATTACCTTTGGGACAGAAAGCCTATTAATGAAAAGAGAAGCATATTCATTCACAAATAAAGATAATTTTATTTATGCATTTCTTGCAAAATTTAAGTGAAAATTTTCTCAAGTACTAAAATTTACTTTTGAAATCGTGGAGTAAAAAATTTTCTTAAAAAAAAATAATTTAATTTACATAATTCACCAGCGAATATAAATTGAACCACTTGAATTTTCGCTAATTTTTGTACTTTTTTGTTATGACGGTCCCCCGAAAGACCGAGATGCATCGGCAAGTTAGACATACATAATATTAAAGTCATATATGGCATTTTATGTTGCATATGACCAAGTTACAGTCATATTTGAAGTAATATGACGTATATACAACAATACGACATATAAGACATCAATATTATGTATATATGACATAAATATAAGTTAACGCGTATGTACTTCTCAAAATACCCAGGTAGCACAGCCATATCGGCCAATATCGGGAACAGCGATTTCGCAATATCGGCCAATATCGGTATACCGATATTGGCCGATATTGCATGGCAAACTTTTTTTCCAATATTGGCCTATATCGGCACCCAATACCGGCCGATATCGGGAAACGCCGGACCGGCCGATATTGGTCAAACTGAATTCGGCATTACAAAACGACAAAACTTTTGTTTCTTAATATAGGGAGATATTGATTACCTGTCTTGACATAGTATTGGTAATAAATATCTCTTTATATTAGGAAAAAAAGTTGGCCATTTTATATTGATGAATCCAGGTTTGAAAACATATGCATATAAATATATATTTTTTAACTATTTCAAATATATATATATATATATATTTTGCTATTATAGAAATATATATTTATATATTGTTTATATTTAAAATCATAGCTAAGTTCACTGCCATGATAATGTAAAAAAAAATTTAAAAGAAAAATTTTTCATGATTATGTTGAAAGTGGTAACTCTGAAATAACCCAAAAATTTTGGAGAATTTTTTTTCTTTTATTAAAACGTGTATCTTTTTATGAAAATTAATTATATCTATAATACCAATTTATGGAAATGGTAAAGTTGAAAAGTGTTTATATTGTATTATTTGAATAAAATAACTTTTATTACCATATAAGCAATTTTGATATTTTTTTTTAATATAATCAATAAAAATATTAAACATATTAAAATTAAAAAAAATATTTAACTGAAATGATTTATTCTTTTCTGCCTTTACCATAAATATAGATGTTCAAATTTGTTTAACTGTATTGATGTATAAATTTTGCAAGGAAAAACAAAACTAGTAAAAGTTAGTCAAAAACAATTTATGTTAGGGGACACAGTACCCTTTAAACTACTTTTTCAATTTTGAATAATACTGTAATATCTGTAGTGACATTATATTTAATACTATAAAGCAAATTAAATTTCATGTAATTTCAAAAAATCTTGCCTATTTCTATTTAACTAAAATTCAAATTTAAAATATATATATATTTTTTAAAAATCCCAACTGATTTTTTAAATATCAATATTTTCGTTTCAAATTTTTTTCCCCACATTCCTTAGATTATACTACATAAAACTGTGCCATGGATTTTTAGATGTATGGGATATTACACTTAATATAAATCTTTTTCTCTTTCGTATAATAAAAAATCAAGGAAATTCAACAAACTCATAATTGAAATTACAGAAATTTCTGAAGCAAAAAATATTCATTTTAAAAAAGTAGTAGGGATTTTTAAAAAGTTAGAAATTATTCAAAAAATTTAAATTTTAGTTAAATAGGCATTTTTGTAAGATTAAATATATATATATATATATATATATATATATTTGCATTATAGTATTAAACATAATGCCACCACAGATATTACAATACTATTGAAAACTGAAAAATAGTTTAAAAGGTACTGGGTCCTCTTAAGTTACATATGCAAAATTCTACCTTTGTTCTTTTTACAAACTTTAATTAATTATTCCTACCCAATTAACCCAGAAGAAAATTTATATTTTATCTGTATGACCAGACCATCATGCTGAATCAGAGTATGAACTTACCGATTCTATAGTGTTGGAAGATGAATACTCTCTCGCTTATGTTCACTCTACATTCTGGTGGTTTCTCTTTTTTTTTCTTTCCAATGTTCAATGTTCTACATTGAAACATTAACTTTTTGAAAAACTCATAAGTAAATGCTACTTTCATCATTAAAAATTCATATGTAACATTATGTCCGTAATACCAATTTGTGGTTATAGTGAGATTGAAAAATTGAATATTTAAAAAAATCAATTTATCATAAGCAGATTTCCATATTTTATTTTCACATAATCAATAAACACTTAACCATTATTAAAAAAATAATAATAAAAATAATGTAGATGAAATGATTTTTTTTTAATGTCTTTACAATAAACGTTAACATAGTATTTATATGCAGTAGACGATCTTTACATTGCAAACCAAAGCATGCAACATTTTGTGTTATATAGGTCATTTCACACAACATTAAAACTTACCTTGCAAATACGGCAATATACAAAACAATCACAGTAGATATTTATATTGCATTCCTTAGGACCAAACGTTGTGCAGGTTAAAAAATTTTTGCATAATATTGATCATTTCACATATTGTTAAATCGCCTATAAAAAGTATCCAAACATGCTGGGACAAAATCATCACATTACTTAATCCCAAAATTTTTACATTTAATAATAGCAATATTTTCATTTAAAAAAAATCTGAATTAAGGAAATAAAGATGAAATAATGTTTTAAATTTAATCCTCTAAAGGGTGTCAATATTTTTGCAATATGGATTACAGGTGCTTCTTAAGTACAAAATTCATTGCTTACATCTCAGAAACTGTGTATTATATAGGATTATAAAGATCTTCTGTATAAATGAAATGTTACTCCCTCTCTCCACCACACCTGAAAAAAAAATTGGTACTTTTTGGTTAGCCAGGTGCCAGTGTTATATTTACATACACATATATGCGCATGCGTGTGTTCATATATATGTATGTAAAAACAACACTGGTGCCCGGCTAACCAAAAAGTACCAAAAAATGCAAGCGAAATTTGGTTGAAAACAGTAAATCCACTGTTGTTGTTTTTTTATTCATTTAACCAACTTTATTTTAGTTATTCCTATATTAAAAATCAGTAAAACATTAATTTATATTTTTAGTTTCAAAATTTTTAAATATTCAATTAATTTAAAACAAAATTTACATTTTATCTTTATACTCCCTTCATTCTGAATGAGAGTCTGAGCTATACTACTGGGGGATAAACACTTTGATGGAATTTTTTCATTAAAAAAAAACAAAAACAATTGCCAGCAAATATTGAGGAAAATTTATAAGTTTTCATGGCAGTGTAAAATTGAAAGTGCAACTGAAATGACCATTTAAAAGAATAAAAAAGTATGTTACAAACAATGTCATTAAACTAAGCGAGAAAATCTATTCTGGAACTAAAATTTTAATAGTAAGTTTGATATTTCCATTTGTAATGTATTCATATGAAGTAAAAATAAAATCTTTCTATTTTTAATGTACATACGTATATTCAATAAATTTATATTATTTTACATTTTCAAAGAAAGTTTAGCAACAAAAAACTCTTATTTGTTAAAAAAAAAAAAAAAAAAAAAAAAAAAAAAAAAAAAAAAGAGAAAAAGAAAATTTACAGAAAAATGTTTTTTTCCCCAACATTTGAATCTTTCTAGAAATTATACAAAATACCCTACAAAAAGTAGACTAACATGACATTAAGGCTATCGAAATTCCATTTCAGAATTTACAATACCGACTTAGTTGATGTAAGCAGAAAGAAATTGTGACTGATAGAAGGTAGAAACTTTTTTAAATATATTTCAGGACATCCCCCCCCCCCCTCAAAAAAATTAATAGATAAAAAATACTTAGAAAATATCAGAAATGATAAAAAGGACAAAATAGCTATTTTCTTTTCTTTATATATTTTCTCTTTTGAGTCGGGGGGGGGGGGGGGGTGAAGCTATAAAATACATTTTAGAAATTTAAATTGATAGATTCTCTCAAGTGCACATAAGTAAGGCATTTGAAATAATTAGAAATCTAAAAACTTAGCATTTAAATTTCATCATAATTTGTATTTCGTTAAAAATTCTAATTTTAGATAGATTTTATAGGAGTCCATTTTTATCAACTGTTTTTCTATAAGAAACTTTACAAGGTGATTTTAAAAGTTTGTAAATTTATTTTATAAATTGTATTTTATTGAAATATCTTAAACATTGGATACTAGTTTTAAAAATGATAAAACAGAAATTAGAAGTCAATTCTTAGAATTTAAATAAAAACTTACCATGTATAACAAACAAAATTTATTAATCACAAAAAGAATTGAATGTTTTTTTTATTTACAAACTATTATTAATCATATTTATTATTTAACAAAAATGTTTTCGACAAATCATCAATTTCTTGTTGGTCATCTTCTTCTCCTTTGAAAAGTGTTTCCATCCCTGTCGTCAATTCTGCAAGGACCTTTCCAATGCAACTAGAGATAGCAGTGGCTTCTGTTCCTTCAAACTTCATTTCCACACTAGCTAGAAAAGTACAATGAACCAAAATTACAATCCGACCAAGTACTTTAACAATTTATAATTTACTATAGCTTTTTTTTTTTTTTCATAAACAAATTTTAAATGGGAGATTTGAATTTATTCACCAAAGTTTCAGCTTAAAAATGAAATATTTTTACTTCATTATATTAATACAGTAGACTCCCTCAAATCCGCACAGCTTGGGACCAGAGGTTGTGCGGATTTCTGGTCATTGCTTTCTTTCTTTATATTTTTTAAACAATAATTTGAATGTAATAATGCAATCGAAATTATAATGAATGCTTAAGTGAAATATTAAAATAATTAAGTAAAATAATAAATTGAACTAATAAAAATTAAGTTAATTTAAAAAATAATTAAATTATTAAAAGTAAACATCAAGTAAATAATAATCCATAATAAAGATTATATACATTTTTCTTGAATTATTCAACGAAACTTGCCTCACAAAGGTACACTACTAATTCATATCAAAATCATAAAATAAGAAAGTTTTATTTCAGGTTTAGCCAGACTTAATAACCAAAAAAGCTTGATTAATACATAAATATATTTGGTAAAAAGATTGCAATTACCAATGCCATCAGCAATATCTTGAGTTTTTCAGAAATAAATTTATACTCTTTCCTTCATGAACAAGCAAGAGTTTAGTCACATTAACAAGAATTACATATGGAATTATATAAAAATAAAAAAGTCTAATTTTGTCCCTACATCTGAACTGAAAGTTCCATTGTTTACATATTCGGTGATGTGTGGATTTGAAGGAGTCTACTGTATCCAATAGTTAGTGCTAAAATCACACAGTACTCACAACTTATTATTTAATGGTTTTATAAATCAGAAAACAAATTTGCGAACCAACTACTTAACTTACAAACTGCAAACTTACAATATTAAAATTTTACCTCAGTTTTTTTTTCCTCTTACAAAATTTGAACATAATATTCAAAAATGCATTTTCGAATTAAAGTGAATTTTTAAAACTAAAACTCTTTCCGTAAATAATAAAAGTAAAAATAGTTTCTAAAAGAGTACACTTTTATAAGCATTCAATGTTTATCTTGAGAATCACACCAAATTTCATGACTACAATTTATGTTGTTAAAAAAAAAAAAAAATCCGTTACAATGCATTAATTTTACAAAGAGCCCAACTATTGAAAAATCACTGCTCTGATGTATTACTTGATAAATAGCACAAATATGTGAATTTATTTAAAATATAATATTTGTTCTACTTATCTTTTAAAATATAGTAACAGGGGAAAACATTATTATTTAAACTGTTATACAGGATTTATAAACTATTTTTTTTAACATATAATCATAAATTAATTACTATATGTACTCACGTGTAAATAAACACCAAAATTTTAAAGGAATGAAAATCATTCCATTTTATTATCAGTATTTTGGAATAGTTTTCATTGCCCTATTTTATTGCAGAATTCATATTAAACTTCCTTGATTAAAATTAAATTAAAACCAAGATTACTATCTATTGTTGTTGTCTATTATTAAATATTGTTATTCAAACGGATGGACATGTTATATCTCTCAAATTTTGGGGTTGACTAATATGAGAGTATATACAGTAATAAATTATAAACAAGGATTTTTTTAAAGAAATATTAAAATTAAATTAATAAAATAAATTATTATTAATAATTAAAAATAATCAATAAAAATTAGGAAACTTAAAAATTAAAAAGCTATATTCTTCATATTTTTTAATTTTTATTGTTCCAAATATTTCACTGTTGGAGTTTCACAGCCCCTAAACATATTTTAATGCAAATGGTTTGGCGCATAATTAACTGCATTGTTTTGTAACTCATAAATAGTTGTAATAATAAAGATTATTTGGAGATTTATCACATGCGGCTAGGTACGACAAAAATGCCTTAAAATCAATTTATAATGAAGTTCTAAAAGTATTAAAATGGCATATTGTCATTAGAAATACACAGGCATAATTTTTATAATTCTAGAATATCAAGAAAAGAGTGAAAAATCAATTACAAAATTCCTTCTTTACATATAAAAACCAAGCTAAATAAAAGAGTGTAAAAATACAACATTGACTGCAATATAAAGACCAATGCTATGTGCGTTAACACTCAATCTTACACCATTTTTGAAGGCATCTCCGGCAGACAGCACAGAGGCAGAAGCCCCTCTGTCCCTATGGGCCCACACAAACCAGGAAATATATGTATGAATGATTAAAAAACTGACATGTTTCAATATAATACAGTAGACTCCTTCAAATCCACACAGCTTGAGACCAGAAGTTGTGCGGATTTCTGGCCATTGCTTTGTTTACATTTTTTAAACAGTAATTTTAATGCAGTAATGCAATCAAAATTATAATGAATGATTGTGATATTGTAAAATATTAAAATAAGTAAAGTAATAAACTAAAAGGATAAAAAGTAAGCTAATTTAAAAACTGATTAAAGTATTAAAAGTAAAGTTCAAGTAAATAATTAATAATGCATATTTGAATATGCACAAAAAAAAAATGAGATCATTTTCCTTCAATTATTCAATTTGAGGGAGTCTACTGTATTAACAAACTTTATACACAAAAAGCATCTTATATACACTTTTAATTTTTCAATATCAGTTGACAAATTTTTTCTTCTTGTAATTATTACTTAATAACTAAAATTGGAGGTTGCATAAGAAAAACATTTCCGTGCCAAGGGTCAATGCAAGGTTTTTCCTCTTTTGGCCCGTTTAATGTGAAACAAAATTTTGTGAAAAATAACATTACATAATAGAAGACGAATTCAAATTACCCCAAATTCAATGATGAACTTATTACATTTAGTTTGCCTAAGAGGAATTTAACAGGTAGAAATAGTTTATTCAAAAAACCTTACATTTTTGGGAAATTTGCATTTTTTAATGGTTTCCTAATAGACATCAGATAAATAATAGTGCTTTAACATAGCCATTATAAAATTCATGACAAGAGTTCCATAACATGTGCAATGTGCCAGAAAACTTTGAAAGTTATTTTGGGCGATAACTGCTTAGGATGTGGTTGTTGCAGTCTTTTGGCGCTTGGTAAGATGATTTGGTAAATTTAAAAATAAGATATTACAAATATTAATATAATATTAATAAAATATAATTAAAATAAAAATTTGGTAAGATGCTAAACAGACTTTTGACAACATTGCTCACTTTTTTGCCAGTCGCACCAAGTGCACAAGATAGGGAACTCTTCCCAAATGATTAAATTTCTGTATATGACTTAAATAAGAAAACATTATGCAAATTAAAGATAAACAAATTACTAAGGAGTTTAAAGATTTTTAACTGTATTGGTGGTAGGAAGAAGCATTATACAGAATCTTGAAATCTTAACCCCCCCCCCCCCACACACACACACACACACACACCAGATAATTTATCAGTAGAAATCTTTTTAAAAAATCACAAATGATTAAACTTAAATAAGAGGAATCAGCTTTAACTGTATCAAATTTTTATTTTTGGATGGAGTAAAAAATAAAATAATAAATAAATAACAAAGAAAATATAAAAAGAATAAATAACCTTTGATTGTAATTGTTTGATGACTGATCTTGAGTTTTTAACGATTTTTATATTTGGAAAATTAAGTTTAAAGTAGCAAGTATGACAAAACAAAAACAAAAAGTTCTATACTCTCCCTTATAACGAAAGAAGAAAAAAAATTTCTCACACTTGAATTAGGATATCTGAAATATTTATTCCAAATTCTGATAAAAAAGGACCTCAAGGTTATATAAATTGCTCACAACTTTAATTGTACTTGTGCCATTTAAGTAAGTAAATCGTTTCAGTTACGTACAATAAAAAAAGAAAATCACGTTTTAATATAAATAATTATTTCAAGAATAAAGTAAACGGACAATTTTAATATATAAACAATGAAAAAGTGTTTTGGTGTTACTTAAACGGTTAAATGATATACTGACTCAAACACTATACCAAAAGTTCATATGCATTGTTTACAATCATTAGTGACGAAAATCTTTAAAGGTAATATACATTCCGAGACAAGTATAAATATGATATGAACAGAAAATACACACTACAGAAGAATATGGATAACTAATCAAGTAATAATACCAATGTGAACAGAAAACAATATTTAAAAAACAAGTTTGAATATATGAAATGCGTCTGATTATATGTATTCAATAAACAAACATTATATGAAATATAAAGAGCACTTACCCGTTTCACATAAAGATGTGACTTTCGGATTTCAAGAATGACACACCTCACTTTTCCATACTACCATCACTATAAATATTTTCGTTTTTAATCTGCAACAGCCATGAAGGTAGGGTAGATATACGGCAAGAAAGCGAGAAAATAGAGCGGCCATGTTGGGTACTTGTCTTGTAATTGATTGGTTGGCTGGCTGGCACATCCTTGCTCCCGATATAACCCGATATCGGGCAATATTGGTCAATGTGAGTTTTTCTACATGGATTTACAGAACTTAAAATGTTATTATAATTCTTTCCTGTTTTCTACCTTCCCACAAAAAGTACAATATGTGAATAAAAAATTTAAATATTCATGATTCCAGAAGTTTTAATATCACAAATCCAACATCGGACAACATCGATCAATACTGGCCAATGTCGGTAAACATGACCGGTCTTTGCCGATGCACACCAAGATTGGCCGATATTGGGCAGTGTCGGACCGATATTGCTGTGCTACCTGGGTATATATTGTAATTTCTTCTTAACCAGTCTGTGTCCCCCCCCCCACTTCCCCTTGCAGGAAGATCCAGCCTATTTGTCGAAATAAAGTATTTATTTTATTTCCTTCAGCAAAATGTCGTAATTGAGTGTTCGTAGAAATCAATAAAAAATATTCAATAAAATAATCATTTTTTATTTGTCTTTATTTTCCTACCCCTATAAAATCTCTATAAAATTTTATTGACCCCTCTCCTGCCCATGACCATTGTTGGAGAAAGTTAATATATATATATATATATATAAGTAACTTTGCTTAATGCAAGCTAGCCTTGTAGCGAGTTGAAAAAATAATATATACTATATTTTCTTTTTAACCAGTCCTTCCCCCCTCTCCCCCTTGAAGATCTAGCCTTATTGCAGAAATAAAGAAATTAGTTAAAAAAAAATCCCGTTTCTAAAATGTCATAATAAATCAGTTTCTTTCAACCACGTGACTATGTACCCACCAATTTTTTCGTAACCAAAAAAAATCATCGATTTTTTTTTTTTTCCCAGTATTATGGCTTAGCCAATCAAAATGGAGAAAACCCGGAAAACCGACGGTCAAACAAAGGTTGTGAAGTCGGGTGCAGGGTGTGACATTAGTTGAAACTGGTCTATGGTTTGTAGATCAAATATCAATATTTCATTACAGTGATTGCCTGGCACATCCCTATAAGTATTTGATTTGTCAAAGTTATTAATCCTAAAATGATACGCTTGCACAAAAAAAAACTTTTATTAAAACAGAGCTTAATTTCTAACAAAAAACGTACCATAGAGCTAATTTTCTGTTGTAATAAAAACCTTAGTCTGACCTCTCTCCACCCCCCCCCCCACCCCCTTATCCGCATTTTTATATTCATACATTATTTACGGATTCAAAGCAATTTCTCCTTCAGCCATTTTTAACATGTTTGACTATATCTATATTCATTTATTTATAATAAAATCTGATAAATGAACGTAGCAAAACTAATAAAATCAGGAGTGGTGAATTTTCAGAAAATCCTATTCGCCGAAGATTTCTTTGTAACATTTAGCAAAACACAACACACGGGGCCTCGGTGAGCAGCATTTATAAACTCTGATGCATTCTGAATAAAATTGGTTGAGATAAAAAAAAAAAAAATACTGGGGCTGCGTTCCTGTGAGCTTCAGTTTAAATTAAGCACTGCGTGGAGCTAATAAGTTGATCAGTAAGAATATTTTACAAACACGAACAAAAAGCATCAAGTAAACCTAACACGACCACGCGTAAAAGCGGCAAATACAATGATGGTTTATTTTGGCATTTTTGGTCACCGTTTGAAAACTATTGAGTCTACATTTGGGAGCGCATGTAAGTGCTTTGATAGATAAGAACATAAAGGATTGGAGATTGGAAAAACAGGAAAAAATTAGATTCCGGTATTTCGTAAGCGCTGTTCCGCAGGGCTCCGGAGTGCTACTTTTCTTAGCTCCGGTGAATTCCGACCAATACTGAAATAATTTAAAACAAAGCAAAGAAGCACCAAATCTGAGCTCCGGTGCAATTTAAGTCCTGTACTAGAAGTTTCATTCCTAATAAGTCCACCGGGATTCATTTAAATATATCTAAATTACTTTAAATATAATGTACAAATGGATTTCTTACTAGGTGCGCTTAATTGTGGGTAACACTCAAGTTTTAGAATTGCACTGATCAATAATTTGTCAATCATTATAAGATGGCACATACCCATACAACCAAAGACTGCCTCCGGACGTCCTATATGGTCCTATATAGAGCCGAGAAGTCCGATACCCGTCAGATCCTGTACAGAGCCTAATTTGGACGTTCGCAGAATGCCAGAATCCGGACGAACCATCCACGATCGTCCGGTGTTGTCCTGAGAACATCCGTGTCACCTGTACGCATGCGCAAGAAATTCTGACTTCAACTGCTCTGTCCGGTTGTTGTTGAAACGAAAGATTTTTTTTTAAACAACTGTGTTCTATTACTTATTTCTTTTAATGAGGATTGAATTTATCCTAAAGGTAAGTAAACTTTCGAATCTTAACTTTTTAGAGTGAACTTTTGAGTTTTGCACTAAAATATAAGGCTTTTGTCGTAATCTATACCATGAGACAGGCAAACTTTCATAGAAAACATATAAACAGTTATAAGCATTTTTCATATAAATACTCGAAATAATAATGTTGTATGATCGTAAAACAAACCTTTGTTCATTATATTTTTACTGAAATAGTATTATTTTTAAAGATAGATCATTTCGTGAGTCATCAAAACATTGTCTATGACCCATTGTTTGAGTGTTGTGTTAGATATAAAAATACATTAAACATTCATTTTGGTGATGATGAACAAGTAAAAATATTCATAAAGCTTTAAATTCAACTTTTAAATCTATTTAACCATTAAATTTATTTATCTTTAAAAAATCTAATAAAAATACTCGTAAAGTATATTTCATTCCAAGAATAACCTGCTTATAAAATTAATTTTGTATTAGATAAGGATTTTTAAATTTTCTAACTAAGCCTACATGTTGCCCAATAGCAAAGATCCAGTTGGGGACCCTGTGTGACACTTTAACAGCTTCAATTTGCCTTCATTTATACATATATACTGTATTAAAAAAGTATATATAGCTGGTTTTTAGCTTGCTTTTTTTTGGATGGGGGGAGTTCAGTGAGACACACAGCACCCCTGAAAAAAAGATAAAGTAGGTACACTGTTTTAATTCTTCATTTTGAAAAATGTGTCACAGTTGCTTTCTATTGGGTTTTTATGTTGCATTTCTGTGTTGTTTGTTGTTTTGATGTGTTTAAAATCTGTCGTATTTTCAAAGAAAAGATTTTTAGAATAGCTTATTTCATCTGTTTTTCGTTATAAGTAACATTTTAGCCTTGTCTGTGTTCCCTCTAAGTCATTATTTAAAGACGCTGCACCTGTCTTTTTAAAATTGGCAAAATACACTTTGCTTTCTTTTTTAATATAGTGAAATGTACCCCTATTTTTGTAAAAATATCTCATAAAACTCTTCGACGAATCGCAGTATTGCAGTATTTCAAAATCCGTGTGCCCTAGAGCTTTCAAAAATTATAGAACTTCCTTATTTCTTTAGGAAAACATGTTATTCAATCATCGTAATCCAATTGAATGTTTCAATTGAACGTGATTTTTAAATTTTTAATCCATAAAATCATTTAAAGTTAATGTTTTTTTTGTTTACCATACATAAAAATCATTTTTTTTTTTTTTAAACAATCACTACTATACTAAACATGTTAATGCAATTTCTCTTGAAAAAATAGTTCAAAATATAAGAAACACTCTATATCTCAAGTTGAAACATCATGTAGATGCAAATATTTGCACCTGTTTAGTAATAAATGTTTTTGAATCATGTAATAATCACATTGTTTTATTTATTTTATTTAAAGTATTCTTCCCTGTATTTATTTTCTGTTTACAGTAGTAAACACTAGGCCTGGTAGCAAAATTTTTTCAAATTCTTGCTCCATCCCATATATTTTGTTAGTTCTGCAAGCCCAGTAGCAGAAACAGTGCAGTACGGCAGCGGGCATTGTAGATTATATTAAACTTTGCAGATTAATCCACCAAGTTAAAAAGAAATGCTGGGGTTAAAAAATAGCTGAAATTTGCTTAAGTTGCTAGATTTATTGTATTTATTGTGTCCTTATATTATATTTTCTTTATAAAGGGAAATTTTGATTACTTTAAGTGTTTTTGTCATTTCTTATGATAGTAGGCTTATTGAGTCGCAGATAAATTTTAGTTTGCTGCAGACTGACGCAGAAAATTCTGCTTCTGGGTCTGCAAGTGTACATATGATCTTAAAACTGAAAGTAAATAATACCATTTTTCAGACATAGCATTTTTATTTTTTAATTTTTATTGGTACTTTTGTAATAATTTTAACTGGATGTCTAAACTCATTATTAATTTCAGTACTTCTCTGTTATCCCATCAATCACTTTTCTTAAAAAAAAATTATTGCCAAAAAATTTCAACAACTAATAAATAAAAAGTAAGAATGCTATCATTGAAGTTAAAAAAAAAAAAAAAAAAAAAAAAAAAAAATCAGAAAAGCTCTGCTTACTAATTTGCTAACTATCAATTTTAAACGATATATTTTATAATATACTATTATTGAAAACTGAAATAAAAATCTTGGATATTTAATACATTATTTTTCTTAACTGTCCCTCTCGTCTGGTGAATGTTTAAGCGATATCAATTGAAACAAATCTATTATATGAAACTATGCATCATAAAATTTGTTCAATAGTTTTTCCTCTTTTAATATCATTTTGTTGCTGTTTAAGAACATAATTGTTATTTTAATCAACAAAATATCTAATAAATCAGTAAAACATCATTAAAAACAGATATACACACATTTGACATCAAGTAAATGCAGGGTTCGCAAAGCTGGGCCCAGTCCGAAAAAACCCGGTGGGTTTTTTCAGGCTGGGCCCACTTGAAAAAGCCCACTGAAAAACCCATAATGTGGGTTTTTTCAATTTTCAGCAATATTTAATGAATTTAAGTCATTTCAGTTAATTAAAAAAATATATATAAACATTACATTAAACACTTGGAGTAAAAAAAAAAAAAATGTATTTTAGCAAATTGAAATATTTTACTAACATAGACATAATAGGCAACATACATAGTACATAATTATAGGTAAAGGCATATCATAAGAATGTCTAAGAAATTCAAATCAATTATATCCATGAAAATAAAAAATATGTATTTTTACTTTCTTCTATCTTTAGAAAGCTTTTTTCTCAATTTTTGCAATAGCCTTATCATAAGAACTAATGCACTGATTTTCATCAGACTTCAGGTTCAGTTACAAGTTGACCTAAGTTGTTGCTTATTAAGTTTTGGTGTATATCACCCAATAGGTGGGACTATTATGTTGCATTTTTCATGATTTCAGCAATAACTCTTTATCTCAAGAACTAATGGACGGAATTTAAAAAAAAATTTAGATTCAGTTAGACCTTGATACAAACTGGTGCCGATTAGTTTTTGGTGTATAATGCCCAACAGTGGCACTGTTGTGCTGCATTTTGTACAATTTCTGCAATCTCAAGAACTAATGCACAGATTTTCATCCAACTTCAGATTCAGTTAGACATTGATGTAAGCTGTTACAGATTAGGTTTTGGTGTAAATTGTGCAACAAGCGATATTGGTATGCTGAATTTTTCACAATTTTCGCAAAATCTATATCTAAAAAACTGAGGCACTCAAATAGATCCTTATTAGACTTGGGTGTATATTGAACAACAGGTGCTGATTTCATACTCTTTGGGTTGTAATTTTTGGTTGCGGACAATCCAAGAGGGTAGGTTCCAAAATTCAGTAATTTGTTTGAAACAATATGATACTTATTCCTTGTTAAATAAATCCAATTCAATGAATTTGGCACTGTGATAGAGAATTATGAATTAACATGTATGAGATAGAAGAAAGTTTTGGGATTGGCACATCAGACCAGTTTACCCCTTTTTCCTTCCTTCTTATATATTTTAAATTTTAGTATTCTTTTCATTATTTGATTTTAAAGCAAATTAACAATTTATATCCTATTTTAAGTTTGTTAGTTTTGTAAGAAGCACTGACATTTAATTAATTTAAATTCATATAATTTGTAATATAACATTACAATTATAATGTAATAAGGGAACAATATATATTTTTTTGCTGTATAGTATATAAATAATATAATATATAATAATGTAACATCGCATACATTACACTTTTGAAAAAACCCAATTTTCCCCGGGGAAAATTGGGTTTCTCATGAAAAAACCCGAAAAAGCCCAGGTGGGTTGGGTTTTTTTAAAAAAACCCGGGTTTTTGCGAACCCTGAGTAAATGTGCCGCTACGATCATGTAATTTTGGCATTCAGTTTTATAGTTTGATGGTAGCTTTTTCGGTACTCCTCCATTATCTTGTCGACTGCTTTCAATAAAAATAACTTTGGCTAAAATAGGATTAAATGCCAAAGATATATGATTGTAGCGTTACATTCACTTGATGTCAGATGTTATTTTAATCCATAATATTATATATGATGTGTTTATGTCATCTTATAGGTGATATCTTATATGTGTTTGTCATCAGGGAATTTTTAATTTGACCTTTTTCTGTATTTTTAATGGTGTTTTATTGGTTTACTAATTATTTCATTAATTAACATAAGAGTAAAGCTTTTAAATGGTGGCACTATGATATTAAATGAGAAAGAGCTTGAAAAATTTGTGATTCATAGTTACCTACAATAGATCCATTTCAACTGACCATTACAAACATTCACTAGCCGATAGAGATAATTAAGAAAATAATCTAAACAAATAAATATCCAAGATTTCTTTTTCTGTTTTAAGATATTGTTAATTTATTGTTTAACATTATTGATAGCTGAAACTTTAGTGAGTGAGTCTTTTCCAAATTTTTTGTTTTTGTTTTATTTTGTTTTTTTTTTTGTGCAGGGGAGAGGGGGGGGGGTGTCCAATGGCTTCATTCTTCCATTTGTTTACTGTGTATTACAAATTTTAAAATTGGAGTTTGTTACGATAGAATAGTTTTTTTAAAATTTTAATGAAAAGGGTCAAATATCCAAGATTCCTTTTTCTGTTTTCATTAATTTTGTTGTTTAAAATTATTGATAGCTGACACTTTAAAAAGTGGGGCTTTTCCAATGCGCTATTTATTTCAACCCTGATCGTGAAAGGGATTTTTATTGAAAATAACCATGCGATATTTCTAAGATATTTGTAATTTTATGCCAGAAGTTTAATATGAGTTTTATTTTATTACTTTATTGAATAACAGTTATTTATTCACTTATTTTAAGTATATATTTGTGATTTAATAAAATAGTTTTAAAAAGTCTGTAATTTTCAAATGTTATATTTTTAAAATGCTCACTGTACTATCAATTTTTTCTTTAATTTTTCAAATGTTTCAATTCACGTGATTTTCATTTTGCGCCAACTATTATGCTTGGCGACAGCGGTGTCTGTATAACGGAAAGGTACCTCCATTTGTTTATTAGGCATTACATACAGTTTGTTAAGATACAATAGTTTTTATTATTATTTTTTTTTTAATGAAAAGTTGTCAATGGGTAGAGCTTTTTATTTTATTTTTTTTTAAACCTCGCACAATATTATTATTTTATGACTTTATTTATAAAATTATATACACAGACATGAAAATGAATGGTTCAAATTTTAATGTAATAGGTATCACTAAAGTCAAGAATTTCTTTTAAGCAAACAATAATGTTGATTATTTTCTCACAGCTTGTTAGTTTCTCTCCTGCATAATGCAAAAGATGGGATAATTAATCTGTTAGTCACAATGCTTGTTTGTAATGAGCAAAGTCATATAATTTTATTTTACTTAAACTTGCAGAAGTTTTTCTAAATACTATATTAAGTAATCAAAATAAATATTCCTATATTTAATATATTCCTGCTTAGATTTCCTTACTGTTGCTAGTTTATTTTACAATTTGATTCAAATTAAATTTGAAACCATTTTTTCTATTACATTGTACTTTACTTGACAAAAATTTTAATCTTATAAAGCTTAAAAGCCTTATCTTTCTAAAAATTGATTCATTATCTGTATTATATAAAACTAAATATATTTAAAAACATTAATATGTTTGTTTACATCTTGAATTTATTTAAACATAATTAAAAAAAAATCCATTGATTTAAATCACGATTAAAACTAAATTGATTTAAAATAAATGAACCCTGCGATGGAATAATGGAGAAGTACTTTAATTTCTTTGAATTTGTTTAGATCGAATGTAAAGATAATAGAAGCTGCTTAATGCCACGTGTGATCATTTATATTAAATTTTATTTTGAATTGATTTGACTTTTGTATCTTCAGTTATTTTATTTATTTTTTGTAGGCACAAACTGTAGGATCCAAAAAGTCCCAGCATGGATAAATGAAGGTTAAAAAGATACTGCAAACATCCAGCATTCAAAGCTCAGTTCTACATAAAATGTTAAAGAAGTTAAATTTCAAAATTGTTTTTTTTTTAAGTATTTCTGAATAAGGGTCCATAACAATAAAAATTCATATCAAGTCTATGCATATTTGTATCTCCCTGTTACATATTCTTTAATTATACTTTTCTGCAGCAAAATTATAATTGATATTTTTTATTGATTTTTTTTAATTGATTATAATTAAATTACAATTGATTTTTTTTTTTATTGACATAACTGCAATTTTAATGTAATCAAATGATAATCATAAAAAAAACATTTAACTATTTTTACTTCAAATGTATCTATATATTAATTAAATTAAACTTTACAAAGAAAATATAAACAATTTTTTGCAACAAATTTAGTCGAAAACAACTTTTATAAGTAAGTGAAAATCCATGTTTTATAATTTTCATTAATAAATATATTGAGAAAATTAATTATTATTTATTAACATGTATATTGAGAATCTAAAACTTAAAGTAAAATGTAGTTTTGGTTTGGGTTTAGACTTGGCAGTTATATCAAAACTAAATATGTGGGAATTGAAAATTATATATTATATGCGTTCAATTGTGGTGTCATTTTGGTGAGAAACCAGGTTTGCCGGCTTTTTTTTTTTTGGGGGGGGGGGGGGTAACCACTTTTAAAAAGCTGGCTTTTATTGAAAAAAAGCCGGTTTCTATTTTTTAAAGTTGTTTTACAGCTAATTCGTTTTAAATTTGGATCAATTAATTTATAATACGTTTATAAATATTTTCTACTGAGTAAATTATAAATTTCTATTAAATTTTCTCAAATAAATAAGTCTTTATAACTGCTAGAAAGCAACTGTGAAGGCATTATGTCTGAAAAAATATATACATAAATATTGAAAAGAATATAAGTTAGACTCCAAAAAAATAAATAAAATTTCTCTAAATAAAATTTTGAAAAGCTTGTTGCTAAGCATATTCATGCATATGCTATTCATAATATTTTTAATAGTGAGAAAATGACGTTTTTATTATGACTATGCATAATTTTAAATGTTTACTAGAAATAAAATAAGACTTGTATATTAATAGTTCTTAAAATTAATTAAGTAATAAAGCATGTAACTAAGTAACCATTGTCCTCTTTAATTTTATAAAGCTGTGAAAATGAAAAAATTCGGGGGGTGGGGGGGGGGTTAAGGGTCAGTCAGTGTAAACCAGATAAAGCAGTTGGTATGGCGCTTTTCAAATTTACCTAACATATTTGCAATTCTAACTACAAATCACTCGCAAAACCATCTAAGTTTTATTCCAGTATTAATGTCTTCATTATTGAGAAATTGGGTTACTTATTAAATTCTAAATCAATTAAATGTCATTAAAACTAATTAAAAGCACTTTAAAATGTGTAGTGTATAATTACAATGTTTCATTGTATAAAAGCCAATTATGGCCAAAAAAAGCCAGTTAAAACCAGTAAAAGCCACCAGCGTGGCTTTTTTTTTAATTTTAGCCGGCTTTTTTGCAGCCCTGTTAGTAACCTACTCTAAACAAACAATTGTTAGATGTTGTATTTTCTATTTTGATATCTCACAGCTAAGTGTTTTAATATTATATGTGGGGGTAACATTTTCTATGATATATAAGAAAAAATGAAACACAGCAAATGTTGTTTGAAGCCAGTTTCCAACCAAAATGTTAAATACTGAAATCATACTAAAGCGTCTTTTGAAAGAGGGGGGGGGGGGGAGGGGTAATTTGCTATTTTTTATAGAATGAAAGATTTAAAAATAACATTTATAATAATGCCAAAACCACAATAATTTGTTCCTTTAAAATTGCATCATTTATGTACTTAAAAAACAATATTATGTAGATGAGGGATCTATAACACAATCCAAATTTGTTTTTGAACTGCAGGGATATTGATTGAACTCTTTGTATTATTATTTTTTTTTAACTAGTTCTCCTGGAAACAGGGTTGGACTGGGCTAGGGAAAAGGGCGCAGGCCTTGGATTTTCAGAGGGTGCAAAAGTTTTAACTAACTTTGCTTGCGTTATATCTGGCTTGACAAGGTTTAACACATTCGCACAGCACCAAGTATGAAAATAGCTTAATATTATATCACTTAGTCTAGATAAAAGGCTTCGCTATATTCCCCGTGCATGTTTAAAGTTCCATGAAATCTACTCAATGCTACGTAATTTTCTAAAACGAATAATAATGTAATATCTAAAAGTTCCAGCAAGTTGAACATGGATTATCTTGTTGTAGATGACTGATATTAAAGCTGGTCTTTCTAATTTTATTCGCCCACCAGTGGCCGAGAGGTTCTGCTCTCGAAGCTGGTAGACGGGAGGTGCTGGGTTCGATCCCAATCGCGCCCGTCGGCCTAATCGCTCGGAGTTTTCGTGGTTTTCTTCGAGCCATGGATTTCCATGCGTTAATACGGGTTAGGTTCCCTTAGAAAGACCCCCACGAAGGGCACTCACCCCTCGGGCCTATATCCCTAGTGCAAATAATCGGCCGTCAAAAAATCAACCAACCAATCTAATTTTATTCTTTTATCAATAGATAGTGTCCTGGAAAATAAATCACAATTAATGATGAAGAAAGGTGTTGTGATACGATAAGATCAAAAATAACTTCTTAAAACACCATAAAATTTAGAAACACGCAAGGCCTTACAAAAGAACTTTGTATTCTTTCATCAGGCACAAAAGATACGTGCTTCTACTTTGAAAGCAGGAGAAACACATTTCTAAATTTTACATTTCTACACTTTCATTCGTTTAAACACATTTCTTCATGCATTTCTACACTTTATGGTGTTATAAAAAAATGTGATCACCCCCTACCAATTCTCCTGCAAACGACCGTATAAAAAAAATACAGCTACCAAATGATTGGGAATAATATTTACTATTCAATGCTATTCATAAATTTTGCTTTGGGGATTGCCTACATAGGAACGCTGATTGTTCAAATTTTAACATCCACTTTTGACACCCTATTTGAGTTCCGTGCCTGCCAGGAAAGAGATATAGTTTATATAATTTTCTTAAATCTTAACACAGTTATAACAGAAAGCGTTAGGGGTTTATCTATAACTTTCGGAAAATAAAACGAAGATCGTACGAGAAAAAGTTCCGAAAACATTCAGTTAGTCACAAGTAAAATTATACAAGAATTTTAAATAAGAAGCTTACTTTAGATTAAAGAAAATCCTATAAAGTGTTTCTGGTAACTTTCTACGATTTTGTTTTCTGCGGTTCTTTTGATAAAAGATGGCGATCTCCTTAAATTATGGAAAGGCAAAATTTCTCTTAACCTCAAAAACTAATTTTTCAAATAGGCTGTACTTATACATCAATATTTTTAACGATTGAGGTTTGTTGTATGCAAAAATTTATGCAAGTTCATAATTTTTTAATATGAATTTATTAATAGCTTTCATAATTTAAAAAAAAAATGTTTTTGAATCGAGAAAAAAAGTCTGTAACATGTTTGGTTCTTTATAGTATACCTCTTTGATAAATTAATAAAAAATCAATCAGATGACTTTTATGACGATGTAAATTAATGTTTCTGAAATAAGTTTAACTTTAGCATCCTCAAATTTAAACTCTTCTACGAAGTTTAAAGATAATGTAGGACAATGGCTTATCCGGTTTGTCTCGATCCCCCTTTTGCTTTTCTCGAGTTGTTTTCAAAAAGCACGGTTTCAATTATAGGTGCATTCAGGGCCGACTTTAAAGCGTGAGGGTGAGGGATGGGCAAGGTATTAAAAGCGAAAAACTGAAAATATACAAAATATTTGGGGAAAATCTAAAAGATATCATTCGAAGAAGCGATCAAAGAAACTTTGCCTAAGGGCACCGGGGCTACCAAAACTGTCCCTTGGTAAAGGTTTTCCCTCTCAATCGCATGCAAAGATGCCCACTTTGGATTTCCGATCTTGAAATTTCTTTGAGATAGCAAATAACTCTCTTGTGCTTTCTGTCTATTAATGGGTGATTATACCTAAACGAGTCCTCAAAATTTAGTATACTAGTCAGAATGTATGTACATAACCAGGGAAAAAGTATTGAAGCGGCTTAGGCACTTAGGGGCGAGAAGTTTTCCCTGGACCAGGGCGCACCGGCCCTCGGGCTGATGGGCCGGCGGGCCAGTCCGAGCCTGCCTGGAAATTAGTCAAATGCAACTGAAAAATAATTTCAACAGAGACATGATATATTACAAAAATTGGTATTAAATTAAGTTGGAAAAGCTACTCTCAAAATTCTGAGACTGAAACGCTAAACTTTTAAAAGCTGGCTTTTACTTCTTTTTTTAGAATACATTCATATAAAGTGAAAATCATTTTGTTTTTTGAGAAATTTAAAAAGTTTTTATTTTATATTTTTTTAATTAATTTTAATTATGATCATGACGACGCAACTTACAAATAAACTGTTTAAGATAAAAGTTCCAATCAAGGGGGGAGGGGCGAAGTGATAGAAAATGTACGTCAACTGGGAACCTTAAGGCTCCTGTCCCTGCCAGCGAAGACACTCAAGAGCTAATGTGAATCATTTGGGGGGGGGGGGATTTTTCTAATATCTCGTTTGCATTTCGACATTTTAATATAATTTTTTTTGTATTGGATAGCCGAGTTTCCATCTCTACATCGCACTTTTTTTACTCTTTCAATTTGAGTTGCAGATATTTTTTAGAATGACACTTTCATTTTCAGAACCGGTTTAGAAAGTGAAAGTAACTTTATAAAAAATTTCTGAGACCAAAATCTATGATTTATATTTAAGAAAAAATGAAACAGAGCAAATGTTGTTTGGTCAGTTTCTAACCGAAATGTTAATACTGACATCATACAAAAGCGTCTTTTGTAAGCCGGTGAGGTGGGGGGGGGGGGGGTAATTTGCTAATTTTTTATAAAAATTACCAATTTTTGTAGAATGAAAGATTTAAAAATAACATTTATAATAATGCCAGAACCACAATAATTTATTCCTTTAAAATTGCATCCTTTATATACTTCACAAACAATACTATGTAGATGGGATCTATAACACAATCCAAATTTGTTTTTAAACTGCAGGGATATTGATTAAAACTCTTTTTTTTTTTTTTTTTTTTTTTTTTTTTTTTTTTTTTTAACTAGTTTTGGAAAATAGTCAAATGCAACTGAAAAATAATTTGAACAGAGACATGATATACTGCAAACATTGGTGTTAAATTAAATTGGAAAAGTTACTCTCAAAATTCTGAGACTGAAAGGCTAAACTTTTAAAAGCTGGCTTTTTCTTCTTTTTTACATTCATGTAAAGTGAAAATCACTTTGTTTAGATTAAAAAAGCTTTTAATATTTTATATTCTTTAAATTAATTTTAATTATGATCTTGATGACGTAACTTACAAATAAACTGTTTAAGATAAAAAGTTCCAATCAAGGGGGAAACAGAAGATGCACGTTAACTGGGAGCCTTAATGAAGTATAATAAATTTGATTATGTGAATAACCTTAAATATGGCAAAGCAATTCAAATTTTCTTACATATGTTAATTCTCAAGTAATTTTTTATGCATACATTTTTTTTTTATTTAAGTAAAAAGATTGGGAACTTTTATGTTTGCCAGGTGCAAATCCTGCCAACCACAATTTTTTTCTCGTCAGTGACAGCTTTTATTTTTTGCTATGGAAATTAGAAATAATACTTTGATCATGAAATTAAATATTTTGCTTTGTGGTCTTCTTTATAAGTTTTTGTTTTTATAAAACTTCTTTAAAAAGACAGTGTGAGAATTTTTTTATTTTTTCTGTATTTTAACTGATATTAGTAAAAGGCATGTATGTAATTTAATGAAAATTATGTATTTTAAATGAAATAAGTGAAGGGTTTATATTTAAAATTAAATGAATTCAACACAAAGTAGGGCTATAAAAGGAATTTTTGTCAATTTATCACCTGATATACTAACATAAAAGTAGTACCAATACCAAGTTAGAAATTAAAAATTCTCTTATTTTCGTTTACACAAAATTTTGTTTAACACCTCTAGCCATAATGATATTTTACTCTGAATTTTTATGTTTTGAAAATTATTTGTTTCAGATGCTGTTGAAAAAGAAACTTATATCAAGGGCACACATTGAAAGAGTATTAAAGGCATAGTTACAACATGTATAAGAACGTTAATGTTATGTAAAAAAAAGTCTATAAATGTAAATTAAAGTACTTTAAATGTATTTGCTGGTGTTGTTATTTTACAGTATTTTTTTCTTTCTTAACAGTGATTTAAAACGTATGTACTTCAGCAATTGCATTGTTTAAAACTTAAAATTCATGTATTCTAAAGCAGCGAGTAAAATAATTGTATAATTATTTTAAAATATTACATCCATACTGGAATAGAAGATGTAAATAGATTTAGTTACAGGAGTTTATTAAGTATTTTGTAAAGAATATCATGATGTGAAGTGATTTTAATATATTTTTTATGTGTTTAATGGCAAGCTTTTCATTTATTTACTATAAAAAATAATAAGGAATTCAATGGATCTCAGACATAGAACAACTAGATTGAATGTACTATTTATTATTTCATTAAAACCAAAACTTGACAGAACAAGTTATCAGGTAAGAAGTTTTAGATATAATAGAATCTAATGGTATAAATATTATGAAACTTTTATGATCTTGTGTGTTTTTACTTCAAGCTAAAGGGAAGAGAAAATATACCTAATTCTACCCTACCTAAAAATAGAAGTTTTTATTGCACTTGAAAAGAATGCCTATTTAATTGCTTTCGTATTTAAAATCTGACATCATAAAATGTTATTATTTTCTTTTGATTTATCCTAAAAATTAAATACTAAAAATTTTTGGTTTGTTTAAAGTAAATGTAATATATATAATTGATTATTAACAGAACTTATTAATATATTATTAACAGTAAATATTGAGCTAAATGCTTACATACTTTTAAAAAATGTAATGTATTTCTCTTGAATTTTAATTTAAAGAAATGTAATTAGTTCAGAAAAAATATATAACAAATACAAAACATATTTGTTACTTGAGAATGAAGTATTTTCATTCTGAGTTTTCATTATTTCTTCGCCATGGAGTAGGTAATGTTCTTTATCTGTTTTTATAAATCATGAAAAAAAAAAAAAAAAAAAAAAAAAAAGAGAAAATTGATGCTGCAGAAGAATCGATAAAAATTTTGAGAATTTTTTTGTTAAAATGTCATTTAGTGCATACTCAAATTTTTCATTTTAAATGAAAACTTCTTGCACATTCACAATTTCAATTTTGAAACTAAATACATGAAAATTTTAAACAAGTTTACTACATTTTTCAATTCTCTCAAATGAGACATGTCTTAAATTGTGGTTGTCTAAATACACGTACACACATGAAGTTTGCAGACATTATTTTAATACGAAATTTTATTTCTTTTAAGTAGGGTCTGTATTAAGTTGTAACCGATGTTTTCGATGGTGGCCTTTCCCCTGTTGTATCTCAAAAATCTGATTAAAATAAAAATTTTGACAGTGTTAAAAAACAAAGATTTTTACCCTCTTATTTATTTATTTTTTTAGAAATATTAAAATTGCTATTTAACTTTATTTTTACCTATATTAAATTTAAAAAAAAACTGCAAATTTGATGTATTTATGAATTTAAATGACTGTGGAAAAGTATGAGGAATATCAAAAGAATGAAATTAAATTTATTTAATACATATATAACAATTGGTGTTGAATTCAGAGGGTGGCCCAGGAGGGAATCCTCCTCTTCCCCATATAGAAGTTTTGAGATTTATCCCTTTTAATGAACGAAAGTGCAATTTGACCCCCCAGATCTCTAAAATACACCCCCTCCCCTGCCTGGAGCCACAGAAATCCCTCCCCGAGAGGTCTGAATTCAATACCGATAACAATATTTAACAATTTTTTAAACTGTTCTAAGAAAATGAGGAATTTTTTATGCATTCAGCTATTACTGATAAAATTTGTTACTTTTTCAAAAATTTCAATTCGGTTACTTTTTCATCACTAATTTTAATGCAGATTTTGCTTAGGTTGGTTGGTTGTATTTATGACGGCCAATTATCTGCACGAGGGATATAGGCCCAGGTGAGGAGTGCCCTTCGTGGGGGTCTTTCTAAGGGAACCTAACCCGTATTAACGCTTGGAAATCCAAGGTTCGAAGAAAATTCCGAACGATTAGGCCGACGGGCGCGATTGGGATCGAACCCAACACCTCCCGTCTACCAGCTTCGAGAGCAGAACCTCTCAGCCACTGGTGGGGCGATTTTGCTTAGGAGTAAAATTCATTTGTTAGAAAAGTATATTAAGTCTAGACCAATAGACCCTTGCAAGGCTTTCGCACTGTAATCTTTACTGTAAATTAAGTGCATTTTTCCTAAATTTATATTTGCAATTTTTTTTTAAACCAAACAAATTGTACTAATAGGAGCTATGTCAAAAGCTTTTCGTATAAAATCCAACTCAACTTTGTGTATTTACCTAAAAAAGGGGTGTTGAAATCAGAAAAAATGTGTATGATGATATTAATCTAAAAGTATAAAGAAAATTCAGTTTGTTATATTAGATATGGGCGAAGAATCCTATCCAATGATACCCCATTCATCATATGCTACTTATTAGTTGAAAAAAAAGAGATGTTGATAACAGAAATAATAATTTTTCTCTTGAAATGAACTGATATTGTCTTCGTATTCATTTTTCATGCTTATTTTTAAATATTTTTAGTATAATTTATTTATATTGAAAGATTCCTATATTTGCGAAAAACAACAGGAAAAATAATCATACAAAAAGAAATCTATTAAAATATATTTTTCAATAATATAAATATAAGATTTTAAAAATCAAAAAATGAAGGGGGGTTGCAATTGCCCCACCTGTCCTTTCTAAATGATGCTTCTGATTTTTATTAATTTTATTTTACACTGACATTTCTATTAAAAAATAGTGGTAACCTGGACAACAATTGTCCATACTACCACTATTTTTTAATAGAAATCTTTCAGTGTGCGCCGTCGCTCAGTTTAAGATAAAATTAATAGAAATCTGAAGCCTCATCTAGGAAAAACAGGGTGGGGCAATTGCCCTCCCTTCCTATTTATTTTATTTTTTTATATAAAGCGTCCGCTACTGATCCGAAGAGCATCCTATGAATGCCGCATGCCGGACGAGCAGAGGATGCAAATTCTATTTGTTTTATCTGGTCCTATGAGCGTCCTACTGTCATCCTATGAATGGCTGAAAATGACGTCCGAAGGACGTTATTAGGTGTATCTTTCTGCTCCCCCGCGGACGTCCGCCGGATAACGATGGGATATTGTAGGACGTCCGACGGACGAGGCAATATACTGCATAGGACGTCTTTCGTATGTCCTCAGGACGTGTTTGTGTTGTATGGGTAGTTAATACGGGAAGTTTGAAATAAACTTCCCGTGTAAAATATTTATTTATATATTAAAATATATATTAATTTTTATAAAATAAACATAAAAGTGTTTATTTTATAAAAATAAACACTTTAAAATCTTTTCACACAAAAAATATTTAACATGAAATTTCCGATCGTGCCCCCTGAATCATTAAATGGAGGATATTCCAACTACGTCATGATCACGTGGTCAAGGCAAAAACTTCTACCGTAAAGAAGGGAAGGCTCCGTAGACGTAATGTAAATCCCTGCTAGCCAATGAAACAGTTCATGGGGGAAAGCAGTAGTAGTTTCCCGTTTCCCATCTTATCGGTTAGAAGTTCTTTGGGGAAATGGAGGATATTCCATCTACGTTTTGATCACGTGGTCAAGGTAAAAAATTCTAGCGTAAAGAAGGGAAAGCTCCGTAGACATGTAATATAAATCCCCGCTAGCCAATGAAACAGTTCATGAGGCAAAGCAGTAGTATCTTCCCTTCTTATCAGTTAGAAATTTCTTGGGTAAATTACCGGTATCACGTGACATTTTTCAGCCTCGAACTGAGATTTGGAATATCCTCCATTACCGGTATCACGTGACTTTATTCAGTCTCGAACCCAGTCTTTGGAATATCCTCAATTAAGCCTCTTGAGTGATCTCTATATCACAGCACGCGTGCCTCATCCAAACTATGGAAAACCAAAATTCCAGAAGTTGGCGATATTCGTTTGGAGAGATTTAACTAGATGATTGTAACAAATTAACAAACATTAGCAAAAAAATAATTACTGGGTGATTCGTGGTTTTTTTTTTTTTTCAAAACCGTCTCAATCCACCAAAATTTATTCTCTGGGTGTGGCCTTTGCTAAAGCCGTATAGATCAGTTACAACCACGTAATTACCAGCCCACCAAGTTTCATCGAACCAATCATAATCAACTATTTGTAGCCTGTATTATGAGCCAACCAATCACAGTAGGTCAAATTTGGGGGGGGCGGGCAAACAAAAAACACGTCTGGTTGCTAAGATGTGACGTCAGTTGAAACTGATCCGAGGCTAACGAGAAAGACAGGCTACCGCGGTGGGTTCGATTCTTCTTTTTTTACAGACGTCACGTTTTTTACAGACTTTTTTGGAATCACGTGATGCTCTTTTCGCACACCTTCATTGGTGCATTCGAGCATCACGTGACTCCAGCGGTCTGTAAAAAAAGAAGAATCGGACCCACCGCGGTAGCTTGTCTTGTCTTTCTCGTTAGCCTCGAAACTGATCTATTCTAGCGAAGATAATGGACTTTACCCATGTAACGTCAACTGCGGGTATATTAGAAGAAAAACGCCAAAAGGCGTGAAGAGCATTTTAACATTGCTTCCCTTTCGTCCAATAAACAATCTTTTTTGCATGGTATGTAGCGACCAACGCCACTTGTAGGCAATGCCTACGAACTCAATTTCGACGTCGCAGTAGATCGGCCATTAGCTGATCATTCATTGGACCCCATTCTTGTGACGTAACAGTCACAGGAATAGGGTCCAATGAATGATCCGTTGATGGCCGATGTGCCTTGACGTCGAAATCGAGCGCGTAGGCATTGACGATAGGTGGCGTTGGTATATATCCACCACTGAGCTGTACAATAATACGGAGAGATAATTCACCGATCCACTTTCTGCCACGACAGCATCACACTTTTAATGCGTGCAAGTAATGAGTTCTACAATTTTCTTGATATTAAAAACATTTTTTCAAACTTTTCCGCATATATAAGGAAAGGGCATGTTTACAAACAAACACTTCCGTCAACCAATCTACCATTACATTTTTATCATGGCGATCATTGCAGGAATCAACTTGGCGACGTAGGCCAATCATATCATAGATCTGTTAAATCAATCTGTTAAAGACCAATCAAATTCCCGGAGTTCATGTGTATAGTAGGAGTCATAATGAATGGACAGGTTTTTCTTTCTGACCAACAGTAAATCTACCAATAGTGACGTCATCTGCCCTTTCCTTATTTTATCCATTTTGATTTTTTTGACACCTTTTTTCATATTTTTATGAGCAAAACTTTAGAAATTTTTCTTTTTTTTTTGCTGAGCTTACATAAAATTTCCTTTTTAACTAATATCGAACTAAAAATTTGCGATTAATTTAAATAAAATCTATAGTTTTTTCAATGAAAAATATATATCAGTGAAAATTGTAGTAACTTCGTCAAATTTTTAAAAGAAAATCCAATTTGAAAATATCATCCCCATACTACTCTAAGAGAGAAAATCTATGTTTTGCCAAAAAATTTCCTCGGAAAATCTTTGGCATTGTATTCATGGGCGAAAAGCTGGATTCAATGAATCAGAATAGGGAGTTAGTCCTCCGTGGAGCTCAGTGATATCCACAAAAGAGTGGCTGTTGCCACTCGTGAAAATTTTTTTGGTATTCCAGAGTGATTTCTTTGAGACTCTTTTTTATTATTCCCTTTCTTATACCTAACTTCCCTAACTTACGTTTTTGCTAGCAGAGGGTCTTTATAAATAGGATAGTACCGTGACATATCTCCGATAATTTCTTACCTCCATGGTAGCAACATCCGTACAAGGTGTGGGTTCTAATTGCAAATGCTTATCAAATACATGATAAATCATATCCCAGAACTTAACAATACTGTTTTGTCTCTATATGAGATTGGCAATGTATGCACAACCTGTATCCTTAGACTGCATCTTAGACAGAAGTTTTTGTCCATACTATGGCAAACCTACATTCCAGACTTCTATTCTGGATATAAGTTAAGAAGCATTAGATGACGATAAGCCAGGGATGTAGTGGAGGGTATACGGAGGTATACGCCGTATACCCTCTGGATTTTTTTAAGGAACACCGTATACCCTCTGTTTCTCAAGAAAGCTATATATGCTATATATAGTATATATATACTAGGGTATACCCTCTGCTTAGAACGTATACCCTCTGTTTTTTTTTTACGACTACACCACTGCGATAAGCGAAGGTTAGCACATAAACTTTTTTATATTTAGATTGAGCATGGCAACACTTTTACTTACATCAGTAATAATTATAATTATTATACTGGTGTTTATAAAAAACAGTAGAATTTTCAAACTACGTATTTCTTGATTAAGCGAATATTCTAAGCATGATCACATGCAAAAATTAACAAGATGCGTAAGAAAAAACGGTCATTTTGAGAACAAGAATCACGTTAACACGCACCGTTTAATTCTGAATGATTTATAGGATCGCCAAGACGAATGAAATTTTAACTGGAATATTCTTTTTAGAATTAAACGGAGAATGACAATACTTTTTGCTCAGTTGTAAAATCTGAGTCGTATTTTCCAGCTTCACATAACTTGATAAGACCAAAGATCTGATCAGTGGTGACATACGGGTATAGCGTCTCCAATATATATTATGTGGAAATCGGCAATCCCTGTAATACTTAAAAATGTACTAAAATATTTGATACCTTAAATGTCCAACGATGCTGAAATCCAAAGAGTCAATCGCAGCGACATCTGCAGGAGAGTTTCTAAAACTCCAAGACGGTTTGGTCAAGAGCTAGACGTTGTAATAATACGTTGTTTACATTGAACTTTGAAAATATACCGAAGATGTCGTTGCGATCCAGCTCTTTGGATTTCAGCATCATTGCACATTTAAGGGATATAAATTGTTAGCTCTGTTTGCATAGCAGATTTCAACACTATTTATTCTAGGTGCTATAATGTGGGAAATAAAATTTGATTATTGAGACGATTTTAGAAAAAAATGAAGGAACAAGTATATTGGCAAGTCTGCCACTATCGTCAAGCAAGTGTTTTTTAAGTTGTAGTTCACTGAAATGACTAAACTCGTCCAGGCAAGTATTACCACAGTGTCTAGAATAGGGTGAAAATGGACTATATTCCAAATCTGGGTTCGAGGCGGAAAAAGTCACGTGGTACAGGTAATTTACCCAAAGAACTTATAACTGATAAGGAGGGAAGTTACTACTGCTTTCCCATAAACTGTTTTACTGGCTGACGGGGATTTACATTGCGTCGACGGAGCTACCCTTCTTTACGCCAGAAGTTTTTGCCTTGACCACGTGACCATGACGTACATGGAATATCCTCCATTTACCCAAAGAAATTCCAATTGATAAGAAGGGAAGCTACTACTGCTTTCCCCATTAACTATTTCACTGGCTGGCGCGCGGGATTTATATTGCATCGAGGGAGCTTTCCCTTCTTTACGATAGAAGTTTTTGCCTTGACCAAATGATCATGACGTAGATGGAATATCCTCTATTGCAATCATCTGATGACTTTTTCATCCGCCAACAACAACTGTCTAGTTTATTTCCAGCCTTGCCGTTCCCACAATCCTCTCAGCTACCCTCCAATTGCCCTTCAACGGTTGTTTGACCTCATTTTCGCCTGCATCAGTTCACCTAGTCGAGTTAAACAAGTTAACAAACGTTAGCTTGACAATATTAATAGGTTTTCTAAATAATGTAAGGTTCACCAAGTTTTTATTGAAAAAATTCTCGAGATCAAAATCAATTATACATATGTCACTCATCTTTCAGAGAGGCACTCTAATAATACCTATAGTTGGGGCACGTTTAACTAGTCAATGGGTACTATGCTACGCCAGCCTTTTTACTAACTTTGGCGTTGTAGGATCGCCGGATTTGGCTGTTTATCGTTGTTTGGGGGAATAAATTTGAGCGAGTTCATGCACTCTCAGAAATAAAACTCTCCCTTTTGACGATTCAGAAATCCTCGAGCTGTATTTCGTCGTTTTTGACGATCATTTCCTATTAACATCACGTGACTTGTAACGAAACGTAAACCCTCAAATATTTGACGAAATTTTTGCCTCAATCTCGGTCAGACTCAATGCATTTTAAGGAAACATTTCCTCAAATCCTCCTCAAATCCTACGATTATTTCCTATACGATCCTCAAATCCTACGATTATTTCCTATACGATCCTCAAATCCTACAGATATTTGCTTGTTTGTGTTAGTCCTGTAATAATTTATTTTAAAACAGCACTTAGTGCTTTTCAGAAAATACTGAAATATAGGTAGTTATTGTTTCTTCATTAGTTATTTTTTTAGCTGTTAGAATTTTTAGGAATGCTTATTAATATTATTATTATTTTATTTATATGTTGTCGTTCGTTATGTCTTAATTCGAAAAGAATAAATTTCCTGTGTTTTTCAAAACCATTCAATAAGAAAATTAGGTCAATAAAATTTCAAACTTCTAGGATATCTTTTTTTTTTTTTTTTTTTTTTTAAGAAGTACATTATGTTTTCAATCAAATTAAAAATAAACATAATTGATCCCTCTCCTCTTTATAATCAAAACAGTAACGTGTTAAAATCTTATCTTCCTACTCAAAGTGATAAAATCTCAAGCAATATGCACTTCACAATTCATTATTTGTGAGCAACAAATTAACCAGACCATATTCTAATCATCCATTGATCAAAGAAAATTTCAGTTGTAAATTATTTAATCAAGCCATATTATAATTATTCATTGATACGAGAAAACCATAAAAATAAATTAGCTTTCCTTAAAACTTTCAGAAAATATAGCAGCCCGATAAAATTGCAATCTACGTTATAAAAATAAAATACGAAGTAGAATTCATTATATTAGGCTAAAAGCAGACGCTTTCAACTCCCCAGCAGCCAGGTTGGCAGAACACCGACCTCCCATACGAAAGGTCGTGAGTTCGAATCAAGCCGGGGAAAGAGAGAGGTGGTTATTTTTTCTTTCCCCGTGTCAAATATTGGAGCTTCCAAACTGATTGAGAGATGCGCCACCAGCCCTCTTTTGACGAAACTATTGACGAAATTTATATCGTCAAGCAAGTGAAGAAACTAATTTCATCAATTTGACGAAATGTTCGCTCGGAGCATTTTCCAGGAAACTATTTCGTCAAAAACAAAGAAAATTTCGTGAAATCTGAGTATTCATTTCTGAGAGTGTGTTACCAATTCTTTTATTTTTTCATGTTCCACGCAGATTGTTCCGTATTCCTAAAAGAATTTCGATTCCATTGTTTTAGCCTAATGTACTAAATTTTCTCATCTGTGATTTCTGAATTTTTAGCGATTCTTATGCGATTTAAGCCGGAAGGGGAGACACTTTTGGGGTCCAATATTTCCGTTAGATGGCTCTGATTTCAACAGGGTATCAGGAGTTTGGCAAAATGGCGATTTTTACTGAAGAAAAGGTAAGCGCTTTCCTGCCATTATCTGGTAATACTGATCACCCCTTGGAGGCGTGCTTTCAGTTGAACGTCATAGCGGAAATATCCAATCGTAGTACCTCTTGGATTGTTTACAAAAGAATCAAACAAGAAACAAGGTCAAATCTTTTCAGAGTGTTTTTACGGGACTGGAGTTTTTTAAAGGCCTATTTCGGATCTGGGCGTCTATTCTGGTGTAATCGAGTAAATACCGGGAATCGGGATCGGGATCGCCGTCTCATAGCGACCACTGGGCGAAGAGCTATTCTGGTCTCCCCTCGTTATACGACAGTGGAGGATGAAACGCAGAATGTCCCCTGCGTGCGATCGGACACAGTTGTAGCCAATCAGATGAAAGCGCTCACGTGTTTTTATATGTTTGGGAGAGGGAAACAGCTGTCTTGCTTTGTCAAGTGTTATTGTTATTTACGTGAAAGGAAAAGAATGTTTGGGTTATCTATATAAAAGAAAAACTAGTTGAAGGAATGAATGCCATTGTTTTACATCAGCGTGATCGTGCCTGTAACCTGTTTAAAATTTCCTGACCTAAGAAAAAATGTCCATTTGTATTTTAATTATGCATAAAATACTATTTGTTATTATTATTGAATCAATTTTTTGAAAGAAACTTTGTTCTATTTTAATATCAGAAAATGATTAGTAAATGTTATGGTGAAATAGACAGATTTTTTTTCAGACTTCAAAATATTTTTGAAAAATAAAGGGGGGGGGGGGTGTTGTAGGTTCTACCAAGCTCTACATATATATTTGAAGCCTAATATATAATGGATTTTAAAAAAATAATAAACATTATATAGCTTTTTATTTATTTGCATCTTTAGACCACTTTTATTTTAAATTAATTATATTTATCACACCAGTACTGAAAACACATATATAAATTAGGCCGAATATTTAAATATACTTTAGTTTCACCTTTATTAAAAAAAAAATCTAGGTTTGCTTATAATTGTTCTTAATCTCAAATCTGCAATAAACTTAAAGAATATATGCATATATAATAAGTATATTAATTTAGCTTTGTACTTAAATGTCTCCTACCTTCCTTTTTAAATTAATTTATAAATTCACCACGATTTAATTATTTTCGTGACAGTAAAAATATTCTAAGGAAAGTCTCTCAAATTTTATTTTCCCTTAATTTTATTTATTAATATTTTAAATACTTACAGAGATCATCAATGAGTTTAATTACTTATTTAATAAAAAAAAAGAAAAAAAAACTAAATATGCTAATGAAAAATTATTGTTGTATCTTTATCAATTCACTGAAAATCTTGATTCTTTGTGAAAAATATAATTAGAATCAATTAAATCATTAAATGTAAAAACAAATAATAAAATGTTTTTTAAATTATTATTATTATTATTATTATTATTGTGAAACGGATCTAAAATATGTTTTCTCCGCTCAACAACGCAAAATTTTGGAACACAAACACAAGGGCTGATTAAAAAACCCTTCCAACTGGGCCGTGGCACTGAACCTCTTTGATTTTAGGGGGTGCCAAACTTGGTGAACGAATTTTACAGAGATAATATTTAAAATCTAATTTGATCTTGTACAAATTATACTGCATATTTTTTGCTATTGGAGTAGGGAAAGATTAAACACAAGTAATATATTTATCTAAATATGTATTTATATATCCATATCTCTATTTTAAGACATAGAACACGTTTAATTTTTGTGACAGCATAGGAAGGGGCATTGAATGAATACCAGGCCTTCATCCTCTCCTCTTTTGTTTCACCAGGCCCTGTACATACACAGACTAATTTTAAAACATAAAAGCATGAAATTAGCAGATATGACAATTGAAGTGATTAGGAATTGAAAAGCGCCTTTATGTATTTTTATTTTTGAAGTATATAAACGTATTATCGTGAGTTATAAGCAAATGTTATCTTTTGACGACCTTTATCGGGAGTCACTTTCATAATTTCGGTTCAAAATGCCTACTTTGACCGCATTTTCTGAAGAATCCTTTACCTTTATCGAAAAATGGTATATGCTATTCGAGTTTGCAGTTTCTGAATAACAACATCAACCAATTTTCTGTGTTTTCGAATAAAAATTATTCCAGGAATGTGTCAGAAAATAGGGAGTTTTAATTTGAGAACAGCTTTAATATTATACAGAAAAAAATGTGAACTGTCTTGGCTTTTTGCCGAAACTTTTGGTTTGTTTAAAAGGCCGAAATAAAAGCTTTTATTTCAGAAATTTTTCCATGTTTAAACTTTAAACCTTTCCATGTAAAATGAAAGTATTTTTTTTTCGGTCTGAATTAAATTTGTAAGTAAATTAGTTGACATTTTTTGCAAGAAAAAAAGAATACACAGATTTCCGAGTCAAAGAACTTTTAAAGAATCTGTAAAAGAGCTTTAAATAAGAAAATAGTATTTTGTAATTAACAGGGCTCGGTGATATATATATATCAGTGAGTATATATATTTATATGGGTATATTTAGAAATCGAATAGCTTATCCTTGAGATATACCATGATATATATCTGATATTTCTTTCAAAATGTCAAGACGTTTGATACTTTCGATATTTTATATTTTATTTCAAAATTTTATATTTTCAGTGAAAACAAGTGTAAATGAATTTTTCGACTGTTATTAACGGTGTCGTTCTGTAGATATAGAACTTTTGCTCTGATAGTGACTTTTGCCCCCCACCCCCACCCCACCCTTTCTCTAAAAAGAAACTTTACGTTTGAAGCTGAATTTTTAGATGACAATAATTACGTCAGACAATATTTCTTACGACACTCATTGAAAGATAAACCATCTAATTTAGATAAGTTATTTACATCTTCATTTAAAATGATCTTTTCTAATTTTGGTTTACCTTAATTTAAAATGCACAACACATTATGAGATTGAAAAAGCAACAAAATTACAATTATGTTCATTATTTTTTTTAATTAAAACAAATTATTTTGTATTTCAAATTGTGTTTTATACAACAAAATTTTCTTAATACTAAATCTTACAGCTTTTTTTTTTTTTTTTTTTTTTTTTTTTTTTTTTTTTAACAAATTGGGTCTGTTTTCAATTAGCTGATCTACTATTTTGTTACTTAAGAGAAGCAAAAAAGAAAAAAACACACATTTAGAATAATATTTTATTAAGTTATCATGCTAACTGCAATATATTTTAATTTCTTATTTATATTAAGTCTGAAAATATTTATAATTATCAATAAGTTGACTATTTTGAAAATATCTGATAAATATAAAAAGCATTGGATATTTTTGATATGTTGGATATGTTTGAAGAAATCATGATATATACGACCACTGGTAATTGAAAAACTATGCCCTCTTTCTATTTTTTAATATTAAACAAGTGCCCAAACCCTCCAAACAGAGCAAAAATTCTTTCCGAACCCTACCCACTGCGATCTCGACCACAAGGTAGCAGTCGGAAAAAAAAGCAACCCACTCCGACCGGCGAAATTTCGACTCTACTACACCAGAATAGCAAATAATCGCCAAGGCGGCTCTTCCCGACCGGTTTCAGCATTCCTACGACACCAGAATAGATCCCCTGGTTTCTTAAGTAAAATAGCAAGAATTACTTCTTGTTGTACGTAAAAACACATACCTTTTTCCTATGAAGGAAGGGCAACATTAAAAAAGTTTCTCTTGTGGGGCAAAGATTTTTTTTCTCAATCATCGGGCAAATGCCAAGCTCCCGTGTCTTTTTATAAGATTCGAAATAACGATTGCCCCTGTATAGCTTTCTCTAGATTTGTTTTTAAATGTTTCTTTGTGATAAAAAAGCAAATATAAACTTTATTTCTTATAGACAGAGATGAACACTTTTTACTTGTGAAGTAAAATGCATTTGATTTGATATTATATTGTGTGTAGTTTAACTTAAAAAGGTGTAAAAGAAATTACCTTGATAAACACATATTTACATGTAAGACTACATATTTAACACTCTTCCATAAGTTGAACTAATTAAATTTATCTTAAAGCAGTATAACAAGTTGCTAAAGTTATATAAAAGAGTTTTGTTCTGTACTAAGAAAATTCTTTTATAGTATTTTTATTAATTAATGTGCTTAATTTAGAATTGACGGAACTAAGAATTTTCTTCTTTTTAAAATCCAAGGTGCGAAAACATTGTTTATGTATTACAAATATGACTGACAACCGCTCTATTTGAATAATGTTGCAACGATTCGAATGGGGACCCCTAATTTTATCTTTGCCCAGGGCCCCAATTAGTCATGTCGGGGCCTGATTAAAGGACTTTCGGAAAAAAAAGAAAAAAAAACATGCATATTAAATGTGAAACTAGTACTATTTTTCATGTATTTTATTACCTGTATTGTATATTATTCCGTGATATTTGCAATTAAAAAATAAATTTTATTAGTTCAGTATTGCAATACAAGTTGAGTGTCATAAACTGCGTTCCCAGGGTCCCGCGCGACGTTGCGGCGGTCCGGATTTGAGGAGCAAAGTTTGATGGTGTTACGTGTTAGTAGTGTTATTTATGACGGCCGATTATCTGCACGAGGAATATAGGACCTAGGGGGGGGGGTGCCCTCCGTGGGGGTCTTTCTAAAGGAAGCTAACCCGTATTTAAGCAAGGTTTCCCAAGATTCGAAGGAAACCACAGAAAACTCCGAACGGTTAGGCCGACGAACGCGATTGGTTTCGAACGCAGCACCTCCAGTCTACCAGTTTTGAGAGTAGAACATATCTGCCACTGGTGGGGCGGAGCAAAGTTTGAAGTAGAGATCTGCACGGGCCGGAATTTCTAGGCCCGAGCACGACTTGGTCCATGCAAAAGTCTATTAAATGAAGCTCGGTCCGTCACAATTCGATTTCTACAAAACACTTGATTTTTCTTGATATGTAATTACGATTCTTTTAATAAATAATACATACATATTTGTGGGGAAATTTTGCAGTATATTTTAGAATACTAGGTGTTGTTCGCAAGATAGTAAATACACAATAGCAACATTAATGATTACTTAGACGCTTAGACTTTTCAACATTTAAATAAAGATTCATTAAAAAAA
Organism: Maratus speciosus; assembly: GCA_963932465.1. Taxonomy (NCBI): domain Eukaryota; kingdom Metazoa; phylum Arthropoda; class Arachnida; order Araneae; family Salticidae; genus Maratus; species Maratus speciosus. Next base: position 607,716,706 of record OZ010787.1, read on the forward strand.
TTAATGCAGTTCAGAATAAAAGAAAAAAAAGATGGTTAAAAATATAGCTTTCGAGGCTGTATAATGAAAAGTAGATTTACATTTCTCTGAAAATTACTAAGGCTGTTTTTAAATGGTTTCAGTGTTTTAAGGCTACTTTCTTCATTTTAGTTCGGAAGCGCATAAAATTGGCAGATGTTCTTATTCAAAAACTATGTATTTTAATAGCGTTTGCCATTTTTTGATAAAGGCAAAAGATCTTTCACAATATATTGTCAAATTTGGCGTTCTGAATATAATTTCGCGGACGCGATAGCACGGTAAAGGAAAAAAAAAAAAACCTGTTGTCAACTCGTTAAGTAATTTATTTATAAAAAAATGGAAAACGCTATTCTATTCCAAATCACTTCAGTAGTTAGACTCGTCAGTTTTATGACTTTACATTTAAAAATGTGTCAGAAAGTTTTGCGTTGTAGAGCATGGATTTTGAGAATCACCTTAAAGGAATTCATTATCACTATTACCGCATTTTATGGAAGAAACGTCGCACCCGTTGTAAACGCCGCACTCCTCAAATTGGCCTGAATAAGCTTAAAAATATCGTAATCGCCGCACCCGTTGTAAACGCCGCACCTGTGGGAACGCTACTTTTGTCGACAGCGTCACATTGACCTAATTTTAATCAAAGTTTTCTGAGCAGTGTAGGATGCCTCGTTTTTAATATCTTAAGGTGTCTGAAGTTTTATTTAAAATATTTAAATCTGATTTTAAATATTTTTATGAATTTTTAAATTAAGGAAACTCAGTTGGTACTTAAAAAAAATTGTAAAGGCCGCACTTGAAAAAAAAATTAACTTTTAAACTCGCAAACGTTGCGGCGTTTCTCCCATAAAATACGGCACTATTTTTACGCCTGTCCGACACGTTGTAGGAACAATTAAATCCAGTTCCGGTTCGTCTGGACTATGCAGAGAAAAAATGTAACCCTGATCCCGGCCCGGTCGGAGTCTGCTGAAAAAATTAAGCCCGCTCTCAGAGAAGATTTAACTGTCCGATTACGGATATCTACGCAAGGACATGTTATATCATCTCTGTATTGATGTTCATGTAATCAGAGGCCGACTTATGCAGGGGCATGCGGGGCAGCTGCCCCTGGTCCCCCTTTCTTAGGGGGACCCCCATGAGAGTAGTCAGGATTTTCATTAAAATGGGATAAATGGTTAAAGCAAAAATGGGTAGCCAAAAATTACCAAAATTCATATATTTCCAAACATTTAGGAAGAGAGTGGGGTCCCCCCCTTACCCTCTTTGCTTCCAGTACCATCTCCCCTCATCAAAAAATAAACTATATCATTAGAAAACTAATGATTAAAATTTTATTATGACAACTTAGTATTCTATTGTTTTCAAAAGAAATTCTTTATTAACGTTTTCCTCATAACGTGGCAAGTTAAAACGATTAATTATGACCAATTTGTGACATTTTCTTTTAGACACCGTATAACGTACGTAGATAGGCAAAGTAAAAGTTTGCAAAGAAATACCCGTATCAATCAATCTATCATTTTTTTACTACTATTATCCTACTGGTATTTTTTCTTAAAGTTGTAACCATCTTCTTGTGATACTCTGTATACAGATGTGAGTAGTACCGGGTACAAAATGTATGCATATATAATACAATAGGTATGAAGTTTAGTATATTAGCCACCTCCACATTATTCACAAAAAAATCTGTAGATAGATAGAAGGGAGCCCCCAGAATGGTTCTTGCTCCGGCCCCCCCCCCCCCCCCCATAGCCTAAGTCGGGCCCTGGATGTAATCAAACTAGGATAGGTTCGTGCAGCACATTTATAGTTATTCTTAGGAAAGTCATATCCGTTGAAAATGGTTCATATTTTATGGGATTCTTTTAAATTTTTATATAGTCCAGCTTAATTATTTTTTTTTTGGTGGGGGGAAGGAGGGAGGGGAGCAGGGTTTTTTTTTTTTTTTTTTTTTTTTTTTTTTTTTTTTTTTTTTTTTGCCGGACCCGTATATTTTGTCTATAGACCCGGCCCGTTAAAGAAATTGACATAATTCTGCTAGTCCGTCTTTGGCACAGACAACTAGCAAACAACAAACATGTACAGAACAAGGGTAAATCAGTGGCCAGATGGCTAATTGAAAACATAGACATAATATCACAGTAGGGAAAAAAAAACAAAAAAAAAACATCGATTTTTAGCGGGACACCCCACCCCATACTAACAATCTGTCTGTTTCAGGTTATAAATATTTAAAAAAAAAAAAAAAATGCTCACGTTGAATTATCATTATGATACGTATTTCGGGGCAGCGTATGAAAAATCCTCTTCATGCGCAAAAAAAAAAAGGTAAATAATGTTAAATCTTTTTATTGTTATATATATATATATATATATATATATATATATATTTATGTATTATTTTTTATCTTTTTTTTTTTTTTTTTTTTTTTTTGGACAACGCCTTTCTTTATGTATGCGCTTTCTGCAGGAGCTACCATACCCGCTCCAATGTCAAAGCCCAGAGAGCCAGTTTTTACCCGGTGGGGTATGGTAGAAAGGCGTAGTCTTATGTCCCTTGCAACGTTAAGTTTGCCTATCCATTCGGCCCAAAAAATTAACAGTTGGTGCAATTTGTCTATCTGCGGAGCCCATTCATTGTTTTCTCTACTCCCCCCCCCCCCCATACAAAAAAAAAATTAAAAAATTATAATTATTTTCATTTGACAAGTATACATCAACAATTAGGCTTCAAAAATTCCAAGCTATCCCAATTAGATCGGGCAGCGGTGGCCAAGCTGGTAGAGCATTATACTTGTAGCCGTTGGTCGCAGGACCCACGCTATCTGCCGGCTAAAATTCCGTCATGTACGCTAATGGCAACTGGTGCATGTAAAATCCGTCGTGGTTGCAAAGTCCTCCAAGTTACCTGTGAATTATACCTCTGGAGGTACCTTGCCAGGTGAAGGTCTCGTCATCTGATCAAGGTTCTAAATTACGAGACCAACTTAAGTAGCAATGTGCAGGTGCCAAACGACAGGATATAACGTTAAGTAACCGGCAAAACAAAGTATACACAAACGAGCAGTAGGCGCTACAAATAGGATGACGATCGAGACAACGATGTCAGGTTTATTGCCGCTTCGCGGCGATTAGGCGGTCACTCGCCCCGATGTCAGGTACTAAACCCGTTAAGCTGGGGCAACCTGGCAGGTAGGGGCCTGGTCATCGGTTAGAAAGAAAGAAAGCCCGGGCCCGTGCAGGCTTCTAAGTTTGAAGTAGCGGATTGCGTGAATCATCCATAAAGTGTAAAATCCCGCATAATAAAAAATGCTGAGCGAAATTTTACCTTCCTTAAATTATTGCACAGGCAGGGGATCCTTTAGCAGTGTTTTTAAATTATCGTGGAAGTCAGCTATTTTTGTCCTTTTGTTTTGTGCAATTTCGCAAAATTAATTGGCGAGTCGCTCGCGAGAAAAAAACTTGAATTTTTACAAACGACCGTGGAATTGAGTTCCGTCAAAGATCACAGAAGCAACTAAGCAATTTCTTTCAATCGGTCAAAAAAAAAAAAAAAAAAAAAAAAAAAAATCATCCATTTGTCGCAGAGAAAAATGCAAATTTCGTCAAAAATCACGAATTTTGTAACATTATGTAAAAAAATATTATGTAAATATTATGTGAATATTATGTAAAAAAATTGCGAATTTCTGAAAAGAAGATAGTGGAAATAAAAAGCAAATTTTGTCGATAGGCCGTGAAAAAATGTCACGAATTTCGACAAATGGCGCGAAAAAAAAAAATTTCGTTATTCGATTGAAAAAAAAAATATATTTCCTAACACTTCCAGAATATTTTAAGAAAAAAAAAAAAAAAAAAAAAACTTCGCCATATAGTGTAACGAAGATACCGAAGAAACATTTTAGAAAGCGCACACATTTGAAAACCATATTTGAAAAATAATTTCACATAGCCGGAAAGGTATTCCAATTCCTTTTGTGCAACTCAATATAAATGATCTATCGGCTTGTACATAATGTACATGTATGCTAAAATTCAGTTTAGTTAGAAAAAGGCATGACACAGTTTAAAATTCACTTTTCGCAATTTACAATACCAATACACTGTAAATTGAAATGTCTGGAACGGAGTGTTGGATTTTCATACTTTCCAAATGTCTTAATTTTTTCAGACGCTTCTTGCGTCTAAACTTCAGGCACTTTAAAAGTCTGAATCGCAGCTATTTCTTTTTGTAAACTTGATACAAAGCCATGTTTGACCACAATGAATCCTGGGAAAATATTTGGCCATGGTCTTGCCCCTCCATCCCCATACAGCCTCATTTTAGGGGCTCTCAAAGTTGGTATACAATTTTGTAAAGCTGGTAATTTAAATCTTTTTCGATATTGTACTGATTATAACCACTATTTTGAACTTCTATAGTAGAATAAGATTTTTAAAAAATGTTTATCTAAATACAATAAAACCTCTCAATATGGGGCTACTACGGAATTTGTTTGCCATTCGTTGCCGAGGTGCCCGTGATTGAGAAGTTTTACTGAATTTAGATTTCTTTAAAAATTTATTTAGTTTTTAATCTTATTGTATTTTAAAAGTTCAAAATATTGATTATAATCAGTACAACGTCGAAACACATTTCAAGTAAAAGCTTTACAAAAATTGAATATTTAATTTGGGGCCCCTAAAAGCGAAGAAGGAGGGAATAGGGGACACTGTTCAGTTTGCCCAACATTTAATCAAGTGCTCTTTCTGCAAAAAGTCCAACCCTGCATTATATAGAAGCATCATATACCGCTAAATAGAGGTGTCCGGTATTCGGAAGTGTCCGTTATTAAGGTTATTGGACCTCGGATACCTAATATCGGACACCTTTATTTAGCGACAGCCTTTTTTAATCAACAACCCTGACATATTTGTTTATTTTTACCTCACAAAAGCAGACACCTTCGATTATCGAACAAATTCCGCAGCCTCCAGATGTCCGCTGTTGAAAACTTTTACACACACACACACACACACACACACACACACACAAAAAAAAAAAAAAAAAATCATATTATAGGGGATATTTATCTTTTGAGTATCTTGAAATGATCAAAAACACCACCTTTTTCAAAATACCAAAACGCAAATAATATGCAATTAAGATTTTTTTCCCTTTCTACCTAAAGTATACATTCTTAACTGTATTATCAAAAAAAAAAAAAAAAAAAAAAAAAAAAAAAAGAAGAAAAAAAAAGAAAAAATGTTGTATATACAAAATTTATATTTAAATTTTAAATTTAAACCTTCATATTGCTAATGCGTGAGATAAAATCTAAGTGCTGCGCGCATGATAAAATTCTAAATTATGCATATAGAAAACAATTTTTGAACAAAATAGAATCGTACCACACCTACTTCTAAATTAAATCCAAAATATACACAAAAAGTTTCGTTTAAAATTCAATTTTAGTACAAAAAAAAAAAAAAAAAAAAAAAAAAAAAATCAAATTTCAAGTGCAAACAAATAAATAACCAAAATATGTGTTTTTTTTTTTTTTTTTTTTTTTTTTTTTCTACATGTAGACTATATAGAAACGCACATTTGTTTATTTTGCAAAAGCTGTAGTTTACATAGTTTGAAAGCAACAGTGCGCACAAACTTCAAATTTACTAATCAGAGAAAACGCTTTTTAAAGTTTCGATATCTACGGACCTTCAATTATACTCACCTATAAATGACCTTTTCCCTATCACCTTTTCTAATAAATGATTATAACTCAAGAAAAAAGTGCATATTTTTGAATGGGGTTTTTTTGCATATTGTTGAGAAATATTAAAACAATCAGAATAAAACAAAACCGAAAACTGATTTTTTGAAAGTTTAAAGGTCCTGTGCCCTCTTAAAATTAAAATTTTCTTTAAAATTTATACTGACACAAGGACAATTTAAAAAATATATAGATCAGATGATAATTACAGAAGATATTTAACTATCAATAAAGAAAGAAAAAATGTTATATTTTAATAACAAAGAAAAAATTAGTTCTAGTTTCAAAACTTTGTCTTAAATCTACACATAATCAGTAAAACCTAATAAAATAGCTAAAGAGATAAAGCGCAATCACTCTCCAAATAATTAAAAGTTTTATTGACATTATATATATATTTTTCTCCTTCCAGTCTAATGACAGATGATTCATCATGCGGTTTTGATTACGATAGGGAAAATCGAATAAAATGGTTGAATAACAGCGTTGAATGGATGTTCAAAAAGTATTCGTTTAAATACTTATAATTCACCATGGTGTACAAAACATGAGTAGAGGAAACTTTATTAGACAAGGAAAGCATACATAATATAATAATTAAAAACAGTTATTAAATTGGGATGGTTACTATAAAGACATGGGTATTCCAGTACATATCACATAATAAACCTTTGAAAAATATAAAATCCGAATGAAACCGAAGTAAGCATTAACAAATGCTGTCTCATTCAATGCTTTTAAAAATATTGTACACATAAATAATACTATGAAACGACTCTTCGTGAAAAAAAATCCAGAACATGTTTTCTTACAAGCGTATTTACTACTAAATATCAATATTTTTCGCGAATATTGCATATAAAAATATAAATTCATACAAAATTGGATTAAATTACACATAAAATAAAATAAAAATTGAAATGTTACTTCTAGAGTTGATATTGATGCCAGCGATTTTCTAATTAGGTTTGAAGTCAACTGTATAGTAAGTACTGTTTACAGTCTTTTAATTAACTCAACTTTATTTTTTGTACGTAAAGATTGTAAGAAGTATTTTGTAATCGATATCACTGCCCTTTTTTTCCCCCTGTTTCCATGACTTAGAAACGAAACAAAGTAAATTTATATATTTATCAATAAATTTTATTTCGCGCTTGCTAACAAGCCTAATTTTAGCGGTGGATGTGGAATAATCGCAATCCAAATTAAAGAATTGTAAAGACAGTTTTTCGAACTTCATGAAATTCAAAATTCCCATTAAAATATTACAAAAGAGTGTTTTTTTTTTTTTTTTTACTTCTTATGAGCATATTTTTTTTTTCCTCAATTTTTAGAGATTCAGAAAATTATATTTATTTATTTATTGAAGAAGAAATTTGATAGCGATCTAAAGCTAGAAGTGGAAGAAGGGTTGGGGGGGGGAGGGGGGGGGCAGTATGGTTAGTTCTCAAAATATTTTTACCCTTCATAGAGTATTTATTCAAAATAACTGTTGATTAGTAATTCTCCGCTTCTTTTTTGAGCTCAACTTTTTTGAATAAAACAATAAATCGCAAAATTTTCATACATCTTTCTCTGGATATTCTCCATTTTACTAATAAATTTGTCTTGCCATGCAAAGTGCAGTTTGTAGCATTTTTGCTTTTGTAAAGATTTCCATCACCGCGTCACCAAGAATTGAAACTGAGTTGATGATATAGCTTGACTGTAATCGTACAACTGTCATCACAGAAAGAGAAAATTTATCGTGAGCAGGGGGTGATTCTTTGAAACCTGAATGCTGAAGGAATAGCATACACCATCGTTTCACATACCGGACCCTTATATAACTGATTACTTACTATCTTGTCATTGCTATGCCTTGGGTTCTTTTCTACTTACGCTACGTCCAAATCATTCTTTTCATACCTTTATTATTTCATCACAGATGGTAAAAATCTGTGGAACCACTATTAGAAGAAATTGGAAACTCAAAGGGGTTTTTCAGAAAAAAGAGGAAAGGACGATTTGCATTGTCATCCATAACTAATTGAAAAATATTTCGTAGCTCTTCTCAATTCAAAGTAAGAGTTCTGCATCGGATCAGTAACGCGCTATTATCTGAATCCGACCGGACCCGCAGTCCAAGTCGGTCGGGTTGGCGCTATATTTTTAAGTTGCAGGTCGGGTTGGCTTTCATTATTTCGGATTGTCTTTTGACTTTTGCAGGCCGGGTTCGGGTTGATTGATTTTCAACTAAATGTCCAAAATATTTTTTTTCATTCAGGTGAAAATCTATATATATTAGGGTTCCGGAAAATTGGATATATTTAGTGAACACTTTCATTTTCCAACACTTTTATATTTTTACTCTTTTTCATCTGAATAGTGAATACCACCAAATTTACAGATACATAACGTGCGTGTGCGCATAAGTTATTACAAAAACTTTTTTGTATGATGTATCAATAACGAAATGTTGGCAATATTTTTCATATTCCAAGAGAAGAAAAACAAGTTGGAATTTGTACGTCAAACGTGACAAATGATGTGCGTTCGTACTGTAACTAGTTTCATAAATAGTCAGATCTTGGTGCTATAGCTATTGCACTCTTATGTAAAAATGCCTGAATACAAAATGTATTACGATTATATATATTTAATTCAGTAATACGGAAATAATATGACTATATCTTAAATAGGACGTCATCACCATGGCAACCTAGAATCATTACCTATTGTGGGATATCATTGAATTAATTTCGTATGATAGGATTTAATAGAACGAAGAAAACTTTTAATAATATCTTTTTAAGTTTTGATTCGATTTTCATAAAATTTGAAGCGACTCGACAAAATCTGGAACAATTATCTATATTAAATTTCAAACCATTCGGTTGGGTAGTTTTTGCGCTGCTATATGCGGGCAGGCGGACGGACCCGACGACGACTGTAGGTGCTACGTATTTATATAATTACATTTCCCCATAGATCATAATATAATGGAATACTTTTGAGTGTCTCTATAAACAAACTATGTACGCTACATACTTTATTTTTCAATAACGAACATGCATAGAAAATCTCAATAACATATATCAATTACAGAACAATCCAACTATATTAATATGCTTAACCACACTCACTAATCAGATACGTGATTCAATCAGTGGAAATAGTGTCATAATTGAAAGAAAAATTACAATGAATTTCATAAAATTTAAACAAATTAAAATAATTGCATTAAATAAAGCACTAATTTTGAAAGAACAGAATGCAAATTATTGAGAAAATAGTATTAAGTAATCTGTGTAAGTAAAATAACAATATTTCTTAGAAATAAAATATATTATTCTCCATTATTAATTCTCCAATGTAAAAAAATAAATAAATAAATAAAATAAAATAAATAAATTAAAAAAAAAATGTGAAATTGGCGCGCAATGCATAATTTAACCATACAGGTTTTGAAGGCTACAAAAAAATACCAAATTCGCGAAAAAAATGAAACTTCTAAAAAAAAGAACATCAGTCCCCTCAGAGTAAAGATAAGAAGTAGAGGCCGAATCCCATTGTTATTTCGGTCAGAACTTGAGGCACACATGTTTCCGGCTTTCATCGCCAAAAGGTTGTCTTTTATGGCGGTGATCACCTTATTGGCAACTGTCGGATTTGATTTATGCGAGAGAAACGCCGATGCTAGAAAGTTTCAGTGGGAACCAGAGGAGAAAAACCGGTTTGGCGCGTATTCTCTGCCCACCATCACGTGACGGTGGGTAGCGATCCCGGCGTCAAGAAAGGGTTGCTATTTCTGAGTCCAGTTATATGAGAAGTCTATGTCAGTCCCTCTAGATCTCCGATGAAGAAAGGTAACAGCTTAGCGCGAATTCCTTTGTGAATGAAAGAAAGGGGTGAAGCTCCTCCTCAGTCGCAAAATTTGACTTTCCATAAGACTTTTAGCATTAGTGTGAAATCCTGCAATTTCATTGGCTATCGCTTCACCGATAGCCAATGAAATTGAACGGAACTTCTTTCCCTGAAAGGACTAGTACAAGAGTAAAATACTGTGTAAAGCCGGCACATGGTATTTTGGGATCTGAGAGCGTATGATGATCTAGCCCAGTGGTCAAGACTCGGGCTCGTTAAGATTTTGCATTTGTAATCCTAAAGTTGCGTGTTCTGTCCTTTCGCTGGCGTTTTCATTTTTTTAGAATTTTGTTTTGATTTTTATTAAGTCAGTTAATTAAAATCAGTCGATCTTTATTACCAGTTCTTTTGTAATTTTTTTTTATCAATTAGATTTTTTTAAATAAATGTAAATAATTAAATTAAAAAATTCATTTAATCTATTTTTAATAATTAAAGTAAACATTTATTAAAATACAATAATAAATCTCCTAGGCTTACATTAAAAGTATTTTCATGTTACATTTTTATAAAGTTCTGATCATTTTAAATTTATCTGTTATTTAGATTACTATTTTTTTTTTTTTTTTATTGTAAATGTTATGCAGATAATTGAATTAAATTTAAAAATTCATATGACTTATACGGTATTTTTCTAATAAATAAATTTCTTTAATGATTAAAGAGTAATAATAATATTTTCTTAAGGCTGTTCTTAACTGCTCAGCTCAACAAGCGCAAAACGTTATGACACATTTACAAATTCATTTTTTAACGAAAAGGTATAAAATTGGAAAGCCTGGCCATGGAAGCGATTTGGAATTGAACTGTTTTTTCCATTTTTTGATCAATCAATTACCTATTGAGTTATAAGCGATTTTTATCACTTGACAAACACGTTTTTCGCCCACTCTTCAGTGCTCTTTCTTCCTTTGCGCGGAAATTCGGTTCAAAACGTCCACTTTGACACTATTTTCTGAAAGATCTATTGCGTTTGCAAACAAAATGGAAAAAACAGCTCAATTACATAGTTTCTGAACGACACCAGCTACTTTCATGCATTTTCGAACAAAAATAAATTAAGACTTATGTCAGAAAGTTGCCTTTTTGGATTTCAGAACACCCTTAAGTCAGTTAGTTAAAATCAGTTTATCTTTATCACCAGTTCCTTTGAAAAAAAAATTGTCAATTAGATTTTTTTAAATAAATTTAAATAATTAAATTAAAAAATTCATTTAATCTATTTTTTAATAATAATGTAATAATAATATATTCTTACCTTACATTAAAAATAATTTTTGTTGGTTATTGTAAGTTATATATATATATATATATATATATATATAATTAGCAGAAGTAATTTATTAAAGTGTTCATTTCTCAAAATTAAGTATTATCTTTCATATATAAAAATATTTATCAATTTATCAGCTGCTTTCTAATTTTTTTTATTGTATATTCATACTACTAAATTCTTATCATATATAAACTGTATGTTTAAAATGAATATTTATTAAAATTTAATTTTAATATCTTCTAAACTTTCATGAAATTTCAATACTTTTAAAAGTACTTTTATGCTAGAACTCCAGTAACACATAAATAGTAATTAACAGAATTAAATTATTAAATTATTCATCTTTAAAAATTACTTATTTATCCTTTATCTATAAATTACATTAATAATATATATTTCAATGATAATTTAACCATTGAAGACAGTAAATTACTATACTTTAAATAATTGAATGTATGGTAAAAATGCAACAAAAACAAATATATATATATATATATATATATATATATATATATATATATATCTGTGATTTAATAATTATTCGCAAAAAGTTTTATTATATATATATGTTGCAATAAAAATGTAATATACATCAAACATGAACAATGAAAAATATTTTGCTATTATTCGCAATATATATATATATTTAAAATAACGATTATTATTATTATTATGGAAATCTTTGTTTTTATCTTTATTTATTAATTTATTATCAGTAGCGTTACAATTTTTATTCGAAATATATAATATTCTGATTGAATTTTACTACATAATACCACTCAGGAGCTAATGTTATATAATTAAAATAAAATATCTATTTAAATGCAATAATAGTATCTTTTAAACTGATACAGAAAAATATTTTTATATATCTAGATGGAACTTCAATTACTTATTTTTAGTTAAGCTGCTAGAACTTTAATACGGATTGCAAACATCTGAGTAAAAAAAAAAAAAAAAAAAAAAAAAAAAAAAAGCAGCTTATTATAACAATCTCATTATTTTATCATAATTTAACAATTCTAATAAGTTTTAGAATTGTTAATAATTTTCTTACTAGAAAATTAAATCAAATTTAATAATTAATTATATATTAAGCTATTAACTGTATAACAACTGATTCCGTGCTCAGTATGAGAAATACATAAGCTTTTTTTAATGCATCAAGTTATTATTATCAAGAAATACAATTGATGAAATGAGTAGCAGCGCTGTTACTCGTAAAATGGATTTTCTCCTTTCAGGGAAAGAAGTTCGGTTCACCGATAGCCAATGAAATTGTCGGATTTCGAACTAATGCTAAAAGTCTTATGGAAAGTCAAATTTCGCTCCTCAGTCAGTACCGTCTCGAAGAGATCGAGACGGTATCTATGATATCGAGACGGTGTTGCCTCAGTAGGGTCGATGTAGCCTCAGGTCATCTTTGGTACTAACGTCTAGGGACAGCACCCTCACAAAATGCACATTGCACAAGTTTCTGTTTCTATTGCTCCTCCGACCGGATTCCTCCGTTTTTCGACCATTGGCTTTTTATTACGCATGCTTTTGGACTTAGTCGTTTCGTTACTGTGCGTATTTCATGCAAATATTTTAAATGCATACTTTCTCCCGCATATGTAATGTTAATGTTTTCGTCACTCAAGTATTAATGTGTTGAGAAATCTTATGTTCATATTGTGAAGCTTTAATTTTTATGTTATGAAAGTTTCGAAAACTGTCATCTTGCCGGCAGGCTTGTGTTTCGAGCATGAAGCATTTCCACTCTCTTAACATGAGTTTATGAGTTAAATAAAGAAAATCTCAATGAATAAATTTCTTAAATGATGATTAAAAAAAACCACCCTCTCTTTAAAAGATTGATTTTTCTTTCTTTCTTTTCTTTTGAAAAGTGATAGATTTGTTTATGTTTATTACCTATAGTATAGGGTAAAATTTAAGTCATTTTAGAACCTTGTGGAAATTAATAACTAAGCTTAGATGTATATTTTAATTTTAGAAATACCTTTCTTTTATTTACCTTCTTTTAATTGTCGATAAGTGAAAGAAAATTATGTTATGAATATGATGAAATTATGTGCTTATTCATAACAATTTAATATATAATGTGAATTTATTTTAGGAGCATGCGGAAAAGCTGTTTCGGTAATTCTATTCAAGAGTTTTCCATAACCAATGTGAAACTAAAATCGCCTTCTTTTGGTACAATATTCATTTGCATTCTTAACGTGATGTAGTACTGCTCCACACGCCCTACTTTATCATATGGTAATATGAGCAGCCTTTTCAATTTTCAAATATTTGAGGCTCCAACATTTAAAAGTAATCTGTATTTATTCCATCAGGCTGTTTTAAGTTGTACAAGGACACAATGAAGGTGGGTGGGGGGGGGGGGGTACATTGAAATGAGCCTCTGCTATCACAATAGGCTGACTTCAACTTTTTTTATTGCACTCATTGGCTACTTTAATAAAAATTAAATTCATTCACTATGTAAGTGTATTATTTTTTATTCTTATATTTACACGTATAATAGCTTATCATTTATTATAAATTGTACGAAATGTTTTTATTCAGATCTGCAGTACCTTAACTTTATTCAATCTAATTAAGTTTTATGTGAAGAAAAATATTTTTATTCAGATATTCAGTACCTTAACTTTATTCAATCTAATTAAGTTTTATGTGAAGAAAATTTCATTAAATTCCAATAAATTGTTGTAGATTAATAAGAACTTTCACAATGCATCGAAATTGAGTTTGCAATATTTCATAATACCATCACAGATATGTGAATATCAAACATTTATGTTAATTATTATTAATAATGTTTTTTGGGGAACTGCTTTCCATGCATATCCCATTCTTTAAGTGGATCCTGCATACAAGTGTTCTGATGAAAATTTATTTTACAGCTTTCTTTAATTTCAAAATATACAGCTAGTTCGATAAATTGAAAACATTAGATAATATACATATACAAATAAATAAATAGTTAAAATTAAAATGGAGAAAAGAAAAAATAAATTATATCCCCCCCCAACCCTCCCTTACGAAAATGTTTACAGAAAAGGTCATTATTTATTGAATCCATAATCACTAATTCCTGACCTGTTCCTAAAATCATTTTCATTAGTAAATGTATGAAAATAGCTGGTATTTTTATTTATGTACTAAGAAATCAAACAGCTTTTCCCATTTCACCATAAAGATAAATATGTATTTTTCAAAAAAAAAAAAAAAAAGGTTCCAAATTTAACATGTAATCTAATTTTCAACATGAGAGCGATAAAGAAAATAGAATTATAATTCAAGAAGCATGATAATAATGACAGTAATTATTTATTTTATTTACAATATTTTTTCACATATATTAAAGTTTTGACACTTATAATGTGCCACTGATATTATGTTCTCATTATTTTCGAATGATTTGCATTATCATATTAGTTCCGTAAATATCAGGTAATCCGTATAATGCTTGTCTGTTTCCATGTTTTGAGAATTACCCTAGTTTTTAATTTTTAATTCATAAGTCAATATTTTAAAAGGAAAAATTATCTAAATTTTTGTTAACTCTTATTTTGGTAATTTACGTATTTTGTACTAATACTAACTTATGATAGTACTAATAGTTTTTGATTTTCATTTTTTAAACTCATTTAAAAAAGTCCGTAACCACATCGCAGTGCAAACTGAACAAATAAAAAAGTAAAGCAATAAAATTTTAATTTTGAAGTATTAATAAGGGAGGGGGAGTTGCAGAAACTACTAAAAGAAATTCCGAAATGTTTTCAAAATCCATAAATTTTTATTCTGATAACACTTTATTCATTATTTGTTAATATGTAGTACATTTTCAATACATATGAACTGCTTTTAAACGAAGGTTTTAAAGTATTCATAGCCAACGAAGAGATCATCTCGTTGTCAGCGAGCGCTCATACTGTAACTCCACTTCCCTACCGCGGTGAAATCGGTTTTCGTCTCCGAGAAACCAAAACTTGGTGCATGGTGCATTTTGTGAGAGTGCTGTCTTTAGACGTTTGTATCTTTGGTCAGGGCTGGCTCATCCCTTTGAAGCAATCCATGCTGACCTGTTCCCCTACCAGGAGTCATGTGGCCACAGAGGACAGAGTAAGGAGATTTTAAATTAGATCTCCATACTCTGTGCATGTGGTGTCAGAGGGAACATACTTTCAGATTGAGGGTGACAGATAACCGTAGAGACCGTGACCAGAAAACAGTGTTAAAACAATCTAAAAAATTTGTTTCTGTATTTCAGTATAAAGTCTCATTTTTGCAGTCATTGATAAAATATTATAATCTTATGTATGTTGTATTATAATGTCCTCTTGCGCAGTAGCAACGTGCTGCAATACAAAATATTATTTTTCATGAGTTCATGAAAATTGATTTTAGCTGAAAGAGTTTTTTTTTTTTTTTTTAAAACTTATTTTAAGGCGACTCACTACCTGTCATTTTGATAAAAAATGACAAAAATGTCAAATTTCATACTTTTTTTTTTCTTTTAATGTGCCTTAGTATTCTTAGAGCATTCTGTCCTAATTTCCGAACGGTTCGATAAATAATAAAGGAGATATACCTAAGTCATAATGATGAAATTTAATGTCATTTATGTGTAAGGGAAATGTTTAAACTCATTTTTCTTGGTTCCCAAATTTTTATATTTACATTTTAATCGAAATGCTAAGGCTTTTTACAATAATTAAGCAAATTGTCTGAAATTTATTAAAAAGTATCTTTAGACCCTGTGTGGGATAACTAAGTACCAAATTTTTGATATGTTTGTAACTTTATAAGTTCATTTATTTATTTTTTAAACATGTTATTTTCTCACTTTTTCCATATGCATTCACTAATTTTTTTTCTGCTGATCTACTGGTCTCATCAAAAATCCGATACTTAGATTTATGGAAAAAAGGATAAAAATATCCATTCCCAAATATGAAAAATGAAAAAGAAGAAAGAATTTACAAATTGTTAATTTTTTTTAAAATTCAATTTTATAAGAAATATTACTTCTATATCGAGAATTTAACACTTCTTATGATCTGTTATGACTATGCTTTATTCAAACATGAACCTAAAAATATAATATAGGTTATAGTTATAAAATAAAATTTTTTGGTACCGAGTCCCCTTCATGATATTTTACAGCTGAAAATGTAATACTTTTTCAGTATTTATGGTATTGTTATGGCTTCAATGAAGCGTGTAAAATATTTCCTTATTTTTTCTTTGTTTTTAAATATATCGTATTTTATGGAAGAAACGCCGCGGCGTTTACGAGTTTGAAGCTATTTTTTTGTCAAGTGCGGCGTTTACACCATGTGCGGCGTTTACGATTTTTTTCTCGCGCGTGTAAAATGGGCTAAAATAAAAATTCATTAATCCCATGAATGTATTATTATAAGACTGTTCTCAAGTCCCCTGCTCAACAACGCGAAACTTTCTGACTTTACCGATTATAAAAACTGTGACATTTCGGATGATGATACTGAACTATACAGGTGGACAAAGAAAATTTACTACTCTTCCACTCAGATACTAACAACGTAACAACTCAGAGTTTGAGGGTTTCGAGTAGAAGCTAAAAAAGGGCTAAAGTGCATGCGACGTAAAAAGTGTGCTAAGTTGCGACAGCCACTTAAAAAAATGTTGTGTGTCTAAGGAGAGGATCCGCGTCCCGCGCTCTGGATGGTTTTAATGACAATCGACGGCTCCTTCATTAAAGAAATTACATAAAAATATTTAAAACCTGATTTAAATATTTTAAATAAAATTTTAGAATCCTAAATTATAAAAATGAGGCACATTACCCTGTTCAGAAAACATTGATTAAAGTTAGGTCAATGAGACATTGTCGACAAAAGTAGCGTTCCCACAGGTGCGGCGTTTACGATATTTTTAAACTTATTTAGACCAATTTTGAGGAGTGCGGCGCTTACGACGGTTGCGGCGTTTCTTCCATAAAATACAGTACTCTATTTTGGCGATTAATATATATATATATTTAGTGATTATAACAACGCTTTTGAGTAACATTAATGTTTTGAAATATAATTCAGCGACACACCCAGTATTGCGCTTTGGAGGGGGATTATTTCCTTTTATCACTGTCCACAGTATCTGAAATATTCTTATAATTTCAATCAAGTGTGTAAAATGTTTATTTTCCTTTTTTAAGGTTCGTACTTAAAAAGTAAAACCGGAACCATTATAAGATCACTCTTGTGTCTGTTTGTCTGTCACAGCCATTTTACTCGTAAACTATGGAACGCAGAAAGTTCAAATTGGGAGAAGTAATAAAGTCTATTGACCCACATATTTTCAGCTTATTAAACATTCATAAATATATTTAGTAAAAATTCAAAAAGGCTAATTAAGCTGCTTGAAAAAAAAAAAAACTCTTTTATTTGCACATCGTGTAGGGCAGAGTTGGCGAACCTATGGCACGCGTGCCAGAGTTGGCACGCAAGCTAATTTTTCTGGCACGCGAAAAATTTAAATTTGGTAATCGGTATACAGATAAAATCCATTTTTTATTTCTGTTATAACCAATAAAATATTTTTACATACGTTCAGTACACAAATAATGCAATTATTTTTTGCATGGATTAACACATAATAATTTTCTTTTCCTGCAGCGTTTTCGCGATGTATTTTACCTTTCTATACAAATTTAAAAAGCTGTAATTTACAAATGAATTTAATTGACAGTCACTGCAATAAAATGACAAATGAATTTAATTTAGCTATGTATATTTGTAAAAATAACAAAATATGAACTAGATATAAGGTTAGTTGGGGTAACTGGACCCACGAGGTAACTGGGCCATTAGGCTATTTTATAAAAAAACTGTCGATGTTTTTTAAGTTTTAGCTTTTGTGAACATGCCCCTTAACATCTACTTCCTAAAACAACGTGTGTCAACTCAATCACAACTCTCACTTTTCTGTGATAGGTTGTCAAAAGTTTACGTTTCTTTTTTTTTTAAACAACGTCAATATGGTTGAACTTCCTCGGCTTTTTATTAAAATCCTGTAAGTACTTTTATTAAACAATCCTTTTTTTTAAAGATTAGGCATACAACCACATTAATATTATTAGGTATCTATACATATTTACTTTATGTTTCAAATGTAAGCCCGGTGTCCCAGTTACCCCATAAATTTTTCAAGACGGGGTAACTGGGACATGTATCCGGGGTAGCTGGACCATGCTGGATCCAGTTACCCCAATAATTATAAATAATATTTTTGAGTTTCTCTTACTACAGGAGGTAAATTTCTTCATTGTTTTTTGCTCACAATAAAGAAAATTATGGAATACCTTATTAAAATTACATAATAAAATTAAAAAAAAGCATATTGGGTGGTATCAAACCAAATTTCTTGACCCCTTGAGAGGCAGTGATGCCATTATGTCATCACATAATTTTAATTCCTAATTGCCACATTGGCACCGGAATTTTATAATGAAAATTTCACCTGTATTCAGTACGCAGAAATATACTTTTACCTGTTTTCAAATAGATTCTCTTGTAAATACTGGTGTTATTAAATTATTTCAACATTTTACGAATGCAAGTATACCTTGCCTCTGAAAACGAGATAGCCAAACCTTGAAATTGTACGATACACGGGGGTCACATTCTATAGGGAAACTTTATTGTTTCTACCACTATTTTGAAAATAATATCTTCATCGCTCCTTTTCGAAGCGATAGCATGGGAAAGGAAAAAAAGCTGTCGTCAAATGACAAAAATCTCTTGTAATTCAATAAGTAATTTATTTATCAAAGAATGGAAAATGCTGTTCATTTCCAAATCGCTTCAATAGTCATTCCTATTATTTTTATGCTATTATAGTTAAAAATGAGTCAGAAAATTTGTCAGAAGGTTTCGCTTTGATGAGCAGGGAATTTGAGAACCAGACATATTCCCAATGATTCTATTATGGCTGTTACTATTTTTACAAAACATATTGCCTACCTGACAGATCCTGGGAACAATTAAGCCCAGTTCTGGTCTGGCTCGACTATGTTCGAAAATAAATAAGCAATGTAAGCCTGTTGCAGGCCCGGCCTGAGTCTGCTGGAAAAAAATTAAACCTGGGCTCAGACACAATGTAACTGTCTGATGGGGATCTCTACGCTGGACATGTTACATTTTTGTACTGATGTTGTCAAACAAGCATCGGCCCCTGCATCACGTTTATATTTAAATCGGTTCTCAAGTGAACTGCACTGTAAAAAAAAAATCTGTGAAGTTACTAAAGTTTTTCTAGGAAACTGGTATTCCTAGAACTTTTCATGTAACGGCAACAACAAAATTTCATGTAACAGACACACTTTTGCGCCGAAAATCAAAAAATCTGTAAGGTTACTAAGAATTTTTTTGGAAACTGGGATTCCGAGAACTTTTCATGTAACTGCAGCCAGGGTTACAAATAAAAGTTAAGTAAGATTACTGAAATTTTAGCAGATTCATTTGTAAAGTTACAGATTTTTGTAGCTTTACAAAAACTAGTTTTGTAGATTTACAGCTTTTTTCGTACAGTTACAGGTGAAAGTTTAGTAAGCATGTAACTTTACATCTGTAGAACTACAGATTTTTTTTTACAGTGTGCTCAACAAGCCCGAAATTTTCTGACACATTTACTAACTCATTTTTAAACGTAAAGACATCACAAAATTGGCAGGGATGGAAACGATTTTTAATCGAAGTGAGTTTTTCGTTTTTTGATAAATAAACTGATAAGTAGTGTCTATGAGCAACAATTGCTGATATTCCGTTTTCAATTGTGGTGTGCTTTTTTTTTATTTAACCATTTTTTTTCCCATGTTATTTGGTGTATCTAAATTCTATAAGCATACGCAAGGCTACACAAAATAATTCAAGTTCATTTTCGCATATTGGTAGAAATTGCTTAAGTGCATTTTACACTATATATATACAGGGTTTAATTTGCGCCGGAGCTTACCGGAGAACAGCTCTGGTACTCTAGTGCTTTCAGTGATTATTTAATTGTCGAAATTCACATCAGCTCATAAATACTGCGCTCCAGAGACCTGCGGAACAGCGCTTCGGAAATACGGAAGCATAAATTATCTTTTTCTGTTCTTCTGATCTCCTATCTTTTGCGTCTTTCTTCCGAAGGCTTTACATATTTGATGTAGTGTGTCGCACACATAGGAGTATACTTCTATCTAGTACTCACAAATATGTCTCAGTCCGTTTTCTGTCTCAGTATTTAAAAATGGCGACGAGGAATGCCGGAATTATTCGTAACAGTAACTGCCGTTTTTACTCGCTGCTTTTTGTTCATGTTTGTAAAATATTCTTAATGATCAACTTATTAGCTCCTCGCCTTGCTTAATTTGCACTGAAGCTCATAGGAACGCAGCTCCAGTACTTCTTAATTTTTAATTAATATTTAAATGTTAGTCGGAATCCACCAGAGTTTATAAACAAATGCTCACAGAATCCCCGAGTGTTCTGTCGATACACAAAGAAATCCTTGGTGAATACGATGTTTGGAAATTTTCCCACTCCCCGATTTTATTACTTTTGCTCTCTTTATTTATTAGATTTTATTATATAGAAATGAATATTAGATGTAGTCAAAATATATTTTGTTATATACGAATATAGATATATATATTCTGAAGAAGAAGAAATTGCTTTAAATTTTTTAAATACTGCACTGTAAAAAAAAAATCTGTGAAGTTACTGAAGTTTTTCTAGGAAACTGGGATTCCTAGAACTTTTCATGTAACGGCAACAACAAAATTTCATGTAACAGACACACTTTTGCGCCGAAAATCAAAAAATCTGTAAGGTTACTAAGAATTTTTTTGGAAACTGGGATTCCGAGAACTTTTCATGTAACTGCAGCCAGGGTTACAAATAAAAGTTTAGTAAGATTACTGAAATTTTAGCAGATTCATTTGTAAAGTTACAGATTTTTGTAGCTTTACAAAAACTAGTTTTGTAGATTTGCAGCTTTTTTCGTACAGTTACAGGTGAAAGTTTAGTAAGCATGTAACTTTACATCTGTAGAACTACAGATTTTTTTTTACAGTGTGTTTGAAAAAAAAAAATGTGGGTACAAGGGGAGGGGGGGGGGTTGCACTAAAGTTTTTATTGTTGCAGAATGTTAGAGCTCAGGTACGTTTTTTGTTATAAATTAAGCCCTGTAGGTATATATAGATAGATATGTATATCATATAAAAAGCTGCACTAAAGAATTCGGATATTTTTCTGCCTATAGATGGTAATTGCTGAAAATAGATTCACAAATGTGTTATACGTTTTCCAAATTATTTCTTAGACTCGCCTTATTACAGAGTGAAATTTTGTTAGAGTATTCTGGATCTGTTGGAAAGTCTTTCATAATCTACATAAATGAATAAAATAAATAAAAAAAAATACTATTCGAGAACTTGACTATAAAGGTATCACATATCTGTTACTTTTTTTTTCTCCCTCTCTCTCTTTCTATTTTCTTTTTTGTTGCATTATCTGTAAAGCCTGGTTCTTTGTTCTACATTTTTTTTTTCATTTTATGTATATGATATAAATTTAATAAATTAATGGTATCGTTTATGGAGAGAAAAGGAAATATATATGTAAACTTAATCTAAGTAAGTAAAAAATAAAAAAGTAACAAAGTTTAAAAGCTTGGTAGCTAAATGTGTTTTGCTAACATACTTTGTTAAAGAAATTGGACAATTTGATTTTTTCATAAGATGGTAATTAACGAAATTGTATATAAGCTTGAAATACGTGCAAGCCAGTGGACCACACTGGATTTGACCAGAGAAAGATGATACTACATGAATTGAAAACTTTTTTGCCAATGTAAAAAAAATAGCTACTCCATCACTTATAACAAGTAGGGGGCACAACAAATTTTAAACTAACTGCATAAATATGTTAGTTTTATTAAATTTTGTTAGTATACTAGCTATTTTCAAGTTTTCTGTCAATACCGATCGCTGTTTTTTTTTTGGTAAATAGCTTTAAAATTGTATACTTTGCATGGTGTCACACCCGTCACAGCAGAAAAAAATTTCTTATACATTAAAATAATGAAAATTTATTATGAAAATTATGCATTAAGTTTAATCTGAATCTTTTTTATTAGAAAAAAAATTGTTTTAATAACGAAAAATTAAAGTATCCACAGGAATTGTAACAAATGTGTATGCTATAGTGAAAACTCATGTCCGGAGAGGGTCACACCTGTCACAAGATTTTAATACATAAGTCCAGCCTTATAAGTGCACAACTAGATGCTTACTATAGAATATAATGTACAAGGCATTTACCATTCATTTATAGTGACATACAAAATAATTCGGTTACAGTACTACCTATGGATCATAATTGCTGAAAAGATATTTTCCATTGTATATGCGTTTTTATTGTCCAACGTTGGTGAAAAATATTTAGGAATTCAGTTTTTCAACACTTTAACTTACGTAAGTATACTCGTATTTTCATGTAAATTACAGTCGCCCCCGTTTAAACGAATATCGGCGGTTCCAGAAATAATATTCGATTAAGCGGGTTATTTGATTAAACGAGGAATCATAGCTGTAATATTTAATGCGTACTAAAAAGGCAAATCATCTAAACCCTCTTAAAACTATCTACGGTTTATTTAATTAACAACAAAATAAATCGTTAATAGAATAACATAAACTAAAATAAATACGAAAGCTAATATAATGTAAATACATATTAATTTAATGTCAGTAACATAATTTATATGGTTTACATCACACTTAATGCAGCTCGTTTAAATTGGGTCAAAACTTTGCGACTTCTAATTTATGTTACTTTATACTGCCTTAAAAAAATCGTTTAAAGTGGTTTGTTTAAGTAAGTGAAATTTTAAAGGAGTAAATATCGGATTATTTTCCGAATGAGTGCAAAATATCACAACTACCATCTCCAGTCTCGAAGTGACGGCGCATTGCCATTAAAGCCCGATTAACAGCATGAAGTGCTGGTGGGGAGATCAAGGTGGGGGAATCATTTGACCTGTCCATTGTATACCTGCCGGCCGCAATCATTGCAGGAAGAACTGGAAATTTGTTTTTCAGCGTAAAGGAGCCGAAAACGACAAAAAGTGGAAGGAAATTCCAGTTGAAACATGCTTTCCGTGCCTATTTTCAAACATCGGTCAGACAGTGGTTATTCGATTAAGCGGGAACGTTCGTAAAAGGTGTTTGGTTTAAGCGGGGAAAATAGCATAGAACCAATAGAAAAAAATCGGTTCCGGAGGATTCTATTCGAATAAGCGGGGCATTCGATTATCCGTGACCCGATTAAGTGGGGAGGACTGTATATAAGTATTCAGATTTACCATGGCATGTTAGGTATTGAAAATGAAATGTCTGGTATTTATAGTTCATTTACAGGGCACTCAAAATAATTCCATTACATTAGAATCTATGGGAAATAATCTTTTTAGTGTATTTTAATGATGTTATAATATTTTAAACATACTGAAATGAATACATAACGCGGTAGTGCATTACAAGATGCCTACTATATAAAATAGGTGTGCATAGCATTTATCATTCATTTACAAAGACACACAAGAGCAGTGTTGAATTCAAGGGGTGGCCCGGGGGTGGGGCATTCCCCACGGAGCAGTGAGATGTCTCCTCCCAGAAGTTTTGAGATTTTGTGTTTTCAGTAGTCAAAAAGTGAAATCCCCCCCCCCCCCCCCGGAGCCACATAAACACCTCCCGGATAAAAGTGTCTGAATTCAACACTGCACAAGATAATTCAATTACAGTATTGTCTATGACAATTATTGCTGAACACAGAATTCTAAGTCTAATTTAAGTATTAATCTTAGAATTCTGTGTTGCTGAAAATATACGTTTTCACCTTTAGCAGGCTTTTTAAAATCTTAACAAAGATTTGCAATATTCCTTTTTTTACAGAAATTCTAGAAATGATATGTAGAGCGCACAAAAGAACGGTCTATGGCTAAAATTCGTTTGCAATGTATTTTTATAATGCCGTACTGTAGCGGAATTCTTAATTTAAATGAGATTAATATTCATTATTCAAAACCCTCCTCAAAAGGTTTTCCCCATAGGCAGTAATGTAACGGAATTCTTTTAAATGTCCCTGTAATGGAACTGCTTACGCACTTCATTTTCAATATCGAACATGCCATAGTGAATATCAATAACATATATCAATTTCATGACGATCTGACGGCATTTACGTGAGTTAGAGCTCAGACAGACGGCAGACATATCGAATACAAAAACACTTTTCAACTACATAGGCGTACCCAAGGGGGGGGGGGTCTGATGGGGCTACAGCCCCCCCCCCCGAAATTTTCGAAAGTGATATAAAAAGTGCTGCTTTTTCGTCTTTCTTTTTTGGAAAAAAATTTAATTTTTTTCAATCATACAGCGGACTAGCCATTTTCATAAGTTCCATATTAGTCACATTGACAACAAAGAAGAGAAAGGGGGCAGACGGGGCTACAGCCCCTCCTCCCGAAATAGTCGAAAAATGAAATGAAAAAGCAATTTTTTCTTACTTTTTTAAGGTAAATCTGTAATTTTTTCTTCCGTCATATAGCAAAATAGACATTATCGTTAACACCATATCAGTCCACATTGACATCACAGCCTACCCAAAGATGGGGAGGGGGCTGATGGAATTTCATCCCCCTCCTCTCGAAATGGTCGAAAATGAAATGATAAAATAAGGGTGAATTTTTTCTGCCTGTTTAAGATAAATTTGCATTTTTTTCACTATCGTTCAACAGACTATGCGCTTCTTTCGCATAGTTCCATAGTAGTCCATATTGACACCAAAGAAGAGAAAGGGGGCTGACGGGGTTACAGCCCTCCCCCCCCCCAAACCAGAAATAGTCGAAAAATTAAATGAAAAAAGTGTTTTTCCTTACTTTTTTAAGATAAATCTGTAATTTTTTCTTCTGACATACAGCAAAATAGCCATTCTCGTTAACTCCATATTAGTCCACATTGGTATCACAGCACACCCAAAGATGGGGAGGGGGCTGTTGGAATTACAACCCTCCTCCTCTCGAAATAGTAGAAAATTAAATGAAAAAAATAGTGCTGAATTTTTTTCTGTCTGTTTGAGATAAATTTGCATTTTCTCCCCTATCATTCAACAGACTAGCCGTTCCCTTCGCTGTAGTTCCATATTAATGTACAGTGACACCACGTTATACCCAAAAAGGTAGAAGGGGCTAATGGGGTTACAGCCCTCTCCCCAAAAAGTCGAACATGAAATGAAAAAGTGCTGATATTTTTCTTTTTGTTTGAGATAAATTTGCATTTTCCCCCTATCATTCAACAGACTGGCCGCTTTCTTCTCTTTAGTTCCATACTTGTGCACAGTGGGCCCACATTATACCCAAAGAGGTGAAAGAGGCTAATGGTGTCCTTCCTTAATAGTCGAAAATGAAATGAAAAAAAGGCTGATTTTTTTCTTTTTGTTTCAGATAAATTTGTAATTTTTCTTCTGCCATACAGCGAAATAGCCATTCTCGTTAAATCCATATTAGTCCACATTGACATCACAGCCTGCTGAAAGACGGGGAGGCGGCTGATGAGCTTACAGCCCCCTTCTCCCGAAATAGTCGGAAAAAATATTGCCTTTTTTCTTTCTGTTTGAGATAAATTTACATTTTTTCTCCTATTATTCAACAGACTAACCACACTCTTCTGTTTAGTTCCATATTAGTGCACAGTGACACCACATTATACCCAAAGAAGTAGAAAGGGGGTGATGGGCTTACAGACCTCTCCCAAAATAGTTGAAAATGAAATGAAAAAAGTGATTTTTTTTTTCTTTTTATTTGAGATAAATTTATACTGCAATTGTTTTCTGCAATACAACGAACTAGACTTTCTGGCTAGTGTCATATCAGCGCACAGTTACACCACTGTATACCCAATGAGGGGAAGGAGGCTAATGGGTTTATAGGGCCCCCTTTCGAAGTAATCAAAAATGAAAAAAAGCTTTTTTTTCTTTCTTTTGTTATAAATTTAAATATTTTCTGTGCGACGCAGCTATTCTGGTTAGTCCCATATACTAGTGCACAGTGATGTCCCAGCATACACCCAAAGGAGTCGATGGCGACGGGGGTTATGAGGTTACAGCTCCATTCCACCTCCAAAGAGATCGCAGTGAAATGAAAAAAGGGCTGATATACCTTCTTTTTCAGATAAATTTGTTTTATTTTCTGGCATGCCACGAAATTGTTTTTCGTGTTAATCCAAAATCCTCCTCAGTCCTGCGACCAAATTTACTTGAAACAACAAAGTCAATTTTCAAATGACTGAAAAACAGCTCCATGCCTGTTTTACAGGATAAATGAAAACGTATATGGTCAGTTCAAGAGACCTACAAGTAAATTCGACAAATCTAAAAGTATTAATTTATGGAGATTTTTAACTTTTCTGATAATCGTCGGGCACCAAGATTGTCAATGTGGAGGCATGTTAATGCACAGTAACACTACAGCTAATCACAAGTCGATTTCGGGTAAATCGGAAAACCGGAGGTGCGGAAGAGTGACTCTAAATGTAGCTTATTAACTTTCATTTTTCTGTCGCATCTCCATGCCAAAAATTTGTGTTTTTTCCACGGTTTTATGACAAAATTTGCGTTTCCCCAGCAGTCCTTTGAAAAAATTCGCTTTTTCTGCGGCTTTTTTCCGAAATTCGCGGGTTTTTTGCGCACTCCTTCATCGAAATTTGCGTTTTTTCCATGGATCTGTGACGAAATTTGCGTTTTTTTTTCGTGATCATGTCAAAATTTGTTTTTTTCCGTGGCTTTTTTTGAAGAAATTCGCGTTTTTTTCTCGTCATTTTGATGAAATTCGCTCTTTTTCTGCGTCTCTTTGACGAAAGTAGCGTTTTTTTGCGGCTGATTGACGAAATTCGTTTTTTTTCCGCCGTCTTATAACGAAGTTCACGTTTTTCTGTGGCCCTTCTTTGTGACCCTGCTTTTCTTTTTTGCGATCCTTTGACGAAATTCGCATTTTTTCCGTTTTCCTTTGACGGAATGCGTGTTTTTTTAGCGATGCTTTGTCGAAATTTGCGATTTTCTGCGGCCATTTGACGAAATTCGCGTTTTTTCCCAGGTCATTTGCCGAAATAAGAGTTTTTTTTTTTTGGCAATCCTTCGTCAGTCAAAATTTGCGTTTTTTTCTCGTCTTTTTGATGAAATTCACGTTTTTTTTCGATCCTTTACTAAATTAGCATTTTTTTCACACTCCTTTGACGGAATGAGAGTTTTAAGCGATCTTTTTTTCGAAATTCTCGTTTTTTCCGCGACCTTTTGACGAAATTCGCGTTTTTTCGGCGATCCTTTGACAACATTTCCGTTTTTTTCGAGATCCTTTGTCGAAATTGCCTTTTTTCAGCGGCTTTTTGACGAAATTCACGTTTTTCTGTGGCCCTTCTTTGTTACCCTGCTTTTTCTTCTTTTTGCGATAGTAGGGGAGAAAGGACAGTTCAACCCCATAAGGCGGGCGGTGGGTGGATGTGGGTGGAATCCACCTTGTGGATGGAGGAGGAGGGTGGAATCCACCTTGTGGATGGAGGAGGAGGGTGGAATCCACCTGGAGGTGGTGAGGGAGACTTATCCTATAGTAGGAGGGGCTAAATTTGTGAGGGGGCTTAATTTTTGAGAGGAGCTTAATTTTTTTTTGTCGAATCGACTTAGAGTAGAGATGGAAATATCATACTATAACATAGGTCTTTTCGAGAGGAAGTATGACGACACTAAATTTTTTGATGGGCTTATTTTTTAGGGGGGCTTAATTTTTGAGGGGGCTTAATATTTTTTTTTTTTCGAATCGACATAGAGTAGAAATGGAAATATCACACTATAACATAGGTTATTTTCGAAAGGGACTTTGAGGAGCCTAAATTTTTTAGAGGGGCTTATTTTTAGGGGGGCTTAATTTTTTTTTCTTCGAATCGACATAGAGTAGAAATGGAAATATCATACTATAACATAGAGATGTAGGTATTTTCGAAAGGGAGTTTGAGGAGCCTAAATTTTTTAGAGGGGCTTATTTTTTTTTTTGGGGGGGGGGCTTAATTTTTAAGGGTGATTTTTTTTCTGAATTGTCTTAGAATTTGAATGAAGATAAAAATGTCTTATGTTTTCTGAAAAAAATTTTTGATGCTGCCATCTGTATGCGGTAGTGCGAATTTATTATTGAAAATAGTATTTTATTTTTGAAAAGTTTTGAGGAAGGTTTGAACCTGCAAAATAGTCTCTTGGCTCGATGATATGTTGAAGACTTAACTAATCGAGCCAAGAAACTATGTCTATATGTTTAGATTTTAGATGTTTCAAAATAAAAAATTGTATTCCCCCTTCTGTATGCGCAAAGAGAGGTTGGTTTCTTAAGATAACTCATTAATACCTATTTTAACTGCTCACTCTGCGAATTCTTTTAATGTGTATGATTTTTATTTTTAGTTTAACTGATTTTATCGATTTTGTGAATGAGAGTTTGATTATTTTACCAAGCTAAGGTTTCGAACCTGCGAACTCCGATTCAAATTTAATTTTTTGTAACCGATAAGCTATTCACTATCCAGACCGCGTCCCGACAATTGCTGAATTACTTTTGAACACTATATATTTTTAAAAATACCTACCTCTTCCTCTTTCTTATACTAGGGAAGTTAATACAATTTATGTTTAAATTGAAGAAATAATTAATTTTTTATATTTCTTTAATAAGCAAGTCATTTTTTTAGATCGATTAGAAGGCTACCAAACGATTTGAATTAAACATTGTTTTTACCAGTATTAATCCTCTCACCTAATTTTAAAATTATACTTTTTCTTGCAAACCATATCCTATTCATTTAATCGTCTGAAATACACTTCCTAAACCCCATTATCAACGTTTCTCACTATCTTTCACAAACATCCGATTAGTATAATCAGCTTTTTTTCAACAGAAAATAGCTAATATGTAAATATTGATAACTATTGAAGAGATTATTTTACTTGTTTACAGATTTTAAATGAAAGTTTGAAATATTTGTCAGATTTTCTATTTATCAATTATTGGAAATTCAATCAACTCATAGTTTGTTATTGCAATAGATAATTATTTGATGATTCTACACTAGTTCTAATGAATTTTAAAACTACTGCTTCACTTCAATTCATTCTTTTATACAGTTTAATAAATTTAGTATGAATTAAACCATTGGTTTGTCATATATTTCACTGAAATAATAAAATTAATGTGTAAAACCTTAGAATGACGAATTCAAAAACGTAACGTGATGAATCATATACTTTTTAAACATTACATAAATACATTTGGATTGATTCACTTCCTGTGAACTTTCTACACATACTTTTTTTATGCCACGTGTTTTTCTGAAATTTTTGCACCGATCATATTACATGATTTGCACTATCGTAATAATTTTTTAACATGCGCCCCCTATGATTATATATAAAATTGAATGAAACGAGACTTTTTCATTAGTGTTTGCTATTTTTTGAGTGTGTGAAGACGCTTTTTTCACTTAAGATAATATGGCTAGTTTTCAAGATGGATTCTACTATGCTAAGCGATGATGTATCAAGTTTGAATAATCAATATTTTTCATCAAGATTAAATGATCAAGACATGGGATTAATAGTACAACCTAAAGTAGAACCCGTTTCAGATGATGAAGCGGAATCCTCCTCATCAGAACTAAAGAAACAGAAGCCACCTTTTTGTGTACTGTTTGCAGCAAATCTTTTTCACGAAAAGGCAATTTAAAACAACATTTGATGATTCATTCAGAAGAAAGACCATTTATATGTGACATCTGCCAAAAAGCATTCTCTAGAAAGGCTATTTTGAATCGTCATAAACTATCCCATTTAAAGATTCCTTCCCAACATAAATGTGAATCGTGCGGTGAAGCGTTCTCAAGAAAGTATGACTTATTAAAACACATGAAGATCCACAAGTCCTCCAAAAAGGATAAATGTATACAGCGTAGTGAAATATTCAATCCCAACTCCGATTTTTTATATCATTTGAAAACTTCACAGAGAGTTAGATGCAAAATTGATTATTCATCCTCTTTAAAAGATATGTTTTTTGAGAAGGTTAAGCATTTTAAAAGGGAAAATGCGTTAAACATATTTACTAAAACTGTAATCAACTTTAACGAGGAGAATGCTACAGACTTTAACACATTTTTTGATAGTATTCATTCGGACGTTTTAAACGAATTAATCTACCAGATTCAAGTTAAAAGATCGATGAAATGGTATGCAAGTGTACAAGTTGTTGTATATCGTGTAACACAGGAGGGTGTCTTAGAGATTGCCACACCCTATTTCCTTTCAAAAACTATACTTGAATTAACGAAACAAAACTTATCTGAACATGTTGAGGATACCTTTGCAAAAATTATTAAGTCCTATGAGAAGTCCACCAGACGTGGTTTTAATTGGACATTAGATAAAATATTGAATTTAGAACTATCTACCTTTAAAATATAACATGATTTGAAATGTTTATACCTTTTTTGAAATATGTGTACTCATGTTTTCACTATTGTAACTATTGAAAACGACGAATAAATAATGTGTAAATGAAAAAGCTGTTGTCTGTTTATTTTTGTTAGAACAACTTGTGATTTTTAATAACTCATGAAGTCGTAACGGCTTTACTTACTATTTTTTTTTAAATTTCTAATCAAATGAATAATGAGTTAACTATCTTTTATTAATTTCATATTGAAAGTCTGAAATTATCCATTGAAATAGTTATTTTTCAATATTTCTAATTTATCATAATTATTTTTAAAGTTTAATATATCACTCGTTGTTTGTATAAACAGCTGTTATTGCTCAATAATAATAATAATATTATCATTTATTACCATACAATTCTTTAAAAAAAGCATAGAACCATTAACATAATATATCATTAACCACTTTTTTAAAAACTGTTACCTTGTGTTGCCATTGAATTCTTCAAAACAAAAAAGAATAGAACTAAAATCCTTATCATTAAATATCATACACAACTTATATAAAAATTGTTACTTTGTGTTGCCATACAATTCTTCAAAAAAAGAATAAAACTAAAACTATTAACATTAAATATCATATACTCTAAATATAAAAATTGTTACCTTGTGTTGCCATACTATTCTTCAAAAAAAGGATAAAACCATTGACATAATATATTATTCACCACTTAAATAAACTGTTTATATATATATATTTTTTTAGACTTAAACTAAAATTAGTAACATTACTAATTCTTTTAAGTGTTTATCTGTAACCGACACTGATTTTTAACATATATTAAGGGATGTGCTGTTTCTAAACATTCAGTTTCCAACTGATTTTTGTTCTTACTTCATCTAATGTTACCTTTATTTTTTGAAAATAGGTTCTGTAGTAAATATGTTAAAAAGATCTTCCGACAAAGTGGCTTCTTCTTCAAAGTATCAACGTTTAGAAGAACCTAATGATCCCACTTCCGCAAGTGAATTAAATATACCAAGATTGGAAATTCCTAATTTATTAAACACTGACTGTGGGACAATATCACGTGATTTATCCACTACTGATTACTCACCGAATGTGAAATCTGAAATCGATATGAATTTTTTTATCCCTAACTTTGGTGATGATACTACATCTTCCGAGAATTCATGCCAAGAGTCAATTTCTGTCGAGGACTATTTGAATATATTTTTCAAAGACATGAATTTTGAATCCGCTTTAACCTCGACCCCAGCTAGTAACATAATTTCCCAAGACGAATCCTTTCAAGAACGTACTATTGACCAAGAGGTTTCTGATTCCCAACCAAGCAACTTTTCTAAAGCAAGTGATGAATTACAAAGCACAACCCCACCTACGAATGTCATTCCACAGTCTAAAACTAGCAAATCCAATCATCCTATTGTATTTCGAGAAGAACTCAGTGACTGTATCTTTTTAATTTTAAAGTTGCATAATAGACAATTTCATATTCATATTCGAGAATTTAAACGAAGTGGGCTTACTAGTGAAGAAATTCTAACGAAAAATGGTATTATTATGGATGTTAACAGCTGGTTCGAATTTTGCAAGAAAATTTTTTCATTTAATTTGAGATATAAAAGTTCCTCATTTGTTTCTAATAACATGATATTAGTGTTAAATTTTAATAATTCTATCATGCGAATTAAAAATTTAAAGAATTATTCTCACATTGACTTAAACGAGTATCAGTTGCTGAAATTAAAAGAAAAAATACATGATTTGAATAAGGAACTTCTTCAGCATATATATGTAAACCATATACCAAGCTTAATTAGGCAGAAATGAACCATTGGTCATATATCTACAGAAAATGAACTCATGTTGCAGTCTAAACTTATAACATGTATTGAGAATAATGTATTAACTATACTAAACCGCATTTTTGAATGTGATGGATGTATTTTTAATCAGAAATCTCAAAGCCCTCATTCCTGTTGTATACTAAATAATCGACAAAAATTTGAAAAACTAGGAGAGATGTTATTAACACTTATAGATTTAGATTTTGTTATTTCCTCATTTTTAAACGGAGTGGATTGTGTTAGTGAAAACTTTTTATCAAACATTCATGTAGAAACAATTCAAAACGAATTGTTTAAAATAATAAAATAAAATGTATTGCTATCCTTTTTAATACGCGTGTGTTTATTTTTCTAAAGTGTATGTTTATTTTGTTATGTCTTTTAGAACTTTTAATAGAGTGTTAGACTTAAATTTGCATATGTATATAACTAAAGAAATCAACAATTCTTTAGCAATTAAAAAATTAACACAAGTTTAAAATATTAAACTAATAATCTTAATACTATAATTTCTACTTTCTAATATATATATATATATATGAAACTTAATTATATAAAAAAGTTTTCAATAATAATAATAAGTTTAGAAAATTAAAAAAGTTTAAAAAACAAAATTAAGAAACTCATTTAAAAAAATATTTGAAAAGTTAAAAAAATAAAGTTTTCAAAATAAAAAAATCTTTATAAAAAAAAAATAATAATTAAAGAAAAAAATTAAAAAGTTTACAAAAGTTAAAAAAAAAATATTAAAAAGTTTACAAAAGTTAAAAAAAAACTTGAAAAAAAAAACCTCAAAAAAAAAATTAAGTTATCAAAATTTAAAAAAAAAAAATTATAAAAACTTAATACATTAAGTTTTCAAAAGTGAGTTTACCTATTCGTATATGTATACATGCATGTGACTTTCATTATGTTTCAGTTTAATACTTCTTTTTATCCTATAAAAGTGTTAGATTAATATATACTTATAAAAATATTTGTAAGTTAAATTTTAAAAAAAAGTAACTTATAAAAAAAAATGTTTACAAAATTAAAAAAACAAAATCTTTCTAAATAAAAAGTTTTCAAAATTAAAAAAAAACTTTTTAAATAAAAAATGTTTTCAAAATTAAAAAAAAATTGTAAATAAAATAAAGTTTTCAAAATTAAAAAAAAATACTTTGTAAATAAAAAAAAATATTAAAAAGTTTATAAAAAAAACTTTTTTTATAAAAAATATTTTCAAAATTAAAAAAAAATGTTTTCAAAATTAAAAAAAAAAAATTGTAAATAAAAAAAAGTTTTCAAAATTAAAAAAAAAAATACTTTGTAAATAAAAAAAATATTAAAAAGTTTATAAAAAAACTTTTTTTATAAAAAATATTTTCAAAATTAAAAAAAAATTGTAAGTAAAAAAAAAAAAAGTTTTCAAAATTAAAAAAAAAATAATTTGTAAATAAAAAAAAATATTAAAAAGTTTATAAACTTAAAAAGTTAAAAAAAACTGTAAAAAGTTTTCAAAATTAAGTTATCAAAATTAAAAAAAAAACAACTTAATAAATTATGTTATCAAAAGTCAGTTCACCTAACTGTATATGTATCTGACTTTCATAATTAAAAATGTTATCAAAAAGTTGAATTAGATTGCAAATACAAGTATACAATCAATCATATATCAATCAGTCATAGCAATTAATCAATCAATCAATTAACCAATCAATGATATCAATCAATAAATCAAACCAATCAATCAATCATATTAATCAACCAAACAATAATATCAATCAGTCATATCGATCAATAAATCAAACCAATCAATCATATTAATCAACCAAACAATAATATCAATCAGTCATATCGATCAATAAATCAAACCAATCAATCATATTAATCAACCAAACAATAATATCAATTAATCATATCGATCAATAAATCATATTAATCATATCAAGCTATCATATCAATCAATCATATCAATCAATCAACCAATCATTCATATCAGTCAATCATATCAATCAACCAATCATTCATATTAATCAATGATTCATATTAATCATATCAATCGATTAATCAAGATACTGAATACAAGTATTCATACAAATAAATCACATCAATTGCAGTTCAAGTATTACAAGTTAGTATAATAACATTATAAGAAAGTTTTTGAATTAATACAATGATTAACTACCAACATTTTGTAACAGCACTTTTACAAAAGCAATGTATGAATAGATATTTTAGTTACAAAAAATATTTAAAATGCTTTTGAAAGTTAACAAAATTATTTTCCAAAAATGTTAAAAACATTACAAGCTGCTAAAACCTACACTTTAACAAGAGTGAGTTGTCCTATATTTCCTTTCTATTTGCATGTCCTATATTTCCTTTCTATTTGCATTTGAGTATATGTATATGGATCCTTCCTTTTAATTATGTTCTGTAGTATACACTTAAAATATATATATATATATAAAACATTAAATTAAAATATTCTTTAGTTATTAAAAAGTTTAAGAAATTAGCAATTTTTTTTAATATTATTAGATAACAAAAATTATTTTGTAATTTATTAAAAGTGAATTTACCTATCTCTATATATGCGTTTAATAAGATAAATCTTCTTTATGTGAACATCCTACCCACATTTTATTCTATAGTTATACGCATCGAAACGAAAAAATAAAAATAAATAAACAATCTATCATTAAATTCTTCAATTTAAAATTTTAATACATACATACTTAAACATCTATATAAAAAATAATGAACTTACCATGTTTGAACTCAGAAAAGAGATGATGAGCTTATCACGTGGTAGATTGTGACGTAATCAATTAGATATCACGTGCCTTCTTCGTGCCTTTTGATTGTCTTATCTACAATCAGATTGTATTATCAAACACGTGATCTAACTGATATGAGTCTATACCAAGACACTAGCCATTTTTACTTCAGTCATCGAATATGTAGGTCGTATATTTTTTTTTTAAAAAGTCTTTTATTTTGTGGAATCTTCAGCAACATGATATCAGATATTTGCAAATAAAATCCTATTAAAATCTTTCTCCCAATTGTGAACAAAGATTAATTTTCATATTGTTTAAGTATAATCATTGACTATTTAACTGGATAATAATATTTTTAGAAGTAACTTAAATTTCTTATAAAAACGGAAGTATTTATTGCATCATTCATAGAATTCAAGTTTGAATATTAACCAAGTTTTTTTAAACTTTTATAAACTCTTTATACTAGAATATATACTAATTTTTACTAAGTACTAGTATATACTAAATACTAGTATAAATTATAAAACTTTTCAAATATTTTTTTAAATGAGTTTCTTAATTTTGTTTTTTAAACTTTTTAATTTTCTAAACTTATTATTATTATTGAAAACTTTTTTATATAATTAAGTTTCATATATATATATATATATATTAGAAAGTAGAAATTATAGTATTAAGATTATTAGTTTAATATTTTAAACTTGTGTTAATTTTTTAATTGCTAAAGTATTGTTGATTTCTTTAGTTATATACATATGCAAATTTAAGTCTAACACTCTATTAAAAGTTCTAAAAGACATAACAAAATAAACATACACTTTAGAAAAATAAACACACGCGTATTAAAAAGGATAGCAATACATTTTATTTTATTATTTTAAACAATTCGTTTTGAATTGTTTCTACATGAATGTTTGATAAAAAGTTTTCACTAACACAATCCACTCCGTTTAAAAATGAGGAAATAACAAAATCTAAATCTATAAGTGTTAATAACATCTCTCCTAGTTTTTCAAATTTTTGTCGATTATTTAGTATACAACAGGAATGAGAGCTTTGAGATTTCCGATTAAAAATACATCCATCACATTCAAAAATGCGGTTTAGTATAGTTAATACATTATTCTCAATACATGTTATAAGTTTAGACTGCAACATGAGTTCATTTTCTGTAGATATATGACCAATGATACATTTCTGCCTAATTAAGCTTGGTACATGGTTTACATATATATGCTGAAGAAGTTCCTTATTCAAATCATGTATTTTTTCTTTTAATTTCAGCAACTGATACTCGTTTAAGTCAATGTGAGAATAATTCTTTAAATTTTTAATTCGCATGATAGAATTATTAAAATTTAACACTAATATCATGTTATTAGAAACAAATGAGGAACTTTTATATCTCAAATTAAATGAAAAAATTTTCTTGCAAAATTCGAACCAGCTGTTAACATCCATAATAATACCATTTTTCGTTAGAATTTCTTCACTAGTAAGCCCACTTCGTTTAAATTCTCGAATATGAATATGAAATTGTCTATTATGCAACTTTAAAATTAAAAAGATACAGTCACTGAGTTCTTCTCGAAATACAATAGGATGATTGGATTTGCTAGTTTTAGACTGTGGAATGACATTCGTAGGTGGGGTTGTGCTTTGTAATTCATCACTTGCTTTAGAAAGGTTGCTTGGTTGGGAATCAGAAACCTCTTGGTCAATAGTACGTTCTTGAAAGGATTCGTCTTGGGAAATTATGTTACTAGCTGGGGTCGAGGTTAAAGCGGATTCAAAATTCATGTCTTTGAAAAATATATTCAAATAGTCCTCGACAGAAATTGACTCTTGGCATGAATTCTCGGAAGATGTAGTATCATCACCAAAGTTAGGGATAAAAAAATTCATATCGATTTCAGATTTCACATTCGGTGAGTAATCAGTAGTGGATAAATCACGTGATATTGTCCCACAGTCAGTGTTTAATAAATTAGGAATTTCCAATCTTGGTATATTTAATTCACTTGCGGAAGTGGGATCATTAGGTTCTTCTAAACGTTGATACTTTGAAGAAGAAGCCACTTTGTCGGAAGATCTTTTTAACATATTTACTACAGAACCTATTTTCAAAAAATAAAGGTAACATTAGATGAAGTTAGAACAAAAATCAGTTGGAAACTGAATGTTTAGAAACAGCACATCCCTTAATATATGTTAAAAATCAGTGTCGGTTACAGATAAACACTTAAAAGAATTAGTAATGTTACTAATTTTAGTTTAAGTCTAAAAAAAAATATATATATAAACAGTTTATTTAAGTGGTGAATAATATATTATGTCAATGGTTTTATCCTTTTTTTGAAGAATAGTATGGCAACACAAGGTAACAATTTTTATATTTAGAGTATATGATATTTAATGTTAATAGTTTTAGTTTTATTCTTTTTTTTGAAGAATTGTATGGCAACACAAAGTAACAATTTTTATATAAGTTGTGTATGATATTTAATGATAAGGATTTTAGTTTTATTCTTTTTTGTTTTGAAGAATTCAATGGCAACACACTGTAACAGTTTTTAAAAAAGTGGTTAATGATATATTATGTTAATGGTTCTATGCTTTTTTTAAAGAATTATATGGTAATAAATGATAATATTATTATTATTATTGAGCAATAACAGCTGTTTATACAAACAACGAGTGATATATTAAACTTTAAAAATAATTATGATAAATTAGAAATATTGAAAAATAACTATTTCAATGGATAATTTCAGACTTTCAATATGAAATTAATAAAAGATAGTTAACTCATTACTCATTTGATTAGAAATTTAAAAAAAAAGTAGTAAGTAAAGCCGTTACGACTTCATGAGTTATTAAAAATCACAAGTTGTTCTAACAAAAATAAACAGACAACAGCTTTTTCATTTACACATTATTTATTCGTCGTTTTCAATAGTTACAATAGTGAAAACATGAGTACACATATTTCAAAAAAGGTATGAACATTTCAAATCATGTTATATTTTAAAGTAGATAGTTCTAAATTCAATATTTTATCTAATGTCCAATTAAAACCACGTCTGGTGGACTTCTCATAGGACTTAATAATTTTTGCAAAGGTATCCTCAACATGTTCAGATAAGTTTTGTTTCGTTAATTCAAGTATAGTTTTTGAAAGGAAATAGGGTGTGGCAATCTCTAAGACACCCTCCTGTGTTACACGATATACAACAACTTGTACACTTGCATACCATTTCATCGATCTTTTAACTTGAATCTGGTAGATTAATTCGTTTAAAATGTCCGAATGAATACTATCAAAAAATGTGTTAAAGTCTGTAGCATTCTCCTCGTTAAAGTTGATTACAGTTTTAGTAAATATGTTTAACGCATTTTGCCTTTTAAAATGCTTAACCTTCTCAAAAAACATATCTTTTAAAGAGGATGAATTATCAATTTTGCATCTAACTCTCTGTGAAGTTTTCAAATGATATAAAAAATCGGAGTTGGGATTGAATATTTCACTACGCTGTATACATTTATCCTTTTTGGAGGACTTGTGGATCTTCATGTGTTTTAATAAGTCATACTTTCTTGAGAACGCTTCACCGCACGATTCACATTTATGTTGGGAAGGAATCTTTAAATGGGATAGTTTATGACGATTCAAAATAGCCTTTCTAGAGAATGCTTTTTGGCAGATGTCACATATAATTGGTCTTTCTTCTGAATGAATCATCAAATGTTGTTTTAAATTGCCTTTTCGTGAAAAAGATTTGCTGCAAACAGTACACAAAAAAGGTGGCTTCTGTTTCTTTAGTTCTGATGAGGAGGATTCCGCTTCATCATCTGAAACGGGTTCTACTTTAGGTTGTACTATTAATCCCATGTCTTGATCATTTAATCTTGATGAAAAATATTGATTATTCAAACTTGATACATCATCGCTTAGCATAGTAGAATGTCCATCTGGAAAACTAGTCATATTATCTTAAGTGAAAAAAGCGTCTTCACACACTCAAAAAATAGCAAACACTAATGAAAAAGTCTCGTTTCATTCAATTTTATATATAATCATAGGGGGCGCATATTAAAAAATTATTACGATAGTGCAAATCATGTAATATGATTGGTGCAAAAATTTCAGAAAAACACATGGCATAAAAAAAGTATGTGTAGAAAGTTCACAGGAAGTGAATCAATCCAAATGTATTTATGTAATGTTTAAAAAGTATATGATTCATCACGTTACGTTTTTGAATTCGTCATTCTAAGGTTTTACACATTAATTTTATTATTTCAGTGAAATATATGACAAACCAATGGTTTAATTCATACTAAATTTATTAAACTGTATAAAAGAATGAATTGAAGTGAAGCAGTAGTTTTAAAATTCATTAGAACTAGTGTAGAATCATCAAATAATTATCTATTGCAATAACAAACTATGAGTTGATTGAATTTCCAATAATTGATAAATAGAAAATCTGACAAATATTTCAAACTTTCATTTAAAATCTGTAAACAAGTAAAATAATCTCTTCAATAGTTATCAATATTTATATATTAGCTATTTTCTGTTGAAAAAAAGCTGATTATACTAATCGGATGTTTGTGAAAGATAGTGAGAAACGTTGATAATGGGGTTTAGGAAGTGTATTTCAGACGATTAAATGAATAGGATATGGTTTGCAAGAAAAAGTATAATTTTAAAATTAGGTGAGAGGATTAATACTGGTAAAAACAATGTTTAATTCAAATCGTTTGGTAGCCTTCTAATCGATCTAAAAAAATGACTTGCTTATTAAAGAAATATAAAAAATTAATTATTTCTTCAATTTAAACATAAATTGTATTAACTTCCCTAGTATAAGAAAGAGGAAGAGGTAGGTATTTTTAAAAATATATAGTGTTCAAAAGTAATTCAGTAATTGTCGGGACGCGGTCTGGATAGTGAATAGCTTATCGGTTACAAAAAATTAAATTTGAATCGGAGTTCGCAGGTTCGAAACCTTAGCTTGGTAAAATAATCAAACTCTCATTCACAAAATCGATAAAATCAGTTAAACTAAAAATAAAAATCATACACATTAAAAGAATTCGCAGAGTGAGCAGTTAAAATAGGTATTAATGAGTTATCTTAAGAAACCAACCTCTCTTTGCGCATACAGAAGGGGAATACAATTTTTTATTTTGAAACATCTAAAATCTAAACATATAGACATAGTTTCTTGGCTCGATTAGTTAAGTCTTCAACATATCATCGAGCCAAGAGACTATTTTGCAGGTTCAAACCTTCCTCAAAACTTTTCAAAAATAAAATACTATTTTCAATAATAAATTCGCACTACCGCATACAGATGGCAGCATCAAAATTTTTTTTCAGAAAACATAAGACATTTTTATCTTCATTCAAATTCTAAGACAATTCAGAAAAAAAAATCACCCTTAAAAATTAAGCCCCCCCCCCCCCCCCCCTAAAAAAAAATAAGACCCTCTAAAAAATTTAGGCTCCTCAAACTCCCTTTCGAAAATACCTACATCTCTATGTTATACTATGATATTTCCATTTCTACTCTATGTCGATTCGAAGAAAAAAAAATTAAGCCCCCCTAAAAATAAGCCCCTCTAAAAAATTTAGGCTCCTCAAAGTCCCTTTCGAAAATAACCTATGTTATAGTGTGATATTTCCATTTCTACTCTATGTCGATTCGAAAAAAAAAATATTAAGCCCCCTCAAAAATTAAGCCCCCCTAAAAAATAAGCCCATCAAAAAATTTAGTGTCTTCATACTTCCTCTCGAAAAGACCTATGTTATAGTATGATATTTCCATCTCTACTCTAAGTCGATTCGAAAAAAAAAATTAAGCTCCTCTCAAAAATTAAGCCCCCTCACAAATTTAGCCCCTCCTACTATAGGATAAGTCTCCCTTACCACCTCCAGGTGGATTCCACCCTCCTCCTCCATCCACAAGGTGGATTCCACCCACATCCACCCACCGCCACCGCCTTATGGTGTTGAACTGTCCTTTCTCCCCTACTTGCGATCCTTTAACGAAATTCGCGTTTTTTCTGCTTCCCTTTGACGGAATGCGTGTTTTTTTTAGCGATCATTTGTCGAAATTTGCGTTTTTTCTGGGGCCCTTTGACGAAATTCGTGTTTTTTCTGTGGTCATTTGCTGAAATTAGCGTTTTTTTATGCAATCCTTCGTCGAAATTTGCGTTTTGTCCGCGGCTTTTTGACGAAATTTGCATTTTTTTCTCGTCTTTCTGATAAATTTGCGTTTTTCTCTGTCCCTTTGACGCATTTTCAGCTTTCTTTTGCGTGTTATTTTAGCGATTCTTCGTCCAAATTTGCATTTTTTTCTGCAGCCCTCTGACGAAATTTGGGTTTTTCGGAGGTCATTTGCCAAAATTCGCGTTTTTTTTACGCAACTCTTCGTCGAAATTTGCGGATTTTTGACGAAATTTGCGTTTTTTCCCCGTCTTTTTGATGAAATTCGC
The DNA here is from genome assembly GCA_963932465.1 of Maratus speciosus. NCBI lineage: Eukaryota > Metazoa > Arthropoda > Arachnida > Araneae > Salticidae > Maratus > Maratus speciosus. The sequence continues at coordinate 607,758,373 of OZ010787.1, forward strand.
TTTTTTTTAATTTCGATCCTTTACGAAATTAGCTTTTTTCGCAGCCCTTTGACGAAATGCGTATTTTAAGAGATCTTTTTTTCGAAATTCGCGTTTTTTCCACGACTTTTTGATGAAATTCGCGTTTTTTCCGCGGCCCTTTGACGAAATTCGCATTTTTTCTGTGGTCATTTTCCGAAATTCCCCCTTTTTTAGGATATCCTTCGTCAAAATTTACGTTTTTTCCACGGCTTTTTGACGAAATTTGCTTTTTTTTCTCGTCTTTTTGATGAAATTTGCATTTTTCTGCGGCCTTTTGACGAAATTCACGTTTTTTCTCTGTCTCTTTGACTAAATTTGCGTTTTTTTTCCGCTTCCCTTTGACGGAATGCGTATTTTTTAGCAATCCTTTGTCGAAATTTGTGTTTTTTCTGCGGCCCTTTGACAAAATTAACGTTTTTTTTCTGTGGTTATTTGACAAAATTCGCGCTTTTTCGGTGGCCAATTGACAAAATTCGCGCTTTTTGACAAAATTAGCGTTTTTTTCTCGTCTTTTTGATGAAATTTGCGCTTTTCTGCGTCCTCTTAACAAAATTTACGTTTTTCCTTGTCCCTTTGGCGAAATAAGCTTTTTTGCGATCCTTTACGAAATTAGCTTTTTTTCGCAGCCCTTTGATGGAATGCGTATTTTTAGCGATCTTTTTTCGAAATTCGCATTTTCCCCGGAAACTTTTGATGAAATTCGCGTTTTTTCTGCGGCCTTATGACGAAATTCAGGTTTTTTCTGTGCTCATTTGACGAAATTAGCGTTTCCTCCGCGATCATTTGACGTAATTCGCGTTTTCTCCCTGATCATTTGAAGAAATTTGACTTTTTTTCGCAATCCTTTGACAAACTTTGCCTTTTATCTATGGCCCTATGACAAAATTTCGTTTTTTTCCTTTTCGGATCCTTTAAAAAAATTGGAGATTTTTTTTCTGCGAACGATTGATGAAATCGTTTTTTTTCGGCGACCATGTCAAAAATCGCGATATTTTTTAAGTCCGAATTTTCGGAAAATTGGGAACAAAGTCACCCCCCCCCCCCCCCCCTGGCTACGACCTTATTGGCAAAAATGATTTCTGTTTATAACACAATTCAACGTGTTTCGTAAGATTTAGAACATTATGGAAATTTAAGTCAGCCCCCCCCCCCCGAAATAAAATCCTGGGTACGCCACTGATGTTGGAAAATGCTAAAAAGCGTTATCGACAGATTTTTTCTCTCACATCTCCCGAGTAACTAGCATTAAAATGAAAATGTTAATCTCTTCAACGATTACGATCATTACATTTTTACAATCATTACATCAATTACATTTTTTCTATCTTAACCACTCTGGAGCATAAATAAATCTGCAAACTTGGCAAATTTTAATTTTGAATACCAGAAATTAATTTTTTAAAGTGATTATGCATTCGGCTTGTCTGTCTGCCATCTGTCGTAGCTCTAACTCGCGTAAATGTAGTCGAATCGTCATGAAACTAATATATGTTATTGATATTCACTATGGAATGTTCGGTATTGAAAATGAAACATGTAGCAGTTACACTTTTTTTACAGGGACACTAAAAAAAAATTCCATTACATTACGGTCTACGGAGAAAAATCTAACTCAGTCCAACCCTGCTGGCACACACAGTAATAAAAAAGAAAAGTGCCCAGTGAAACTAATGGCATTGAGCTCACAGACTATTCACACTAATTGTATATTATACTCTTATTTCAAAGAATAATGCCTTTCGAAAAATAAATTAAGGAGGATTAGCCTCCTCCCTATTTCACATCTTTATACTTAACCAATGAGCCTCCAAATCTCATCAGGGAAACGCCTTATCAGAATAAATCGGTATACCAAATTTTAAGCAAATCGGATAGAAAAACCCACTTATCTAAATTAAGGGGATATTACTCCCCCCCGATCCCCCCCCTTTATACTTAAACAATGAATAGCCAAATCTAATCAGGGAAGTGCTTTATCTTAATAAACCGGTATACCAAATTTGAAGCAAATCGGATAAGAAAACACATTTTGTAGTACCCCTCCGATCCCCCCTTTATACTTAACCAATGAACCCCGTAAACTAATCAGGGAAGCGCTTTTTGAGAATGACCCTAGAAAATTTTTTTGAAGCAAATCGGATATTTCTATTAAAAGTTATCACGTTACGTACGTGCGTACTTAAGTACATACATACATATGTACGTACATACAGAATCTGTGGGCCTGTGAGCTAAAAACTGAATATTTCACTTTTTAAAATTCTATAATTGAAATCGTGTATACTCAGGGGCTATACTTCTAAGTAAAAAAATATTTTCTGAAATCCATAGCAAAAATTTTAAAAAAGTTACAGAAAAGTGGGGGGGGGGGGGGGATCCTCTATTTTTTTCCCAGGTCGGTTTAAATCTGTTTTCGGTCGGGTCAATTTCAGGTTAAGTGTAGATTCCTGCAAGTTCGATTCAGTTAACGCAATTTTTCTAAAGTTAATTCAGTATTTTGTTCCAGATTAAAAACTATGATTATGATAATAAACATAAATGGGTGAATTGTTTTCTAAACAGACTACTGTGTTTTTTCTGCCATCCTGTGACAAAATTACCATTTTTTCGCGATCCTCTGAAAAAATTCTCGTTTTTTCCGCGGCCCATTGACGAAATTCACGTTATTTCTTGCAGCTCTTTGACGAAATTAGCGCTTATTTGCGGCTTTTTGACGAAATTCGCTCTTTTGCGATCCTTTGACGAAACGCGCGTTTTTTCGAAAACACTTCGATGAAATTTGAGGATTTTAAGCAGCCTTTTGATAAAATTCTTTTTTTTTCACGATCCTCCGATGAAATTCATGTCTTTTTTGCGATCTTTCGACGAGATTTGCATTTTTTCCACAGACCCTTGACGAAATTCGCGTTTCTTCTGCGACCTTTTGACGAAATTCTCATTTTCCAGCGATCCTTTCACGTGATTTGCGTTTCTTCAGCAACCCTTTGACGAAATTCACGTTTTTCCGCATCCTTTCGACGAAAGTCTCATTTTTTATAGCAATCCTTTGACGAGATTTGCATTTTTTCCAAAATACTTTGACAAACTAGCGTATTTTAAGCTGCTTTTTGACAAAATTCTTTTTTTCCACAAATTACCGACGAAATTTACGTTTGCATTCGCGATCCTTCGACGAAATTTGTGTTTTTTACGATGCCTTTTGACGAAATTCATGTTTTTTCTAGTGCCCCTTTGTCAAAATTCGCGTTTTTCCTCAGCCTTTTGAAGAAATTCGTGTTTTTTAGGGTTTCGTTCATCTGACGAAACCCTATTCGTCTCACTCCTTTGTCTGTCTGTCTGTCTGTCCGTCACAGAGTCCGTTCTCAGAAACTATACATGTTAGTGACTTGAAATTTTGGGTACTTATAGCTGAACACCTCACATCAAACAACAAATCATAAAATTTTTAAAAAGTCGGTAATTAACCGAATTACGGGCTAATTAACTTCTAAAATTAACCAATCAACCTTTTGAACGCAGCTACGAACGCACCTTCTCCAAATCAGCGGAGTTTCTCCTAAGGGTTGCCAGTAAAATCAGCGGATGTATGGTTACCACGAAGGAAATTAAGCAATAAATGAAGTGGACATTTAAAAAGCGAAATCGCATCTCCCAAAGTATTGGTCCTACAAATTCGTAAAAGGTACAGAAAGACGCGCAAAAAAATTCTACTTTATTTTGGTATAAAGTTCAAATTTCTGCGTTGGGTATAACGCAAAAAATCCACTAAAAATCGATCGATAAAAATTTAATTTCTGTATTTGAAAAGACAATGAAAAGAGATTTCATTTCAGCGGAAAGCAGGTGTTGTCATCTTTCAGACTTATCGGCGCTGGAGAAATTTAAGCAGAGGATATTTTAATACGAAATTTAAACTTTTTAAATATTAAATTTTTAGATTAATATGTTTTACATCCTGACGTAAAAATTTTCGCTGATTTCATACATACCCAGTTCAAACTCCTAGCTTAATTAGAAGCTGAGATATTAATTATTATTTCATTAATTGGATCATTGCTTTAAAACTTTCCTTTCAACGGGTTTTTAATCTCATCAGACATGACGACGCACTTGCGGTTTTTATTTTAATACGAAATTTAAACGTTTTAAATATTAAATTTTTTGATAAAACTTTTTGACATCCGGACGGGAAATCTCTCGCAGATTTCATACATACCCAGTTCAAAGAGCTAACTTAATTAGAAGCTGATATATTAATTATTATTTAATTAATTTGTTTCATTTCTATATAATGCATAGATTAAAATGGAGGCACGTGCTTTTTTAACCACGTTTGAAAGGAATATTAAACGAAACCCTTTGTGCGATCTATGATCACACTTACCCACTTGTTCTAGAAGACCTAATACAAAATTCGCTTTTTTACCCGCAACACTTTGGCGAAACTCGCATTTATTACGCGACTCTTTGACAAAATTTCCCTTTTCCCGAACCTTTGACGAAATGAATGTTTTTACCACGACCGTTTCGCGAAATTTGCTTTTTTACGCTACCCTTTGAAGAAATTCGTTGTTTTTTCTAGCTGCCCTTTTACAAAATTGGAGGTTTTTGCCTCAGCCCTTTGACGAGATTCATGTTCCTTTGAAAAAATTCGCATTTTTTCCACAGCCCTTTGGCGAAATTCGCATTTCATCCGCGACCATTTGACAAAATTATCTTGTTTTCGCGATTCTTTGACGAAATTTACGTTTTTCCGCGGCCCTTTGACGAAATAAGTGTTTTTCTTGACGACAATTTGACAAAATTCGCGTTTTGCACCTGAGCATTTTGTAAAAATTCGTGTTTTTTCTACGACTGATTGACAAAATTTGCATTTCTTTCTCAGCCCTTTGGCGAAATTCGCATTTCTTCCGCCACTCTTTGACGAAATTTGAATTTTTCCGCGACCCTTTTACTAAATTCGCGTTTTTTCCCCTAGATACTTTGAAGAAATTAGTGTTTTTTAAGCAGCACTTTGATAAAATTCTTTTCTTTTTCCACGATCTTCCGACGAAATTCACGTTTTTTAGCGATCCTTCGACGAAATTTGAGTTTTTTACGCTGCCTTTTGACGAAATTCGTGTTTTTGATAGTGGTCCTTTGTCAAAATTCGCGTTCTCGTGCCGCAGCCTTTTGACGAAATCCGTGTTTTTTTATAGCGACCCTTTGACAAAGTTCGCGTTTTTTTCTGCAGCCCTTTTGTGAAATTCTCATTTTTCGTGATCTTTTGACGAAATTTGCGTTTTTTGTACGGCCCTTTCACGAAATTCGCATTTTTCGCGATTTTTTGAAGAAATTTGCACTTTTCTGCGGCCGGCCATTTGACAAATTTTGCGTTTTTTTCCCAGCCTTTTGACGAAATTCGCTATCTTTTCCTGATCTTTCGATAAAATTAGCTTTTTCTCTGCGGCCCCGCATTTTTTTCTAGCGGCCCTTCGACGAAGTTCGCATTTTCTCCGCAAGACTTTGACGAAAGCATAAGCAGTTTTTAATATCCTTACGATAGCATTTTTTAAGCAGCATTTTGACTAAAATATTTTTTTTTTCACAATTCGCCGACAAAATTTCCGTTTTTTCGCGATCCTTTGACGAAATTTGCGTTTTATATCCGCGGTCCTTTGACGAAATTCGCTTTTTTTCTGCAGTCCTTTGGCGTAACTCTCGTTTTTCGCGGTGCTTTGACAAATTTTTTTCCTTGGCCGTTTTACAAATTTTTCGTTTTTCCGCAGCCCTGTGACGAATTTCGCGTTTTTTCCGCGGCCCCTTCTAGAATTTTTCTACTTTCGTGTCATGCGAAAAATTCGCTTTTCCATGATCCTTCGACAAAATTCGCGTTTTTCCGGCGATACTTAGACGAAATTAACTTTTTTAATTCAGCCTTTTAACGAAATTCACTTTTTTTTATTGGGGTGGGGGAGGGGATCATTTGAAGAAATTTACGGGTGTTCTGCGATACTTTGATTAAATTCGCTTTTTTGCGATCTTTTGACGAAATTCGCATTTTTTCCGAGTTACATTGACGAAAGTAGTGTTTTCTAAGCACCCCTTTGAGAAACTTCATTTTCTTCATGATCCTTCGGCGAAATTCACATTATTTTCGCGATCCTTTGCTGAAATTCGCAGACCTTTGAAGAAATTCGTGTTTTTTCTAGTGGCCCTTTGGTAAAATTCCCGTTTTTCCCATAGGCCTTCGGCAAAATTCACTTTTTTTTGCGATTCTTAGACAAGGTTGTCTTTTCTCTGCAATCTTCGACGAAATTTGCGTTTTTTCCGCTATACTTCGACGAAGTTGCCGATTTTTTTTCTTCGGACGATTAACAAAACTCATTTTTTTCAGCGATCTTCTGTCAAAAATCGCGTATTTTTTTATCCCGAATTTTCAGACTGACGATCGATTTTAAAGTGTTTTTGGAATCGGAAGCCGTAAATTTTCGGATAATTCGGAACAGAATCATCTTTGCACATACTACTGAACAAAATAAAATAATTACTTTTATTTAAAAAGACATATTTTGCTCTCTGTTCCATAAATAAAATCCGCTACTTAAGTAATGTTTTCAACCAAGGTCATAACTTGCTAGTCAGGATGTGTGTGTAGGGGGGGGGGGGTCGTTTTGATTATTTTGGTAGGCTTAATCAAAACGGATTACCCATTCGGCTAAACAAGCTGAAGCCTAGGGTTTTGGAAGGAAAAGGGCCCGGTGCTAAGATTTTCTTTCAATGTTTTTTTTTTTCTTAACCATTTGAGAAAATGGTTATTATCCTCTGTCAGGGTAGGAAATCAAAAACATATCTGAAGCTTTTATTGGTTGAATCCGCATTTTATTCGTTTTCTGATAGGTCTATACAGTAATCTGTATTCTCCCTTTACTTTCAACTGAGATGGATACTTCTGTTGCCACTATGACAAAAAAGTAATAAAAACTATAAAAAAAATAACTCAGAAAGAAATTGAGATACAGCTTTCAAACAAATTGCATTTAAAAGTACATTTTTTTTCTCTATGCTGCAGTGTAAAAAGTAATATTGTGGAATGTTTAGAATTTAAGAATGAAATTTCATTTAAAACTGGTCCAGGAATATTAATGTTTAATCCATGGCGTACGTAAGGAATGACCAGCTCCGCAGAAGCTTAAAAATGTACAGTACCGAAAAATGTAATCCATGGTGTACGTAATGTAGGATCAACCCCGTGCGATTTTTTATGTCTTAAATGTTAGTCTTCGAAAGAATCATTTTCCAAATGGTCGTTGTAATTTGTTAAATTCCATTTTATTCTTCTTCTTCTTTTTTTGCGGATTCTTGGAATTTTTCGGCTACCAGTTTGTGATTAATTTATTACAGAGGTGACTTTTATTATCGTTTAAACTGCTGATGAAACATTCTTCCAATTGTAAAAAAAGAGTATAAATCAAGCTTTTGTTTTATAAGGGGCTGTATATATATATATTTAAATATGAATTTTTTTATATGGCTCGTGGTCCCTAATACCTTATATTTACAGAAATGTTGTTCTACATCTAGGAAGGAAATAAAAAAAATCCCCACTTGTCATATTATGACACTTTCAGTTTTATGAAATTTCAATGTTTTTTAACTACACTAAAAGTATTTCTTTCCTTTTTTAGTACCAGAAAACACTGAAATATATCATTTTGAAGGAAGGGAGAGGGTGCCCAAAGAAAACTAGCCTAGGGGTAAGAAGGTAGTTCAAGGGTGATTCTGAGTAAAATATATATATATATTTCTGAAATTCACAGCAAATTTTCTGAAAGTTACAGCGGAAGGGGGGGAGCAGAGGGAGGAAATCCACTCCCGGCACTAAATACGCGTTTTTTCCGCGACCCTTTGACGAAATTCGCGTTTTTCCGCGATCCCTTGACGAATTTTGAGTTTTTCGAGATCTTTTGACGAGATTTCCGGTTCTTTCGGGATCTTTTGACGAAATTTGCCTTTTTTCGCGATTTTTTCGAAATTTGCGTCATTTTCTCGATCCTTTGACGAAATTCACGTTTTTTCTGCAAACAATTGACAAAATTAATTTTTTCGACGACCATTTGCCGAAATTCGTGATATTTTTTATGTCCGAATTTTCAGATTGATGATCGAATTTTATAAACTTTCGAAAATGAATGCCTTAAATTTTCGGAAAATTCGGAACAGAATCGCCACTAGGTAGTTTATCCGCAACCCCCCCCCCTTTCCGTCCGCGCACACACTATAATAATAATCAAATACAGAAACTCCTTAATAACGGACACGTCGGGAGAGTGTAATTTGTCCGCTATTCGGAAGGGACTGCTATTGAGAAGTAAAAATGCACAGATATATAATTGTTAGGCATAGGGGAAAATGTACTTTAATAGAGGTGTCCGTTATCAGGGAGGGCCTGTCATAGAAGTTTAACTATACTTACAGAAGTAGAGGACAAGTTCACTTACCATAAAACCTTTGATTAAAAAATAATAATTATTTTTATTGTAATACAAATGCTGATTAGGAATTACTGACAAGCTTTTTAAAAAATACCAACGAGCCTTTGCCTGGTAAAAAACTTATTTTACAACATTAAAAATAAACATACATTAAAAATAAATAAACAAATAAATTCCTATTCAAATTGCAAACTTAAATGATAATGGAATAATAATTGAGTATAGTATCCATTTTCTTGTAGCAACAGTTCGAATATACTACATACATTCCATACAGAAAAGAAATAGAGCAAAAGCATCAATCAATCAATCTTCAGCGCGTCCTATGAAACCCCGCCCTAACAAAAGGGTTGCCGAAATTAACCGGTAACTTTAAATCGCCGAAATCTCGCCAACATGTAATCTCGTTAATATCATGATAAAACACCGATAAATTGACTAAATCTCCGAAATATAGTTGCTGTTCATAAAAGATATTGAAGCTTGGTACTAACCTGAATTTTCGAGACCGAAATTAAATTTTTTGGAGTCTATTTACCAGCATTTAAAATTGAAAACGTACAGAAAAGATGTTATGTGGAATATTATTTTTACTTCTGAAAGGCAGATGGCAGCACCAGCAAAAGCTAATTTCAATAATTCGGAAATGCGAACAGGATGGATTTTACTAGATCTAAGCTAAAAAAGCTAAAAAATTTGAAGATTATTAATTATTTGCTGAATATATAACAAAATAAAACATGCTAAATGAAAATTTAGATATTATTTTTCACTAAATGCCAGTTGTAAAGAATATGTATCAATCTTTTAATTACGAAAATGAGAAGTAAAAATCCATAGTCAAAAACTGGAGGGTACCAGTTCCCCTTAATGTTTCTTTTTTGTTTTTGTTTTTCACGGCGATTTTCTACATTATTAAAAATACATCCAATTATTAACTTTTAGTCCAATACAATAAATTTTATCCTTTTTTCAATGAAGTTTATTTGGAATTCGCGTACAGCAATTTTTGTGGGGTTTTTTTTTGGGGGGGGGGGTTTCCGCGACGATTTCTCAACATTCGCAAATTGAATCTAGGGGTCGATCCAGGCAAAATTTGGGGCCAATTTAGGTCCCTTTCACAAAAATCTATTCAATAAAATGGGCCCCTTCACAAAAATAAATTTAATATGGGAACCTTCACAAAAATAAATTTAATAAACTGGGCCTCTTCACAAAAATGAACTTAATAAAACACTCCTCTTCACCAAAATGAATTTAATGAAACAGGCCCCTTCACAAAATTCCTTTTAATGAAATAGGCCAGGCCCCTTTCGTAACAATCTTTTTCATAAAAACTGTTTTAAAATATGTAATTTGTAAATAAAACCAGGTCACGAAAAGCAAAAACTTTAGCAAGGGGATTTAAAGACGTTTTTGTTAATAAATTCTTGGTTCGAATTTGAGTAACTGGATTTCAACTTTCATTACAAAATGGTATTTTTCACAAAAATATTATAAAATTCACAAAAATAACTTTTACTTTTCACAAAATGGGCCCCAAGAATAAAAACCTGCATCGATCCCTGGAATCCTATTTTTTTCCAATATAGAATTTTTTTTTATCCTGCAATTTTTGAAGTTTTAGTCATTTATAATGCTATTTTCAGCGTTTTTTCGCGAAGATATAAAATTAACGATGATTTAATGTACAAAAATATTCAGAAAGAACTAATTTATAAGAGAAAAATTGTGTTTTAGTTCAGACACCCTCCCACCCAACCAGAAAAAAAAGGACAGGAAATTTTATTTTAAAAGTGCGCGAACAAAAATCATATTATATAAAATTATCTAGCAAGAAGCTATATCATATTAAATTAAACAGTTTTTTTTTTAATACATTCAATATAGAACTTATTGTAAATAACATGAAACGTGTATAAAATAAAAATTGTTTTCCCCCTTATTTTTATAATAAAAATAAATGGTCTTCGCCGATTTGTTTGTAATAGAAATCTTCTTCGGAAAATCATAAAAGAAAACAGGAATTAATATTTTTAGCTTTTCTTTTCTAAATCAATTATTATTTAGTCCTAGATTTGAAAGCTTTCATTACAATAATAACAATAAATAAATCTACCGGTGTAATAAACTCATAGTAATGAATGCTAAAATTCAAAAGCTGTGCAGTGTTTTATTATGAAGCCGAATAAAAATGTTATTGATATATATGTTAACATTTTAAATAAAGATAAATTTCTTATTATTTAGCATTCAATTTTTATGTTTAAAACAAAAGAAAAATTTGAAAATAATCTAATTATATCCTTACAAATTTTATTCCAATTTCATATTCAATATAAATTTCATCCTAAAAATTATTATAATATCACTCTTTTCACACTTATCTATTAAAATAGAAGGAAACACACATACACACCCTCTTAATGTTCGTACAACACTTTACTCACAATTTTTTTTTCTCACAATGTTTACAAACAAATGCACATTTTTAGTAGCATTGAAGAAGTTGTTTTAAACTAATCCAATATATTTAGATATTTTGCAATTTCGTTTCCAGTTAATTGCTTTATGTCAAATTAAATTATAATTTAACTTATCGAATCAAATTAACTTACATTTATGTATAAAAATATAGTATGCATTATGAATAACTGGTGAATTTTTTCTTGTTTTTGTATCTAAAATACTGTTAAAATATTGAATTTATATCATTGTTTAAAAGACAAATTAATTTAACTTCTGATCAATTCTTTCTAAGTAAAATAAAGAATAGTTTAAACTTCTATATGCGGAGGGATGGAAATTATATCGTGAATGTACTTAAGAAAAGCCGCATTAAAAAAAAAAAAAAAAAAAAAAAAAAAAAAAAAAAAAAAAAAGAGGTTTGTTTTAATTCACACAAAAGGAAAATTCTTGTTATTTTACATATTCTTTCCATATGCTTCATATTTATTTGAGGTGAAATTGTCTAATCCACCAAAATTTTCTATCCAATGCGATTGTCCAGTAAATTAGATAAATAAATAAAAATCCATTCTTAGACAACAATTGCTTGTAATTAATTTACCGGAAACTAAGAAAAACTGTTCGATTTCAAATCCCTTCAAATATCATGCCTGCAAGTATACTTTTTTTACATTTAAAAAAGAGCCTTAAAATATAAAGTTTCCGGTTCTTGAGCGGGGAAAGATAATTTTTTTGAGAACAGCCTTACAATAAAGAGCTTCTTTTACTCGTTTTAATTTGCAAAAGAAAATTTTCTTTGTTATTTTAAATGTTTCATCCATATGTTGGGTAGGTACTTGGGGTGAAATTTTCCGAAAAATTCGAATCCACCGAAATTTTTTCTCTATATGTAATAGCTTAAAAAAAGAAACTTTTGATTGGACATCAAAAATCTACAATCTCTGATAATAAAAAGAGGCAATATCTATTGACCATCACCCCGCACAGCTCTGTTGGGGGTCTAAGGTTGCTAGTTATTTGCGAGCACCGGGCCAAGTACTCGCCAAAAAACTTCCTTGCGAATAAATACATTTCCTTGATTATTATTAGATATTTATCATAAAAATGAATATATGCTAAGCTCAATAGATTTCGATTAATGAGTCAATCTTTTTTCCTGTGAAAATGAAGAAAAAAAAGAGATTTAACATGCCATTTCTTTCATATTCAGTACAGAACTATTTATTGTCGCGGATTTACACTCCTCTCTAGTATAATCACCATTGACAACTTAGGTCTTCCTTAGGTATAGTATGTTTCCGATGTGGAAGCCAAGTCTTAAAATTAAAATCATACTCTTTGATGTTAAAAGGGCCCACCATGGTTGAGTGGTTAAGGGGCCGCTGCACTGAAACTCCCCGATCACGAAATCCCATGTTAATCTATGGGAAAATTTTGAAGCGCGATTACTCATTACCTGATATAATTATTAAAATACTCTTTTCATCATCAGAAAGTAGACGTCAGATGTCGATTATGTGCGTTTTTAAAAAATGTTTATGTAAATTTTAAGTATTTTTAAGAAGATGATAAAATTTAATCAAATGGAAATATCAAAGTTTATAGGGATTTCTTATATACTTAAAATTTACGGAGGTAATTTTTATAAACGCAAATCATCGTAATCTGACGCCTACTTTCTGATGGTAAAAACGGTATTTTAATAATTATGTTAGGTAATGAGTCATCGGGTTTCAAACTGGAATTCCAATTCAATGCAGACCGCAATAACCTAAAAATTGAGTTTTCAGATGTTAATTTCTTATTCGATTGCATTTAAACAATCCTAATTGTTAAAAATTTGTCAAATTCTGTTTTAAAAAAAATACTGTTCTTAATTATTGTTAAAAAACCACTTACAAAATTGCAAATTTTCAAAAATGGCATGAAATATGTGAAAATTTCTAACAAAAATCAGAATTTTCAGTTATTTTTGTTTTCATTTTAATAAATGCCTGTAGAGTGATATTTGCAGACAATAAAAATCACTTGTCATTTATTTGAAACTCATATTAAAAAAAAAGTATCGAGTTTCATCCCTGTATACATATAAACTGGAATTCCAATTCAATGCAGACCGCAATAACCTAAATATTGAGTTTTCAGATGTTAATTTGTTATTAGATTGCTTTTAAACAATCCTAATTGCTAAAAATATGTTAATTTCTGTTTTGAAAAAATGCTGTTATCAATTATTGCTACCAAAACCGCTTAAAAATTGGCAAATTTTCAAAAATGGCATGAAATATGTGAAAATTTCTAACAAATATCAGAATTTTCAGTTATTTTTGTTTTAATTTTAATAAATGCCAGTAGAGTGATATTTGCAGACAATAAACATCAAATATCATTTATTACAAACGCATATTGAAAAAAAAGTATCGACTTTCATCGCTGTATACATATAAAATAATTCCAATTCAATGCAGACCGCAATAACCTAAAAATTGAGTTTTCAGATGTTAATTTGCTATTAGATTGCTTTTAAACAAACCTAATTGCTAAAAATATGTTAAATTCTGTTTTAAAAAAATGCTGTTCTCAAATATTGCTTTAAAAATTGGCAAATTTCCAAAAATGGCATGAAATATGTGAAAATGTCTAACAAATATCACAATTTTCAGTTATTTTTGTTTTCATTTTAATAAATGCCTGTAGAGTAATATTTGCAGATAATAAACATCACTTATCATTTATTACAAACTCATATGGAAAAAAAAGTATCGAGTTTCACCCCCGTATACATATAAACTAATTCCAATTCAACTCAGACCGCAATAGCCTACCTAATTGCTAAAAATATGTTAAATTCTGTTTTAAAAAAATGGTGTTCTCAAATATTGCTACAAAAACCACTTAAAAGTTGGCAAATTTCCAAAAATGGCATGAAATATGTGAAAATGTCTCACAAATATCAGAATTTTCAGTTCTTTTTGTTTTCATTTTAATAAATGCCTGTAGAGTCATATTTGCAGACAATAAACATCACTTATCATTTATTTGAAACTCATATTGAAAAAAAAGTATCGACTTTCATCCCCATATACATATAAACACCAATTCCAATTCAATGCAGACCGCCATAACCTAAAAATTTAGTTTTCAGAAGTTAATTTCTTATTCAATTGCATTTAAACAATCCCAATTGCTAAAAATATGTTAAATTCTGTTTTAAAAAAATGCTGTTCTGCAATATTGCTACAAAAACCACTCAAAAATTGAGAAATTTTCAAAAATGGCATGAAATATGTGAAAATTTATATCAAAAATCAGAATTTTCAGTTATTTTTGTTTTCATTTTAATAAATGCCTGTAGAGTCTTATATGCAGACAGTAAACATCACTTGTCATTTATTTGAAACTCATATTAAAAAAAAGTATCGAGTTTCATTCCTGTATACATATAAACTGGAATTCCAATTCAATGCAGACCGCAATAACCTAAATATTGAGTTTTCAGATGTTAATTTGTTATTAGATTGCTTTTAAACAATCCAAATTGCTAAAAATATGTTAATTTCTGTTTTGAAAAAATGCTGTTCTCAATTATTGCTACCAAAACCACTTAAAAATTGGCAAATTTTCAAAAATGGCATGAAATATGTGAAAATTTCTAACAAAAATCAGAATTTTCAGTTATTTTTGTTTTCATTTAAATAAATGCCTGTAGAGTGATATTTGTAGACAATAAACATCACTTATCATTTATTTGAAACTCATACTGAAAAAAAAGTATCGACTTTCATCCCCGTATACATATAAACACGAATTCCAATTCAATGCAGACAGCCATAACCTAAAAATTGAGTTTTCAAAAGTTAATTCCTTATTCGATTACATTTAAACAATCCTAATTGCTAAAAATATGTTAAATTCTGTTTTAAAAAATGCTGTTCTCAATTATTGCCACAAAAACCCCTTAAAAATTGGCAAATTTTCAAAAATGGCATAAAATATGCTAAAATTTCTAACAAAAATCAGAATTTTCAGTTATTTTTGTTTTCATTTTAATAAATGCCAGCAGAGTAATATTTGCAGGCAATAAACATCACTTATCATTTATTACAAACTCATATTGAAAAAAAAGTATTGAGTTTCATCCCCGTATACATATAAACTAATTCCAATTCAACGCAGACCGCAATAACCTAAAAATTGAGTTTTCAGATGTTAATTTGCTGTTAGATTGCTTTTAAACAAACCTAATTGCTAAAAATATGTTCAATTCTGTTTTAAAAAAAAGTGTTCTCAATTATTGCTACCAAAACCACTTAAAAATTGGCAAATTTTCAAAAATGGCATGAAATATGTGAAAATTTCTAACAAAAATCAGAATTTTCAGTTATTTTTGTTTTCATTTTAATAAATGCCTGTAGAGTCATATTTGCAGACAATAAACATCACTTGTCATTTATTACAAACTCATATTGAAAAAAAAGTATCGAGTTTCATCCCCGTTTACATATAAACTAATTCCAATTCAACGCAGACCGCAATAGCCTAAAAATTGAGTTTTCAGATGTTAATTTGCTGTTAGATTGCTTTTAAACAAACCTAATTGCAAAAAATATGTTAAATTCTGTTTTTAAAAAAAGTGTTCTCAAATATTGCTACAAAAAACCACTTAAAAGTTGGCAAATTTCCAAAAATGGCATGAAATATGTGAAAATGTCTCACAAGTATCAGAATTTTCAGTTCTTTTTGTTTTCATTTTAATAAACGCCTGTAGAGTCATATATGCAGACAATAAACATCACTTGTCATTTCTTTGAAACTCATATTAAAAAAAAGTATCGAGTTTCATCCCTGTATACATATAAACTGGAATTCCAATTCAATGCAGGCCGCAATAACCTAAATATTGAGTTTTCAGATGTTAATTTGTTATTAGATTGCTTTTAAACAATCCTAATTGCTAAAAATATGTTAATTTCTGTTTTGAAAAAATGCTGTTATCAATTATTGCTACCAAAACCGCTTAAAAATGGGCAAATTTTCAAAAATGGCATGAAATATGTGAAAATTTCTAACAAAAATCAGAATTTTTAGTTATTTTTGTTTTTATTTAAATAAATGCCTGTAGAGTGATATTTGCAGACAATAAACATCACTTATCATTTATTTGAAACTCATATTGAAAAAAAAGTATCGACTTTCATCCCCGTATACATATAAACACGAATTCCAATTCAATGCAGAGAGCCATAACCTAAAAATTGAGTTTTCAAAAGTTAATTCCTTATTCGATTACATTTAAACAATCCTAATTGCTAAAAATATGTTAAATTCTGTTTTAAAAAATGCTGTTCTCAATTATTGCCACAAAAACCCCTTAAAAATTGGCAAATTTTCAAAAATGGCATAAAATATGCTAAACTTTCTAACAAAAATCAGAATTTTCAGTTATTTTTGTTTTCATTTTAATAAATGCCAGCAGAGTAATATTTGCAGGCAATAAACATCACTTATCATTTATTACAAACTCATATTGAAAAAAAAGTATCGAGTTTCATCCCCGTATACATATAAACTAATTCCAATTCAACGCAGACCGCAATAGCCTAAAAATTGAGTTTTCAGATGTTAATTTGCTGTTAGATTGCTTTTAAACAAACCTAATCGCTAAAAATATGTTAAATTCTGTTTTAAAAAAAAAGTGTTCTCAAATATTGCTACAAAAAACCACTTAAAAGTTGGCAAATTTCCAAAAATGGCATGAAATATGTGAAAATGTCTCACAAATATCAGAATTTTCAGTTCATTTTGTTTTCATTTTAATAAACGCCTGTAGAGTCATATATGCAGACAATAAACATCACTTGTCATTTATTTGAAACTCATATTAAAAAAAAGTATCGAGTTTCATCCCTGTATACATATAAACTGGAATTCCAATTCAATGCAGGCCGCAATAACCTAAAAATTGAGTTTTCAGATGTTAATTCCTTATTCGATTGCATTTAAACAATCCTAATTGTTAAAAATTTGTCAAATTCTGTTTTTAAAAAAAATGCTGTTCTTAATTATTGTTACAAAAACCACTTAAAAAATTGCAAATTTTCAAAAATGGCATGAAATATGTGAAAATTTCTAACAAAAATCAGAATTTTCCGTTATTTTTGTTTTCATTTTAATAAATGCCTGTAGAGTGATATTTGCAGACAATAAATATCACATATCATTTATTAGAAACTCGTATTGAAAAAAAAAGTGTAGAGTTTATCCCTGTATAGAAATAAACTCTAATTCCAATGCAACACAGATCGCAATAACTTAAAATTGAGTTTTCAGATGTTAATTTGTTATTAAATTGCTTTTAAACAATCCTAATTGCTAAAAATATGTTAAGTTCTGTTTTAGAAAATGCTGTTCTCAATTATTGCTACAAAAACCACTTAAAAGTTGGCAAATTTCCAAAAATGGCAAGAAATATTTGAAAATTTCTAACAAAAATCAGAATTTTCAGTTATTTTTGTTTTCATTTTAATAAATGCCTGTAGAGTCATATTTGCAGACAATAAACATCACTTATCATTTATTTGAAACTCATATTGAAAAAAAAGTATTGAGTATCATCCCTGTATACATATAAACTGGAATTCCAATTCAATGCAGACCGCAATAACCTAAAAATTGAGTTTTCAGATGTTAATTTCTTATTCGATTGCATTTAAACAATCCTAATTGTTAAAAATTTCGCAAATTCTGTTTTTAAAAAAATGCTGTTCTTAATTATTGTTACAAAAACCACTTAAAAAATTGCAAATTTTCAAAAATGGCATGAAATATGTGAAAATTTCTAACAAAAATCAGAATTTTCAGTTATTTTTGTTTTCATTTTAATAAATGCCTGTAGAGTGATATTTGCAGAAAATAAACATCACATATCATTTATTAGAAACTCGTATTGAAAAAAAAGTATAGAGTTTCATCCCTGTATAGAAATAAACTCTAATTCCAATGCAACGCAGAGCGCAATAACTTAAAATTGAGTTTTCAGATGTTAATTTGCTATTAGATTGCTAAACAAACCTAATTGCTAAAAATATGTTAAATTCTGTTTTTAAAAAATGGTGATCTCAAATATTGCTACAAAAACCACTTAAAAGTCGTCAAATTTCCAAAAATGGCATGAAATATGTGAAAATTTCTAACAAAAATCAGAATTTTCAGTTATTTTTGTTTTCATTTTAATAAATGCCTGTAGAGTCATATTTGCAGACAATAAACATCACTTATCATTTATTTGAAACTCATATTGAAAAAAAAGTATAGAGTTTCATCCCTGTATACATATAAACTGGAATTCCAATTCAATGCAGACCGCAATAGCCTAAAAATTGAGTTTTCAGATGTTAATTTGCTATTAGATTGCTTTTAAACAAACCTTATTGCTAAAAATATGTTAAATTCTGTTTTTAAAAAATGGTGATCTCAAATATTGCTACAAAAACCACTTAAAAGTTGGCAAATTTCCAAAAATGGCATGAAATATGTGAAAATTTCTAACAAAAATCAGAATTTTCAGTTATTTTTGTTTTCATTTTAATAAATGCCTGTAGAGTCATATTTGCAGACAATAAACATCACTTATCATTTATTTGAAACTCATATTGAAAAAAACGTATTGAGTATCATCCCTGTATACATATAAACTGGAATTCCAATTCAATGCAGACCGCAATAGCCTAAAAATTGAGTTTTCAGATGTTAATTTGCTATTAGATTGCTTTTAAACAAACCTTATTGCTAAAAATATGTTAAATTCTGTTTTTAAAAAATGGTGATCTCAAATATTGCTACAAAAACCACTTAAAAGTTGGCAAATTTCCAAAAATGGCATGAAATATGTGAAAATTTCTAACAAAAATCAGAATTTTCAGTTATTTTTGTTTTCATTTTAATAAACGCCTGTAGAGTCATATATGCAGACAATAAACATCACTTGTCATTTATTTGAAACTCATATTAAAAAAAAGTATCGAGTTTCATCCCTGTATACATATAAACTGGAATTCCAATTCAGTGCAGGCCGCAATAACCTAAAAATTGAGTTTTCAGATGTTAATTTCTTATTCGATTGCAGTTAAACAATCCTAATTGCTAAAAATTTGTTAATGGTGTATTCGGAAAAATTTTTTTCCACCCTCAACAGCTCGAAATTTTCCGATACATTTTCAGACTCATTTTTAAAAGTAAAAACATGAAACTTGCTGGGGTGATTTCTGAAGACATGTTTAACATGCCGTGTGATTTCATTTTCAGCTGAATTAATTAGAATTTGATTTTTAAGCAATTATTTTCTCAGTATGACCATTTTTTTCATTCCCAGATCTCCCGCTTCGGAAAAATCAGTTCAAAACGCCAACTTTGACAGTGTTTTTTACAGTATTTTCTGCATTTATGAAAAAATTATTAAGCACGGCACATTTTGTAGTTTCTAAATAAGAGAATTTCCCAGTTTGATGCGTTTGAGAGCAAAAATGAATTTTAAAATGAATCAGAAAATAAGCAGTTTGGATCGGAATACACCCTTAAATTCTGTTTTTAAAAAAATGCTGTTCTCAATTATTGTTACAAAAACCACTTAAAAATTGGCAAATTTTCAAAAATGGCATAAAATATGTGAAAATTTCTAACAAAAATCAGAATTTTCAGTTATTTTTGTTTTCATTTTAATAAATGCCTGTAGACAATAAACATCACTTATCATTTATTAGAAACTCATATTGAAAAAAAAAGTATAGAGTTTCATCCCTGTATAGAAATAAACTGGAATTCCAATTCAATGCAGACCGCAATAACCTAAAAATTGAGTTTTCAGATGTTAATTTGCTATTAGATTGCTTTTAAACAAACCTAATTGCTAAAAATATGTTAAATTCTGTTTTTAAAAAATGCTGTTCTCAAATATTGCTTTAAAAATTGGCAAATTTCCAAAAATGGCATGAAATATGTGAAAATTTCTAACAAAAATCAGAATTTTCAGTTATTTTTGTTTTCATTTTAATAAATGCCTGTAGAGTGATATTTGCAGACAATAAATATCACATATCATTTATTAGAAACTCGTATTGAAAAAAAAAGTGTAGAGTTTATCCCTGTATAGAAATAAACTCTAATTCCAATGCAACACAGATCGCAATAACTTAAAATTGAGTTTTCAGATGTTAATTTGCTATTAGATTGCTTTTAAACAAACCTAATTGCTAAAAATATGTTAAATTCTGTTTTTAAAAAATGCTGTTCTCAAATATTGCTTTAAAAATTGGCAAATTTCCAAAAATGGCATGAAATATGTGAAAATGTCTAACAAAAATCACAATTTTCAGTTGTTTTTGTTTTCATTTTAATAAATGCCTGTAGAGTCATATTTGCAGACAATAGACATCACTTATCATTTATTACAAACTCATATTGAAAAAAAAGTATTGAGTTTCATACCTGTATACATATAAACTCTAATTCCAATTTAACGCAGACCGCAATAACCTAAAAATTGAGTTTTCAGATGTTAATTTGTTATTAAATTGCTTTTAAACAATCCTAATTGCTAAAAATATGTTAAGTTCTGTTTTAGAAAATGCTGTTCTCAATTATTGCTACAAAAACCACTTAAAAGTTGGCAAATTTCCAAAAATGGCAAGAAATATGTGAAAATTTCTAACAAAAATCAGAATTTTCAGTTATTTTTGTTTTCATTTTAATAAATGCCTGTAGAGTCATATTTGCAGACAATAAACATCACTTATCATTTATTTGAAACTCATATTGAAAAAAAAGTATAGAGTTTCATCCCTGTATAGAAATAAACTGGAATTCCAATTCAATGCAGACCGCAATAACCTAAAAATTGAGTTTTCAGATGTTAATTTCTTATTCGATTGCATTTAAACAATCCTAATTGTTAAAAATTTGTCAAATTCTGTTTTTAAAAAAATGCTGTTCTTAATTATTGTTACAAAAACCACTTAAAAAATTGCAAATTTTCAAAAATGGCATGAAATATGTGAAAATTTCTAACAAAAATCAGAATTTTCAGTTATTTTTGTTTTCATTTAAATAAATGCCTGTAGAGTGATATTTGTAGACAATAAACATCACTTATCATTTATTTGAAACTCATACTGAAAAAAAAGTATCGACTTTCATCCCCGTATACATATAAACACGAATTCCAATTCAATGCAGAGAGCCATAACCTAAAAATTGAGTTTTCAAAAGTTAATTCCTTATTCGATTACATTTAAACAATCCTAATTGCTAAAAATATGTTAAATTCTGTTTTAAAAAATGCTGTTCTCAATTATTGCCACAAAAACCCCTTAAAAATTGGCAAATTTTCAAAAATGGCATAAAATATGCTAAACTTTCTAACAAAAATCAGAATTTTCAGTTATTTTTGTTTTCATTTTAATAAATGCCAGCAGAGTAATATTTGCAGGCAATAAACATCACTTATCATTTATTACAAACTCATATTGAAAAAAAAGTATCGAGTTTCATCCCCGTATACATATAAACTAATTCCAATTCAACGCAGACCGCAATAGCCTAAAAATTGAGTTTTCAGATGTTAATTTGCTGTTAGATTGCTTTTAAACAAACCTAATCGCTAAAAATATGTTAAATTCTGTTTTAAAAAAAAAGTGTTCTCAAATATTGCTACAAAAAACCACTTAAAAGTTGGCAAATTTCCAAAAATGGCATGAAATATGTGAAAATGTCTCACAAATATCAGAATTTTCAGTTCATTTTGTTTTCATTTTAATAAACGCCTGTAGAGTCATATATGCAGACAATAAACATCACTTGTCATTTATTTGAAACTCATATTAAAAAAAAGTATCGAGTTTCATCCCTGTATACATATAAACTGGAATTCCAATTCAATGCAGGCCGCAATAACCTAAAAATTGAGTTTTCAGATGTTAATTCCTTATTCGATTGCATTTAAACAATCCTAATTGTTAAAAATTTGTCAAATTCTGTTTTTAAAAAAAATGCTGTTCTTAATTATTGTTACAAAAACCACTTAAAAAATTGCAAATTTTCAAAAATGGCATGAAATATGTGAAAATTTCTAACAAAAATCAGAATTTTCCGTTATTTTTGTTTTCATTTTAATAAATGCCTGTAGAGTGATATTTGCAGACAATAAATATCACATATCATTTATTAGAAACTCGTATTGAAAAAAAAAGTGTAGAGTTTATCCCTGTATAGAAATAAACTCTAATTCCAATGCAACACAGATCGCAATAACTTAAAATTGAGTTTTCAGATGTTAATTTGTTATTAAATTGCTTTTAAACAATCCTAATTGCTAAAAATATGTTAAGTTCTGTTTTAGAAAATGCTGTTCTCAATTATTGCTACAAAAACCACTTAAAAGTTGGCAAATTTCCAAAAATGGCAAGAAATATTTGAAAATTTCTAACAAAAATCAGAATTTTCAGTTATTTTTGTTTTCATTTTAATAAATGCCTGTAGAGTCATATTTGCAGACAATAAACATCACTTATCATTTATTTGAAACTCATATTGAAAAAAAAGTATTGAGTATCATCCCTGTATACATATAAACTGGAATTCCAATTCAATGCAGACCGCAATAACCTAAAAATTGAGTTTTCAGATGTTAATTTCTTATTCGATTGCATTTAAACAATCCTAATTGTTAAAAATTTGGCAAATTCTGTTTTTAAAAAAATGCTGTTCTTAATTATTGTTACAAAAACCACTTAAAAAATTGCAAATTTTCAAAAATGGCATGAAATATGTGAAAATTTCTAACAAAAATCAGAATTTTCAGTTATTTTTGTTTTCATTTTAATAAATGCCTGTAGAGTGATATTTGCAGAAAATAAACATCACATATCATTTATTAGAAACTCGTATTGAAAAAAAAGTATAGAGTTTCATCCCTGTATAGAAATAAACTCTAATTCCAATGCAACGCAGAGCGCAATAACTTAAAATTGAGTTTTCAGATGTTAATTTGCTATTAGATTGCTAAACAAACCTAATTGCTAAAAATATGTTAAATTCTGTTTTTAAAAAATGGTGATCTCAAATATTGCTACAAAAACCACTTAAAAGTCGTCAAATTTCCAAAAATGGCATGAAATATGTGAAAATTTCTAACAAAAATCAGAATTTTCAGTTATTTTTGTTTTCATTTTAATAAATGCCTGTAGAGTCATATTTGCAGACAATAAACATCACTTATCATTTATTTGAAACTCATATTGAAAAAAAAGTATAGAGTTTCATCCCTGTATACATATAAACTGGAATTCCAATTCAATGCAGACCGCAATAGCCTAAAAATTGAGTTTTCAGATGTTAATTTGCTATTAGATTGCTTTTAAACAAACCTTATTGCTAAAAATATGTTAAATTCTGTTTTTAAAAAATGGTGATCTCAAATATTGCTACAAAAACCACTTAAAAGTTGGCAAATTTCCAAAAATGGCATGAAATATGTGAAAATTTCTAACAAAAATCAGAATTTTCAGTTATTTTTGTTTTCATTTTAATAAATGCCTGTAGAGTCATATTTGCAGACAATAAACATCACTTATCATTTATTTGAAACTCATATTGAAAAAAACGTATTGAGTATCATCCCTGTATACATATAAACTGGAATTCCAATTCAATGCAGACCGCAATAGCCTAAAAATTGAGTTTTCAGATGTTAATTTGCTATTAGATTGCTTTTAAACAAACCTTATTGCTAAAAATATGTTAAATTCTGTTTTTAAAAAATGGTGATCTCAAATATTGCTACAAAAACCACTTAAAAGTTGGCAAATTTCCAAAAATGGCATGAAATATGTGAAAATTTCTAACAAAAATCAGAATTTTCAGTTATTTTTGTTTTCATTTTAATAAACGCCTGTAGAGTCATATATGCAGACAATAAACATCACTTGTCATTTATTTGAAACTCATATTAAAAAAAAGTATCGAGTTTCATCCCTGTATACATATAAACTGGAATTCCAATTCAGTGCAGGCCGCAATAACCTAAAAATTGAGTTTTCAGATGTTAATTTCTTATTCGATTGCAGTTAAACAATCCTAATTGCTAAAAATTTGTTAATGGTGTATTCGGAAAAATTTTTTTCCACCCTCAACAGCTCGAAATTTTCCGATACATTTTCAGACTCATTTTTAAAAGTAAAAACATGAAACTTGCTGGGGTGATTTCTGAAGACATGTTTAACATGCCGTGTGATTTCATTTTCAGCTGAATTAATTAGAATTTGATTTTTAAGCAATTATTTTCTCAGTATGACCATTTTTTTCATTCCCAGATCTCCCGCTTCGGAAAAATCAGTTCAAAACGCCAACTTTGACAGTGTTTTTTACAGTATTTTCTGCATTTATCAAAAAATTATTAAGCACGGCACATTTTGTAGTTTCTAAATAAGAGAATTTCCCAGTTTGATGCGTTTGAGAGCAAAAATGAATTTTAAAATGAATCAGAAAATAAGCAGTTTGGATCGGAATACACCCTTAAATTCTGTTTTTAAAAAAATGCTGTTCTCAATTATTGTTACAAAAACCACTTAAAAATTGGCAAATTTTCAAAAATGGCATAAAATATGTGAAAATTTCTAACAAAAATCAGAATTTTCAGTTATTTTTGTTTTCATTTTAATAAATGCCTGTAGACAATAAACATCACTTATCATTTATTAGAAACTCATATTGAAAAAAAAAGTATAGAGTTTCATCCCTGTATAGAAATAAACTGGAATTCCAATTCAATGCAGACCGCAATAACCTAAATATTGAGTTTTCAGATGTTAATTTGTTATTAGATTGCTTTTAAACAATCCTAATTGCTAAAAATATGTTAATTTCTGTTTTGAAAAAATGCTGTTATCAATTATTGCTACCAAAACCGCTTAAAAATGGGCAAATTAATAAAAAGAGTTCTGTTAGATTAAAGAGTAGAGATCAAATTCTGTTTTTAAAAAAAATGCTGTTCTTAATTATTGTTACAAAAACCACTTAAAAAATTGCAAATTTTCAAAAATGGCATGAAATATGTGAAAATTTCTAACAAAAATCAGAATTTTCCGTTATTTTTGTTTTCATTTTAATAAATGCCTGTAGAGTGATATTTGCAGACAATAAATATCACATATCATTTATTAGAAACTCGTATTGAAAAAAAAAGTGTAGAGTTTATCCCTGTATAGAAATAAACTCTAATTCCAATGCAACACAGATCGCAATAACTTAAAATTGAGTTTTCAGATGTTAATTTGTTATTAAATTGCTTTTAAACAATCCTAATTGCTAAAAATATGTTAAGTTCTGTTTTAGAAAATGCTGTTCTCAATTATTGCTACAAAAACCACTTAAAAGTTGGCAAATTTCCAAAAATGGCAAGAAATATTTGAAAATTTCTAACAAAAATCAGAATTTTCAGTTATTTTTGTTTTCATTTTAATAAATGCCTGTAGAGTCATATTTGCAGACAATAAACATCACTTATCATTTATTTGAAACTCATATTGAAAAAAAAGTATTGAGTATCATCCCTGTATACATATAAACTGGAATTCCAATTCAATGCAGACCGCAATAACCTAAAAATTGAGTTTTCAGATGTTAATTTCTTATTCGATTGCATTTAAACAATCCTAATTGTTAAAAATTTGGCAAATTCTGTTTTTAAAAAAATGCTGTTCTTAATTATTGTTACAAAAACCACTTAAAAAATTGCAAATTTTCAAAAATGGCATGAAATATGTGAAAATTTCTAACAAAAATCAGAATTTTCAGTTATTTTTGTTTTCATTTTAATAAACGCCTGTAGAGTCATATATGCAGACAATAAACATCACTTGTCATTTATTTGAAACTCATATTAAAAAAAAGTATCGAGTTTCATCCCTGTATACATATAAACTGGAATTCCAATTCAGTGCAGGCCGCAATAACCTAAAAATTGAGTTTTCAGATGTTAATTTCTTATTCGATTGCAGTTAAACAATCCTAATTGCTAAAAATTTGTTAATGGTGTATTCGGAAAAATTTTTTTCCACCCTCAACAGCTCGAAATTTTCCGATACATTTTCAGACTCATTTTTAAAAGTAAAAACATGAAACTTGCTGGGGTGATTTCTGAAGACATGTTTAACATGCCGTGTGATTTCATTTTCAGCTGAATTAATTAGAATTTGATTTTTAAGCAATTATTTTCTCAGTATGACCATTTTTTTCATTCCCAGATCTCCCGCTTCGGAAAAATCAGTTCAAAACGCCAACTTTGACAGTGTTTTTTACAGTATTTTCTGCATTTATCAAAAAATTATTAAGCACGGCACATTTTGTAGTTTCTAAATAAGAGAATTTCCCAGTTTGATGCGTTTGAGAGCAAAAATGAATTTTAAAATGAATCAGAAAATAAGCAGTTTGGATCGGAATACACCCTTAAATTCTGTTTTTAAAAAAATGCTGTTCTCAATTATTGTTACAAAAACCACTTAAAAATTGGCAAATTTTCAAAAATGGCATAAAATATGTGAAAATTTCTAACAAAAATCAGAATTTTCAGTTATTTTTGTTTTCATTTTAATAAATGCCTGTAGACAATAAACATCACTTATCATTTATTAGAAACTCATATTGAAAAAAAAAGTATAGAGTTTCATCCCTGTATAGAAATAAACTGGAATTCCAATTCAATGCAGACCGCAATAACCTAAAAATTGAGTTTTCAGATGTTAATTTGCTATTAGATTGCTTTTAAACAAACCTAATTGCTAAAAATATGTTAAATTCTGTTTTTAAAAAATGCTGTTCTCAAATATTGCTTTAAAAATTGGCAAATTTCCAAAAATGGCATGAAATATGTGAAAATTTCTAACAAAAATCAGAATTTTCAGTTATTTTTGTTTTCATTTTAATAAATGCCTGTAGAGTGATATTTGCAGACAATAAATATCACATATCATTTATTAGAAACTCGTATTGAAAAAAAAAGTGTAGAGTTTATCCCTGTATAGAAATAAACTCTAATTCCAATGCAACACAGATCGCAATAACTTAAAATTGAGTTTTCAGATGTTAATTTGCTATTAGATTGCTTTTAAACAAACCTAATTGCTAAAAATATGTTAAATTCTGTTTTTAAAAAATGCTGTTCTCAAATATTGCTTTAAAAATTGGCAAATTTCCAAAAATGGCATGAAATATGTGAAAATGTCTAACAAAAATCACAATTTTCAGTTGTTTTTGTTTTCATTTTAATAAATGCCTGTAGAGTCATATTTGCAGACAATAGACATCACTTATCATTTATTACAAACTCATATTGAAAAAAAAGTATTGAGTTTCATACCTGTATACATATAAACTCTAATTCCAATTTAACGCAGACCGCAATAACCTAAAAATTGAGTTTTCAGATGTTAATTTGTTATTAAATTGCTTTTAAACAATCCTAATTGCTAAAAATATGTTAAGTTCTGTTTTAGAAAATGCTGTTCTCAATTATTGCTACAAAAACCACTTAAAAGTTGGCAAATTTCCAAAAATGGCAAGAAATATGTGAAAATTTCTAACAAAAATCAGAATTTTCAGTTATTTTTGTTTTCATTTTAATAAATGCCTGTAGAGTCATATTTGCAGACAATAAACATCACTTATCATTTATTTGAAACTCATATTGAAAAAAAAGTATAGAGTTTCATCCCTGTATAGAAATAAACTGGAATTCCAATTCAATGCAGACCGCAATAACCTAAAAATTGAGTTTTCAGATGTTAATTTCTTATTCGATTGCATTTAAACAATCCTAATTGTTAAAAATTTGTCAAATTCTGTTTTTAAAAAAATGCTGTTCTTAATTATTGTTACAAAAACCACTTAAAAAATTGCAAATTTTCAAAAATGGCATGAAATATGTGAAAATTTCTAACAAAAATCAGAATTTTCAGTTATTTTTGTTTTCATTTTAATAAATGCCTGTAGAGTGATATTTGCAGAAAATAAACATCACATATCATTTATTAGAAACTCGTATTGAAAAAAAAGTATAGAGTTTCATCCCTGTATAGAAATAAACTCTAATTCCAATGCAACGCAGAGCGCAATAACTTAAAATTGAGTTTTCAGATGTTAATTTGCTATTAGATTGCTAAACAAACCTAATTGCTAAAAATATGTTAAATTCTGTTTTTAAAAAATGCTGTTCTCAAATATTGCTTTAAAAATTGGCAAATTTCCAAAAATGGCATGAAATATGTGAAAATGTCTAACAAATATCACAATTTTCAGTTGTTTTTGTTTTCATTTTAATAAATGCCTGTAGAGTCATATTTGCAGACAATAAACATCACTTATCATTTATTACAAACTCATATTGAAAAAAAAGTATTGAGTTTCATACCTGTATACATATAAACTCTAATTCCAATTTAACGCAGACCGTAATAACCTAAAAATTGAGTTTTCAGATGTTAATTTGTTATTAGATTGCTTTTAAACAATCCTAATTGCTAAAAATATGTTAAATTCTATTTTAAAAAATGCTGTTCTCAATTATTGCTACAAAAACCACTTAAAAATTGGCAAATTTTCAAAAGTGGCATGAAATATGTGAAAATTTCTAACAAAAATCAGAATTTTCAGTTATTTTTGTTTTCATTTTAATAAATGCCTGTAGAGTCATATTTGCAGACAATAAACATCACTTATCATTTATTTGAAACTCATATTGAAAAAAAAGTATTGAGTATCATCCCTGTATACATATAAACTGGAATTCCAATTCAATGCAGACCGCAATAACCTAAAAATTGAGTTTTCAGATGTTAATTTCTTATTCGATTGCATTTAAACAATCCTAATTGTTAAAAATTTGTCAAATTCTGTTTTTAAAAAAATGCTGTTCTTAATTATTGTTACAAAAACCACTTAAAAAATTGCAAATTTTCAAAAATGGCATGAAATATGTGAAAATTTCTAACAAAAATCAGAATTTTCAGTTATTTTTGTTTTCATTTTAATAAATGCCTGTAGAGTGATATTTGCAGAAAATAAACATCACATATCATTTATTAGAAACTCGTATTGAAAAAAAAGTATAGAGTTTCATCCCTGTATAGAAATAAACTCTAATTCCAATGCAACGCAGAGCGCAATAACTTAAAATTGAGTTTTCAGATGTTAATTTGCTATTAGATTGCTAAACAAACCTAATTGCTAAAAATATGTTAAATTCTGTTTTTAAAAAATGCTGTTCTCAAATATTGCTTTAAAAATTGGCAAATTTCCAAAAATGGCACGAAATATGTGAAAATGTCTAACAAATATCACAATTTTCAGTTGTTTTTGTTTTCATTTTAATAAATGCCTGTAGAGTCATATTTGCAGACAATAAACATCACTTATCATTTATTACAAACTCATATTGAAAAAAAAGTATCGAGTTTCATCCCTGTATACATATAAACTGGAATTCCAATTCAAGGCAGACCGCAATAACCTAAAAATTGAGTTTTTAGATGTTAATTTCTTATTCGATTGCATTTAAACAATCCTAATTGTTAAAAATTTGTCAAATTCTGTTTTAAAAAAAATGCTGTTCTTAATTATTGTTACAAAAACCACTTAAAAAATTGCAAATTTTAAAAAATGGCATGAAATATGTGAAAATTTCTAACAAAAATCAGAATTTTCATTTTTTTTTGTTTTCATTTTAATAAATGCCTGTAGAGTCATATTTGCAGACAATAAAGATCACTTGTCATTTATTACAAACTCATATTGAAAAAAAAGTATCGAGTTTCATCCCCGTTTACATATAAACTAATTCCAATTCAACACAGACCGCAATAGCCTAAAAATTGAGTTTTCAGATGTTAATTTGCTACTAGATTGCTTTTAAACAAACCTTATTGCTAAAAATATGTTAAATTCTGTTTTTAAAAAATGGTGTTCTCAAATATTGCTACAAAAACCACTTAAAAGTTGGCAAATTTCCAAAAATGGCATGAAATATGTGAAAATGTCTCACAAATATCAGAATTTTCTGTTCTTTTTGTTTTCATTTTAATAAACGCCTGTAGATTCATATATGCAGACAATAAACATCACTTGTCATTTATTTGAAACTCATATTAAAAAAAAGTATCGAGTTTCATCCCTATATACATATAAACTGGAATTCCAATTCAATGCAGGCCGCAATAACCTAAAAATTGAGTTTTCAGATGTTAATTTCTTATTCGATTGCATTTAAACAATCCTAATTGCTAAAAATTTGTTAAATTCTGTTTTTAAAAAAATTCTGTTCTCAATTATTGTTACAAAAACCACTTAAAAATTGGCAAATTTTCAAAAATGGCATGAAATATGTGAAAATTTCTAACAAAAATCAGAATTTTCAGTTATTTTTGTTTTCATTTAATAAATGCCTGTAGAATGATATTTGCAGACAATAAATATCACATATCATTTATTAGAAACTCGTATTGAAAAAAAAGTATAGAGTTTATCCCTGTATAGAAATAAACTCTAATTCCAATGCAACGCAGAGCGCAATAACTTAAAATTGAGTTTTCAGATGTTAATTTGCTATTAGATTGCTTTTAAACAAACCTAATTGCTAAAAATATGTTAAATTCTGTTTTTAAAAAATGCTGTTCTCAAATATTGCTTTAAAAATTGGCAAATTTCCAAAAATGGCATGAAATATGTGAAAATTTCTAACAAAAATCAGAATTTTCAGTTATTTTTGTTTTCATTTTAATAAATGCCTGTAGAGTCATATTTGCAGACAATAAACATCACATATCATTTATTACAAACTCATATTAAAAAAAAAGTATTGAGTTTCATACCTGTATACATATAAACTCTAATTCCAATTTAACGCAGACCGCAATAACCTAAAAATTGAGTTTTCAGATGTCAATTTGTTATTAAATTGCTTTTAAACAATCCTAATTGCTAAAAATATGTTAAATTCTGTTTTTAAAAAATGGTGATCTCAAATATTGCTACAAAAACCACTTAAAAGTTGGCAAATTTCCAAAAATGGCATGAAATATGTGAAAATTTCTAACAAAAATCAGAATTTTCAGTTATTTTTGTTTTCATTTTAATAAATGCCTGTAGAGTCATATTTGCAGACAATAAACGTCACTTATCATTTATTTGAAACTCATATTGAAAAAAAAGTATTGAGTATCATCCCTGTATACATATAAACTGGAATTCCAATTCAATGCAGATTGCAATAACCTAAAAATTGAGTTTTCAGATGTTAATTTCTTATTCGATTGCATTTAAACAATCCTAATTGTTAAAAATTTGTCAAATTCTGTTTTTAAAAAAATGCTGTTCTTAATTATTGTTACAAAAACCACTTAAAAAATTGCAAATTTTCAAAAATGGCATGAAATATGTGAAAATTTCTAACAAAAATCAGAATTTTCAGTTATTTTTGTTTTCATTTTAATAAATGCCTGTAGAGTGATATTTGCAGACAATAAATATCACATATCATTTATTAGAAACTCGTATTGAAAAAAAAGTATAGAGTTTATCCCTGTATAGAAATAAACTCTAATTCCAATGCAACGCAGAGCGCAATAACTTATAATTGAGTTTTCAGATGTTAATTTGCTATTAGATTGCTTTTAAACAAACCTAATTGCTAAAAATATGTTAAATTCTGTTTTTAAAAAATGCTGTTCTCAAATATTGCTTTAAAAATTGGCAAATTTCCAAAAATGGCATGAAATATGTGAAAATGTCTAACAAATATCACAATTTTCAGTTGTTTTTGTTTTCATTTTAATAAATGCCTGTAGAGTCATATTTGCAGACAATAAACATCACTTATCATTTATTACAAACTCATATTAAAAAAAAAGTATTGAGTATCATCCCTGTATACATATAAACTGGAATTCCAATTCAATGCAGACCGCAATAGCCTAAAAATTGAGTTTTCAGATGTTAATTTGCTATTAGATTGCTTTTAAACAAACCTTATTGCTAAAAATATGTTAAATTCTGTTTTTAAAAAATGGTGATCTCAAATATTGCTACAAAAACCACTTAAAAGTTGGCAAATTTCCAAAAATGGCATGAAATATGTGAAAATTTCTAACAAAAAACAGAATTTTCAGTTATTTTTGTTTTCATTTTAATAAACGCCTGTAGAGTCATATATGCAGACAATAAACATCACTTGTCATTTATTTGAAACTCATATTAAAAAAAAGTATCGAGTTTCATCCCTGTATACATATAAACTGGAATTCCAATTCAATGCAGGCCGCAATAACCTAAAAATTGAGTTTTCAGATGTTAATTTCTTATTCGATTGCATTTAAACAATCCTAATTGCTAAAAATTTGTTAAATTCTGTTTTTAAAAAAATTCTGTTCTCAATTATTGTTACAAAAACCACTTAAAAATTGGCAAATTTTCAAAAATGGCATGAAATATGTGAAAATTTCTAACAAAAATCAGAATTTTCAGTTATTTTTGTTTTCATTTAATAAATGCCTGTAGAATGATATTTGCAGACAATAAATATCACATATCATTTATTAGAAACTCGTATTGAAAAAAAAGTATAGAGTTTATCCCTGTATAGAAATAAACTCTAATTCCAATGCAACGCAGAGCGCAATAACTTAAAATTGAGTTTTCAGATGTTAATTTGCTATTAGATTGCTTTTAAACAAACCTAATTGCTAAAAATATGTTAAATTCTGTTTTTAAAAAATGCTGTTCTCAAATATTGCTTTAAAAATTGGCAAATTTCCAAAAATGGCATGAAATATGTGAAAATTTCTAACAAAAATCAGAATTTTCAGTTATTTTTGTTTTCATTTTAATAAATGCCTGTAGAGTCATATTTGCAGACAATAAACATCACATATCATTTATTACAAACTCATATTAAAAAAAAAGTATTGAGTTTCATACCTGTATACATATAAACTCTAATTCCAATTTAACGCAGACCGCAATAACCTAAAAATTGAGTTTTCAGATGTTAATTTGTTATTAAATTGCTTTTAAACAATCCTAATTGCTAAAAATATGTTAAATTCTGTTTTTAAAAAATGGTGATCTCAAATATTGCTACAAAAACCACTTAAAAGTTGGCAAATTTCCAAAAATGGCATGAAATATGTGAAAATTTCTAACAAAAATCAGAATTTTCAGTTATTTTTGTTTTCATTTTAATAAATGCCTGTAGAGTCATATTTGCAGACAATAAACGTCACTTATCATTTATTTGAAACTCATATTGAAAAAAAAGTATTGAGTATCATCCCTGTATACATATAAACTGGAATTCCAATTCAATGCAGATTGCAATAACCTAAAAATTGAGTTTTCAGATGTTAATTTCTTATTCGATTGCATTTAAACAATCCTAATTGTTAAAAATTTGTCAAATTCTGTTTTTAAAAAAATGCTGTTCTTAATTATTGTTACAAAAACCACTTAAAAAATTGCAAATTTTCAAAAATGGCATGAAATATGTGAAAATTTCTAACAAAAATCAGAATTTTCAGTTATTTTTGTTTTCATTTTAATAAATGCCTGTAGAGTGATATTTGCAGACAATAAATATCACATATCATTTATTAGAAACTCGTATTGAAAAAAAAGTATAGAGTTTATCCCTGTATAGAAATAAACTCTAATTCCAATGCAACGCAGAGCGCAATAACTTATAATTGAGTTTTCAGATGTTAATTTGCTATTAGATTGCTTTTAAACAAACCTAATTGCTAAAAATATGTTAAATTCTGTTTTTAAAAAATGCTGTTCTCAAATATTGCTTTAAAAATTGGCAAATTTCCAAAAATGGCATGAAATATGTGAAAATGTCTAACAAATATCACAATTTTCAGTTGTTTTTGTTTTCATTTTAATAAATGCCTGTAGAGTCATATTTGCAGACAATAAACATCACTTATCATTTATTACAAACTCATATTAAAAAAAAAGTATTGAGTATCATCCCTGTATACATATAAACTGGAATTCCAATTCAATGCAGACCGCAATAGCCTAAAAATTGAGTTTTCAGATGTTAATTTGCTATTAGATTGCTTTTAAACAAACCTTATTGCTAAAAATATGTTAAATTCTGTTTTTAAAAAATGGTGATCTCAAATATTGCTACAAAAACCACTTAAAAGTTGGCAAATTTCCAAAAATGGCATGAAATATGTGAAAATTTCTAACAAAAAACAGAATTTTCAGTTATTTTTGTTTTCATTTTAATAAACGCCTGTAGAGTCATATATGCAGACAATAAACATCACTTGTCATTTATTTGAAACTCATATTAAAAAAAAGTATCGAGTTTCATCCCTGTATACATATAAACTGGAATTCCAATTCAATGCAGGCCGCAATAACCTAAAAATTGAGTTTTCAATTGTTAATTTCTTATTCGATTGCATTTAAACAATCCTAATTGCTAAAAATTTGTTAATGGTGTATTCGGAAAAATATTTTTCCACCCTCAACAGCTCGAAATTTTCCGATACATTTTCAGACTCATTTTTAAAAGTAAAAACATGAAATTTGCTGGGGTGATTTCTGAAGACATGTTTAACATGCCGTGTGATTTCATTTTCAGCTGAATTAATTAGAATTTGATTTTTAAGCAATTATTTTCTCAGTATGACCATTTTTTTCATTCCCAGATCTCCCGCTTCGGAAAAATCAGTTCAAAACGCAAACTTTGACAGCGTTTTTTACAGTATTTTCTGCATTTATCAAAAAATTATTAAGCACGGCACATTTTGTAGTTTCTAAAGAAGAGAATTTCCCAGTTTGATGCATTTGAGAGCAAAAATGAATTTTAAAATGAATCAGAAAATAAGCAGTTTGGATCGGAATACACCCTTAAATTCTGTTTTTAAAAAAATGCTGTTCTCAATTATTGTTACAAAAACCACTTAAAAATTGGCAAATTTTCAAAAATGGCATGAAATATGTGAAAATTTCTAACAAAAATCAGAATTTTCAGTTATTTTTGTTTTCATTTTAATAAATGCCTGTAGACAATAAACATCACTTATCATTTATTAGAAACTCATATTGAAAAAAAAAGTATAGAGTTTCATCCCTGTATAGAAATAAACTCTAATTCCAATGCAACGCAGAGCGCAATAACTTAAAATTGAGTTTTCAGATGTTAATTTGCTATTAGATTGCTTTTAAACAAACCTAATTACTAAAAATATGTTAAATTCTGTTTTAAAAAAATGCTGTTCTCAATTATTGCCACAAAAACCACTTAAAAATTGGCAAATTTTCAAAAATGGCATGAAATATGTGAAAGTTTCTAACAAAAATCAGAATTTTCAGTTATTTTTGTTTTCATTTTAATAAATGCCTGTAGAGTGATATTTGCAGACAATAAATATCACATATCATTTATTAGAAACTCGTATTGAAAAAAAAAGTATAGAGTTTATCCCTGTATAGAAATAAACTCTAATTCCAATGCAACGCAGATCGCAATAACTTAAAATTGAGTTTTCAGATGTTAATTTGCTATTAGATTGCTCTTAAACAAACCTAATTGCTAAAAATATGTTAAATTCTGTTTTGAAAAAATGCTGTTCTCAATTATTGCTACCAAAACCACTTAAAATTTGGCAAATTTCCAAAAATGGCATGAAATATGTGAAAATGTCTCACAAATATCAGAATTTTCAGTTATTTTTGTTTTCATTTTAATAAATGCCTGTAGAGTCATATATGCAGACAATAAACATCACTTGTCATTTATTTGAAACTCATATTAAAAAAAAGTATCGAGTTTCATCCCTGTATACATATAAACTGGAATTCCAATTCAATGCAGACCGCAATAACCTAAATATTGAGTTTTCAGATGTTAATTTGTTATTAGATTGCTTTTAAACAATCCTAATTGCTAAAAATATGTTAATTTTTGTTTTGAAAAAATGCTGTTCTCAATTATTGCTACCAAAACCACTTAAAAATTGGCAAATTTTGAAAAATGGCATGAAATATGTGAAAATTTCTAACAAAAATCAGAATTTTCAGTTATTTTTGTTTTCATTTTAATAAATGCCTGTAGAGTGATATTTGTAGACAATAAATATCAAATATCATTTATTACAAACGCATATTGAAAAAAAAAGTATCGAGTTTCATCCCTGTATACATATAAACTGGAATTCCAATTCAATGCAGACCGCAATAACCTAAAAATTGAGTTTTCAGATGTTAATTTCTTATTCGATTGCATTTAAACAATCCTAATTGTTAAAAATTTGTCAAATTCTGTTTTTAAAAAAATGCTGTTCTTAATTATTGTTACAAAAACCACTTAAAAAATTGCAAATTTTCAAAAATGGCATGAAATATGTGAAAATTTCTAACAAAAATCAGAATTTTCAGTTATTTTTGTTTTCATTTTAATAAATGCCTGTAGAGTGATATTTGCAGACAATAAATATCACATATCATTTATTAGAAACTCGTATTGAAAAAAAAAGTGTAGAGTTTATCCCTGTATAGAAATAAACTCTAATTCCAATGCAACACAGATCGCAATAACTTAAAATTGAGTTTTCAGATGTTAATTTGCTATTAGATTGCTTTTAAACAAACCTAATTGCTAAAAATATGTTAAATTCTGTTTTTAAAAAATGCTGTTCTCAAATATTGCTTTAAAAATTGGCAAATTTCCAAAAATGGCATGAAATATGTGAAAATGTGTAACAAAAATCACAATTTTCAGTTGTTTTTGTTTTCATTTTAATAAATGCCTGTAGAGTCATATTTGCAGACAATAGACATCACTTATCATTTATTACAAACTCATATTGAAAAAAAAGTATTGAGTTTCATACCTGTATACATATAAACTCTAATTCCAATTTAATGCAGACCGCAATAACCTAAAAATTGAGTTTTCAGATGTTAATTTGTTATTAAATTGCTTTTAAACAATCCTAATTGCTAAAAATATGTTAAGTTCTGTTTTAGAAAATGCTGTTCTCAATTATTGCTACAAAAACCACTTAAAAGTTGGCAAATTTCCAAAAATGGCAAGAAATATGTGAAAATTTCTAACAAAAATCAGAATTTTCAGTTATTTTTGTTTTCATTTTAATAAATGCCTGTAGAGTCATATTTGCAGACAATAAACATCACTTATCATTTATTTGAAACTCATATTGAAAAAAAAGTATTGAGTATCATCCCTGTATACATATAAACTGGAATTCCAATTCAATGCAGACCGCAATAACCTAAAAATTGAGTTTTCAGATGTTAATTTCTTATTCGATTGCATTTAAACAATCCTAATTGTTAAAAATTTGTCAAATTCTGTTTTTAAAAAAATGCTGTTCTTAATTATTGTTACAAAAACCACTTAAAAAATTGCAAATTTTCAAAAATGGCATGAAATATGTGAAAATTTCTAACAAAAATCAGAATTTTCAGTTATTTTTGTTTTCATTTTAATAAATGCCTGTAGAGTGATATTTGCAGAAAATAAACATCACATATCATTTATTAGAAACTCGTATTGAAAAAAAAGTATAGAGTTTCATCCCTGTATAGAAATAAACTCTAATTCCAATGCAACGCAGAGCGCAATAACTTAAAATTGAGTTTTCAGATGTTAATTTGCTATTAGATTGCTAAACAAACCTAATTGCTAAAAATATGTTAAATTCTGTTTTTAAAAAATGCTGTTCTCAAATATTGCTTTAAAAATTGGCAAATTTCCAAAAATGGCATGAAATATGTGAAAATGTCTAACAAATATCACAATTTTCAGTTGTTTTTGTTTTCATTTTAATAAATGCCTGTAGAGTCATATTTGCAGACAATAAACATCACTTATCATTTATTACAAACTCATATTGAAAAAAAAGTATTGAGTTTCATACCTGTATACATATAAACTCTAATTCCAATTTAACGCAGACCGTAATAACCTAAAAATTGAGTTTTCAGATGTTAATTTGTTATTAGATTGCTTTTAAACAATCCTAATTGCTAAAAATATGTTAAATTCTATTTTAAAAAATGCTGTTCTCAATTATTGCTACAAAAACCACTTAAAAATTGGCAAATTTTCAAAAATGGCATGAAATATGTGAAAATTTCTAACAAAAATCAGAATTTTCAGTTATTTTTGTTTTCATTTTAATAAATGCCTGTAGAGTCATATTTGCAGACAATAAACATCACTTATCATTTATTTGAAACTCATATTGAAAAAAAAGTATTGAGTATCATCCCTGTATACATATAAACTGGAATTCCAATTCAATGCAGACCGCAATAACCTAAAAATTGAGTTTTCAGATGTTAATTTCTTATTCGATTGCATTTAAACAATCCTAATTGTTAAAAATTTGTCAAATTCTGTTTTTAAAAAAATGCTGTTCTTAATTATTGTTACAAAAACCACTTAAAAAATTGCAAATTTTCAAAAATGGCATGAAATATGTGAAAATTTCTAACAAAAATCAGAATTTTCAGTTATTTTTGTTTTCATTTTAATAAATGCCTGTAGAGTGATATTTGCAGAAAATAAACATCACATATCATTTATTAGAAACTCGTATTGAAAAAAAAGTATAGAGTTTCATCCCTGTATAGAAATAAACTCTAATTCCAATGCAACGCAGAGCGCAATAACTTAAAATTGAGTTTTCAGATGTTAATTTGCTATTAGATTGCTAAACAAACCTAATTGCTAAAAATATGTTAAATTCTGTTTTTAAAAAATGCTGTTCTCAAATATTGCTTTAAAAATTGGCAAATTTCCAAAAATGGCACGAAATATGTGAAAATGTCTAACAAATATCACAATTTTCAGTTGTTTTTGTTTTCATTTTAATAAATGCCTGTAGAGTCATATTTGCAGACAATAAACATCACTTATCATTTATTACAAACTCATATTGAAAAAAAAGTATCGAGTTTCATCCCTGTATACATATAAACTGGAATTCCAATTCAAGGCAGACCGCAATAACCTAAAAATTGAGTTTTTAGATGTTAATTTCTTATTCGATTGCATTTAAACAATCCTAATTGTTAAAAATTTGTCAAATTCTGTTTTTAAAAAAATGCTGTTCTTAATTATTGTTACAAAAACCACTTAAAAAATTACAAATTTTCAAAAATGGCATGAAATATGTGAAAATTTCTAACAAAAATCAGAATTTTCAGTTATTTTTGTTTTCATTTTAATAAATGCCTGTAGAGTGATATTTGCAGAAAATAAACATCACATATCATTTATTAGAAACTCGTATTGAAAAAAAAGTATAGAGTTTCATCCCTGTATAGAAATAAACTCTAATTCCAATGCAACGCAGAGCGCAATAACTTAAAATTGAGTTTTCAGATGTTAATTTGCTATTAGATTGCTAAACAAACCTAATTGCTAAAAATATGTTAAATTCTGTTTTTAAAAAATGCTGTTCTCAAATATTGCTTTAAAAATTGGCAACTTTCCAAAAATGGCACGAAATATGTGAAAATTTCTAACAAAAAACAGAATTTTCAGTTATTTTTGTTTTCATTTTAATAAACGCCTGTAGAGTCATATATGCAGACAATAAACATCACTTGTCATTTATTTGAAACTCATATTAAAAAAAAGTATCGAGTTTCATCCCTGTATACATATAAACTGGAATTCCAATTCAATGCAGGCCGCAATAACCTAAAAATTGAGTTTTCAATTGTTAATTTCTTATTCGATTGCATTTAAACAATCCTAATTGCTAAAAATTTGTTAATGGTGTATTCGGAAAAATATTTTTCCACCCTCAACAGCTCGAAATTTTCCGATACATTTTCAGACTCATTTTTAAAAGTAAAAACATGAAATTTGCTGGGGTGATTTCTGAAGACATGTTTAACATGCCGTGTGATTTCATTTTCAGCTGAATTAATTAGAATTTGATTTTTAAGCAATTATTTTCTCAGTATGACCATTTTTTTCATTCCCAGATCTCCCGCTTCGGAAAAATCAGTTCAAAACGCAAACTTTGACAGCGTTTTTTACAGTATTTTCTGCATTTATCAAAAAATTATTAAGCACGGCACATTTTGTAGTTTCTAAAGAAGAGAATTTCCCAGTTTGATGCATTTGAGAGCAAAAATGAATTTTAAAATGAATCAGAAAATAAGCAGTTTGGATCGGAATACACCCTTAAATTCTGTTTTTAAAAAAATGCTGTTCTTAATTATTGTTACAAAAACCACTTAAAAAATTGCAAATTTTCAAAAATGGCATGAAATATGTGAAAATTTCTAACAAAAATCAGAATTTTCAGTTATTTTTGTTTTCATTTTAATAAATGCCTGTAGAGTGATATTTGCAGAAAATAAACATCACATATCATTTATTAGAAACTCGTATTGAAAAAAAAGTATAGAGTTTCATCCCTGTATAGAAATAAACTCTAATTCCAATGCAACGCAGAGCGCAATAACTTAAAATTGAGTTTTCAGATGTTAATTTGCTATTAGATTGCTAAACAAACCTAATTGCTAAAAATATGTTAAATTCTGTTTTTAAAAAATGCTGTTCTCAAATATTGCTTTAAAAATTGGCAAATTTCCAAAAATGGCATGAAATATGTGAAAATGTCTAACAAATATCACAATTTTCAGTTGTTTTTGTTTTCATTTTAATAAATGCCTGTAGAGTCATATTTGCAGACAATAAACATCACTTATCATTTATTACAAACTCATATTGAAAAAAAAGTATTGAGTTTCATACCTGTATACATATAAACTCTAATTCCAATTTAACGCAGACCGTAATAACCTAAAAATTGAGTTTTCAGATGTTAATTTGTTATTAGATTGCTTTTAAACAATCCTAATTGCTAAAAATATGTTAAATTCTATTTTAAAAAATGCTGTTCTCAATTATTGCTACAAAAACCACTTAAAAATTGGCAAATTTTCAAAAATGGCATGAAATATGTGAAAATTTCTAACAAAAATCAGAATTTTCAGTTATTTTTGTTTTCATTTTAATAAATGCCTGTAGAGTCATATTTGCAGACAATAAACATCACTTATCATTTATTTGAAACTCATATTGAAAAAAAAGTATTGAGTATCATCCCTGTATACATATAAACTGGAATTCCAATTCAATGCAGACCGCAATAACCTAAAAATTGAGTTTTCAGATGTTAATTTCTTATTCGATTGCATTTAAACAATCCTAATTGTTAAAAATTTGTCAAATTCTGTTTTTAAAAAAATGCTGTTCTTAATTATTGTTACAAAAACCACTTAAAAAATTGCAAATTTTCAAAAATGGCATGAAATATGTGAAAATTTCTAACAAAAATCAGAATTTTCAGTTATTTTTGTTTTCATTTTAATAAATGCCTGTAGAGTGATATTTGCAGAAAATAAACATCACATATCATTTATTAGAAACTCGTATTGAAAAAAAAGTATAGAGTTTCATCCCTGTATAGAAATAAACTCTAATTCCAATGCAACGCAGAGCGCAATAACTTAAAATTGAGTTTTCAGATGTTAATTTGCTATTAGATTGCTAAACAAACCTAATTGCTAAAAATATGTTAAATTCTGTTTTTAAAAAATGCTGTTCTCAAATATTGCTTTAAAAATTGGCAAATTTCCAAAAATGGCACGAAATATGTGAAAATGTCTAACAAATATCACAATTTTCAGTTGTTTTTGTTTTCATTTTAATAAATGCCTGTAGAGTCATATTTGCAGACAATAAACATCACTTATCATTTATTACAAACTCATATTGAAAAAAAAGTATCGAGTTTCATCCCTGTATACATATAAACTGGAATTCCAATTCAAGGCAGACCGCAATAACCTAAAAATTGAGTTTTTAGATGTTAATTTCTTATTCGATTGCATTTAAACAATCCTAATTGTTAAAAATTTGTCAAATTCTGTTTTTAAAAAAATGCTGTTCTTAATTATTGTTACAAAAACCACTTAAAAAATTACAAATTTTCAAAAATGGCATGAAATATGTGAAAATTTCTAACAAAAATCAGAATTTTCAGTTATTTTTGTTTTCATTTTAATAAATGCCTGTAGAGTGATATTTGCAGAAAATAAACATCACATATCATTTATTAGAAACTCGTATTGAAAAAAAAGTATAGAGTTTCATCCCTGTATAGAAATAAACTCTAATTCCAATGCAACGCAGAGCGCAATAACTTAAAATTGAGTTTTCAGATGTTAATTTGCTATTAGATTGCTAAACAAACCTAATTGCTAAAAATATGTTAAATTCTGTTTTTAAAAAATGCTGTTCTCAAATATTGCTTTAAAAATTGGCAACTTTCCAAAAATGGCACGAAATATGTGAAAATTTCTAACAAAAAACAGAATTTTCAGTTATTTTTGTTTTCATTTTAATAAACGCCTGTAGAGTCATATATGCAGACAATAAACATCACTTGTCATTTATTTGAAACTCATATTAAAAAAAAGTATCGAGTTTCATCCCTGTATACATATAAACTGGAATTCCAATTCAATGCAGGCCGCAATAACCTAAAAATTGAGTTTTCAATTGTTAATTTCTTATTCGATTGCATTTAAACAATCCTAATTGCTAAAAATTTGTTAATGGTGTATTCGGAAAAATATTTTTCCACCCTCAACAGCTCGAAATTTTCCGATACATTTTCAGACTCATTTTTAAAAGTAAAAACATGAAATTTGCTGGGGTGATTTCTGAAGACATGTTTAACATGCCGTGTGATTTCATTTTCAGCTGAATTAATTA
Organism: Maratus speciosus; assembly: GCA_963932465.1. Taxonomy (NCBI): domain Eukaryota; kingdom Metazoa; phylum Arthropoda; class Arachnida; order Araneae; family Salticidae; genus Maratus; species Maratus speciosus. Next base: position 607,801,225 of record OZ010787.1, read on the forward strand.
GAATTTGATTTTTAAGCAATTATTTTCTCAGTATGACCATTTTTTTCATTCCCAGATCTCCCGCTTCGGAAAAATCAGTTCAAAACGCAAACTTTGACAGCGTTTTTTACAGTATTTTCTGCATTTATCAAAAAATTATTAAGCACGGCACATTTTGTAGTTTCTAAAGAAGAGAATTTCCCAGTTTGATGCATTTGAGAGCAAAAATGAATTTTAAAATGAATCAGAAAATAAGCAGTTTGGATCGGAATACACCCTTAAATTCTGTTTTTAAAAAAATGCTGTTCTCAATTATTGTTACAAAAACCACTTAAAAATTGGCAAAATTTCAAAAATGGCATGAAATATGTGAAAATTTCTAACAAAAATCAGAATTTTCAGTTATTTTTGTTTTCATTTTAATAAATGCCTGTAGACAATAAACATCACTTATCATTTATTAGAAACTCATATTGAAAAAAAAAGTATAGAGTTTCATCCCTGTATAGAAATAAACTCTAATTCCAATGCAACGCAGAGCGCAATAACTTAAAATTGAGTTTTCAGATGTTAATTTGCTATTAGATTGCTTTTAAACAAACCTAATTACTAAAAATATGTTAAGTTCTGATTTAGAAAATGCTGTTCTCAATTATTGCTTCAAAAACCACTTAAAAGTTGGCAAATTTCCAAAAATGGCAAGAAATATGTGAAAATTTCTAACAAAAATCAGAATTTTCAGTTATTTTTGTTTTCATTTTAATAAATGCCTGTAGAGTCATATTTGCAGACAATAAACATCACTTATCATTTATTTGAAACTAATATTGAAAAAAAAGTATTGAGTATCATCCCTGTATACATATAAACTGGAATTCCAATTCAATGCAGACCGCAATAACCTAAAAATTGAGTTTTCAGATGTTAATTTCTTATTTGATTGCATTTAAACAATCCTAATTGTTAAAAATTTGTCAAATTCTGTATTAGAAAAAATGCTGTTCTTAATTATTGTTACAAAAACCACTTAAAAAATTGCAAATTTTCAAAAATGGCATGAAATATGTGAAAATTTCTAACAAAAATCAGAATTTTCAGTTATTTTTGTTTTCATTTTAATAAATGCCTGTAGAGTGATATTTGCAGAAAATAAACATCACATATCATTTATTAGAAACTCGTATTGAAAAAAAAGTATAGAGTTTCATCCCTGTATAGAAATAAACTCTAATTCCAATGCAACGCAGAGCGCAATAACCTAAAAATTGAGTTTTCAGATGTTAATTTGTTATTACATTGCTTTTAAACAATCCTAATTGCTAAAAATATGTTAAATTCTATTTTAAAAAATGCTGTTCTCAATTATTGCTACAAAAACCACTTAAAAATTGGCAAATTTTCAAAAATGGCATGAAATATGTGAAAATTTCTAACAAAAATCAGAATTTTCAGTTATTTTTGTTTTCATTTTAATAAATGCCTGTAGAGTGATATTTGCAGACAATAAACATCACATATCATTTATTAGAAACTCATATTGAAAAAAAAGTATAGAGTTTCATCCCTGTATAGAAATAAACTGTAATTCTAATGCAACGCAGAGCGCAATAACTTAAAATTGAGGTTTCAGATGTTAATTTGCTTTTAGACTGCTTTTAAACAAACCTAATTACTAAAAATATGTTAAATTCTGTTTTAAAAAAATGCTGTTCTCAATTATTGCCACAAAAACCACTTAAAAATTGGCAAATTTTCAAAAATGGCATGAAATATGTGAAAATTTCTAACAAATATCAGAATTTTCAGTTATTTTTGTTTTAATTTTAATAAATGCCTGTAGAGCGATATTTGTAGGCAATAAACATCAAATATCATTTATTACAAACGCATATTGAAAAAAAAGTATCGAGTTTCATCCCTGTATACAAATAAACTGGAATTCCAATTCAAGGCAGACCGCAATAACCTAAAAATTGAGTTTTTAGATGTTAATTTCTTATTCGATTGCACTTAAACAATCCTAATTGTGAAAAATTTGTCAAATTCTGTTTTAAAAAAAATGCTGTTCTTAATTATTGTTACAAAAACCACTTAAAAAATTGCAAATTTTAAAAAATGGCATGAAATATGTGAAAATTTCTAACAAAAATCAGAATTTTCAGTTATTTTTGTTTTCATTTTAATAAATGCCTGTAGAGTCATATTTGCAGACAATAAAGATCACTTGTCATTTATTACAAACTCATATTGAAAAAAAAGTATCGAGTTTCATCCCCGTTTACATATAAACTAATTCCAATTCAACACAGACCGCAATAGCCTAAAAATTGAGTTTTCAGATGTTAATTTGCTACTAGATTGCTTTTAAACAAACCTTATTGCTAAAAATATGTTAAATTCTGTTTTTAAAAAATGGTGATCTCAAATATTGCTACAAAAACCACTTAAAAGTCGTCAAATTTCCAAAAATTGCATGAAATATGTGAAAATTTCTAACAAAAATCAGAATTTTCAGTTATTTTTGTCTTCATTTTAATAAATGCCTGTAGAGTCATATTTGCAGACAATAAACATCACTTATCATTTATTTGAAACTCATATTGAAAAAAAAGTATTGAGTATCATCCCTGTATACATATAAACTGGAATTCCAATTCAATGCAGACCGCAATAACCTAAAAATTCAGTTTTCAGATGTTAATTTCTTATTCGATTGCATTTAAACAATCCTAATTGCTAAAAATTTGTTAAGGGTGTATTCGGAAAAATATTTTTCCACCCTCAACAGCTCGAAATTTTCCGATACATTTTCAGATTCATTTTTAAAAGTAAAAACATGAAACTTGCTGGGGTGATTTCTGAAGACATGTTTAACATGCCGTGTGATTACATTTTCAGCTGAATTAATTAGAATTTGATTTTTAAGCAATTATTTTCTCAGTATGACCATTTTTTTCATTCCCAGATCGCCCGCTTCGGAAAAATCAGTTCAAAACGCCAACTTTGACAGCGTTTTTTACAGTATTTTCTGCATTTATCAAAAAATTATTAAACACGGCACATTATGTAGTTTCTAAATAAGAGAATTTCCCAGTTTGATGCGTTTGAGGGCAAAAATGAATTTTAAAATGAATCAGAAAATAAGCAGTTTGGATCGGAATACACCCTTAAATTCTGTTTTTAAAAAAATGCTGTTCTCAATTATTGTTACAAAAACCACTTAAAAATTGGCAAATTTTCAAAAATGGCATGAAATATGTGAAAATTTCTAACAAAAATCAGAATTTTCAGTTATTTTTGTTTTCATTTTAATAAATGCCTGTAGACAATAAACATCACTTATCATTTATTAGAAACTCATATTGAAAAAAAAAGTATAGAGTTTCATCCCTGTATAGAAATAAACTCTAATTCCAATGCAACGCAGAGCGCAATAACTTAAAATTGAGTTTTCAGATGTTAATTTGCTATTAGATTGCTTTTAAACAAACCTAATTACTAAAAATATGTTAAATTCTGTTTTAAAAAAATGCTGTTCTCAATTATTGCCACAAAAACCACTTAAAAATTGGCAAATTTTCAAAAATGGCATGAAATATGTGAAAATTTCTAACAAATATCAGAATTTTCAGTTCTTTTTGTTTTCATTTTAATAAATACCTGTAGAGTCATATTTGCAGACAATAAACATCACTTATCATTTATTTGAAACTCATATTGAAAAAAAAGTATAGAGTTTCATCCCTGTATAGAAATAAACTCTAATTCCAATGCAACGCAGAGCGCAATAACATAAAAATTGAGTTTTCAGATGTTAATTTCTTATTCGATTGCATTTAAACAATCCTAATTGTTAAAAATTTGTCAAATTCTGTTTTTAAAAAAATGCTGCTCTTAATTATTGTTACAAAAACCACTTAAAAAACTGCAAATTTTCAAAAATGGCATGAAATATGTGAAAATTTCTAACAAAAATCAGAATTTTCAGTTATTTTTGTTTTCATTTTAATAAATGCCTGTAGAGTGATATTTGCAGAAAATAAACATCACATATCATTTATTAGAAACTCGTATTGAAAAAAAAGTATAGAGTTTCATCCCTGTATAGAAATAAACTCTAATTCCAATGCAACGCAGAGCGCAATAACTTAAAATTGAGTTTTCAGATGTTAATTTGCTATTAGATTGCTAAACAAACCTAATTGCTAAAAATATGTTAAATTCTGTTTTTAAAAAATGCTGTTCTCAAATATTGCTTTAAAAATTGGCAAATTTCCAAAAATGGCACGAAATATGTGAAAATGTCTAACAAATATCACAATTTTCAGTTGTTTTTGTTTTCATTTTAATAAATGCCTGTAGAGTCATATTTGCAGACAACAAACATCACTTATCATTTATTACAAACTCATATTGAAAAAAAAGTATCGAGTTTCATCCCTGTATACATATAAACTGGAATTCCAATTCAAGGCAGACCGCAATAACCTAAAAATTGAGTTTTTAGATGTTAATTTCTTATTCGATTGCATTTAAACAATCCTAATTGTTAAAAATTTGTCAAATTCTGTTTTAAAAAAAATGCTGTTCTTAATTATTGTTACAAAAACCACTTAAAAAATTGCTAATTTTAAAAAATGGCATGAAATATGTGAAAATTTCTAACAAAAATCAGAATTTTCAGTTATTTTTGTTTTCATTTTAATAAATGCCTGTAGAGTCATATTTGCAGACAATAAACATCACTTATCATTTATTTGAAACTCATATTGAAAAAAAAGTATCGAGTTTCATCCCCGTTTACATATAAACTAATTCCAATTCAACACAGACCGCAATAGCCTAAAAATTGAGTTTTCAGATGTTAATTTGCTACTAGATTGCTTTTAAACAAACCTTATTGCTAAAAATATGTTAAATTCTGTTTTTAAAAAATGGTGTTCTCAAATATTGCTACAAAAACCACTTAAAAGTTGGCAAATTTCCAAAAATGGCATGAAATATGTGAAAATGTCTCACAAATATCAGAATTTTCTGTTCTTTTTGTTTTCATTCTAATAAACGCCTGTAGATTCATATATGCAGACAATAAACATCACTTGTCATTTATTTGAAACTCATATTAAAAAAAAGTATCGAGTTTCATCCCTATATACATATAAACTGGAATTCCAATTCAATGCAGGCCGCAATAACCTAAAAATTGAGTTTTCAGATGTTAATTTCTTATTCGATTGCATTTAAACAATCCTAATTGCTAAAGATTTGTTAAATTCTGTTTTTAAAAAAATTCTGTTCTCAATTATTGTTACAAAAACCACTTAAAAATTGGCAAATTTTCAAAAATGGCATGAAATATGTGAAAATTTCTAACAAAAATCAGAATTTTCAGTTATTTTTTTTTCATTTAATAAATGCCTGTAGAGTGATATTTGCAGACAATAAATATCACATATCATTTATTAGAAACTCGTATTGAAAAAAAAGTATAGAGTTTATCCCTGTATAGAAATAAACTCTAATTCCAATGCAACGCAGAGCGCAATAACTTAAAATTGAGTTTTCAGATGTTAATTTGCTATTAGATTGCTTTTAAACAAACCTAATTGCTAAAAATATGTTAAATTCTGTTTTTAAAAAATGCTGTTCTCAAATATTGCTTTAAAAATTGGCAAATTTCCAAAAATGGCATGAAATATGTGAAAATTTCTAACAAAAATCAGAATTTTCAGTTATTTTTGTTTTCATTTTAATAAATGCCTGTAGAGTCATATTTGCAGACAATAAACATCACATATCATTTATTACAAACTCATATTAAAAAAAAAGTATTGAGTTTCATACCTGTATACATATAAACTCTAATTCCAATTTAACGCAGACCGCAATAACCTAAAAATTGAGTTTTCAGATGTTAATTTGTTATTAAATTGCTTTTAAACAATCCTAATTGCTAAAAATATGTTAAATTCTGTTTTTAAAAAATGGTGATCTCAAATATTGCTACAAAAACCACTTAAAAGTTGGCAAATTTCCAAAAATGGCATGAAATATGTGAAAATTTCTAACAAAAATCAGAATTTTCAGTTATTTTTGTTTTCATTTTAATAAATGCCTGTAGAGTCATATTTGCAGACAATAAACATCACTTATCATTTATTTGAAACTCATATTGAAAAAAAAGTATTGAGTATCATCCCTGTATACATATAAACTGGAATTCCAATTCAATGCAGATCGCAATAACCTAAAAATTGAGTTTTCAGATGTTAATTTCTTATTCGATTGCATTTAAACAATCCTAATTGTTAAAAATTTGTCAAATTCTGTTTTTAAAAAAATGCTGTTCTTAATTATTGTTACAAAAACCACTTAAAAAATTGCAAATTTTCAAAAATGGCATGAAATATGTGAAAATTTCTAACAAAAATCAGAATTTTCAGTTATTTTTGTTTTCATTTTAATAAATGCCTGTAGAGTGATATTTGCAGACAATAAATATCACATATCATTTATTAGAAACTCGTATTGAAAAAAAAGTATAGAGTTTATCCCTGTATAGAAATAAACTCTAATTCCAATGCAACGCAGAGCGCAATAACTTAAAATTGAGTTTTCAGATGTTAATTTGCTATTAGATTGCTTTTAAACAAACCTAATTGCTAAAAATATGTTAAATTCTGTTTTTAAAAAATGCTGTTCTCAAATATTGCTTTAAAAATTGGCAAATTTCCAAAAATGGCATGAAATATGTGAAAATGTCTAACAAATATCACAATTTTCAGTTGTTTTTGTTTTCATTTTAATAAATGCCTGTAGAGTCATATTTGCAGACAATAAACATCACTTATCATTTATTACAAACTCATATTAAAAAAAAAGTATTGAGTATCATCCCTGTATACATATAAACTGGAATTCCAATTCAATGCAGACCGCAATAGCCTAAAAATTGAGTTTTCAGATGTTAATTTGCTATTAGATTGCTTTTAAACAAACCTTATTGCTAAAAATATGTTAAATTCTGTTTTTAAAAAATGGTGATCTCAAATATTGCTACAAAAACCACTTAAAAGTTGGCAAATTTCCAAAAATGGCATGAAATATGTGAAAATTTCTAACAAAAAACAGAATTTTCAGTTATTTTTGTTTTCATTTTAATAAACGCCTGTAGAGTCATATATGCAGACAATAAACATCACTTGTCATTTATTTGAAACTCATATTAAAAAAAAGTATCGAGTTTCATCCCTGTATACATATAAACTGGAATTCCAATTCAATGCAGGCCGCAATAACCTAAAAATTGAGTTTTCAATTGTTAATTTCTTATTCGATTGCATTTAAACAATCCTAATTGCTAAAAATTTGTTAATGGTGTATTCGGAAAAATATTTTTCCACCCTCAACAGCTCGAAATTTTCCGATACATTTTCAGACTCATTTTTAAAAGTAAAAACATGAAATTTGCTGGGGTGATTTCTGAAGACATGTTTAACATGCCGTGTGATTTCATTTTCAGCTGAATTAATTAGAATTTGATTTTTAAGCAATTATTTTCTCAGTATGACCATTTTTTTCATTCCCAGATCTCCCGCTTCGGAAAAATCAGTTCAAAACGCAAACTTTGACAGCGTTTTTTACAGTATTTTCTGCATTTATCAAAAAATTATTAAGCACGGCACATTTTGTAGTTTCTAAATAAGAGAATTTCCCAGTTTGATGCATTTGAGAGCAAAAATGAATTTTAAAATGAATCAGAAAATAAGCAGTTTGGATCGGAATACACCCTTAAATTCTGTTTTTAAAAAAATGCTGTTCTCAATTATTGTTACAAAAACCACTTAAAAATTGGCAAATTTTCAAAAATGGCATGAAATATGTGAAAATTTCTAACAAAAATCAGAATTTTCAGTTATTTTTGTTTTCATTTTAATAAATGCCTGTAGACAATAAACATCACTTATCATTTATTAGAAACTCATATTGAAAAAAAAAGTATAGAGTTTCATCCCTGTATAGAAATAAACTCTAATTCCAATGCAACGCAGAGCGCAATAACTTAAAATTGAGTTTTCAGATGTTAATTTGCTATTAGATTGCTTTTAAACAAACCTAATTACTAAAAATATGTTAAATTCTGTTTTAAAAAAATGCTGTTCTCAATTATTGCCACAAAAACCACTTAAAAATTGGCAAATTTTCAAAAATGGCATGAAATATGTGAAAGTTTCTAACAAAAATCAGAATTTTCAGTTATTTTTGTTTTCATTTTAATAAATGCCTGTAGAGTGATATTTGCAGACAATAAATATCACATATCATTTATTAGAAACTCGTATTGAAAAAAAAAGTATAGAGTTTATCCCTGTATAGAAATAAACTCTAATTCCAATGCAACGCAGATCGCAATAACTTAAAATTGAGTTTTCAGATGTTAATTTGCTATTAGATTGCTCTTAAACAAACCTAATTGCTAAAAATATGTTAAATTCTGTTTTTAAAAAATGCTGTTCTCAAATATTGCTTTAAAAATTGGCAAATTTCCAAAAATGGCATGAAATATGTGAAAATGTCTAACAAAAATCACAATTTTCAGTTGTTTTTGTTTTCATTTTAATAAATGCCTGTAGAGTCATATTTGCAGACAATAAACATCACTTATCATTTATTACAAACTCATATTGAAAAAAAGTATTGAGTTTCATACCTGTATACATATAAACTCTAATTCCAATTTAACGCAGACCGCAATAACCTAAAAATTGAGTTTTCAGATGTTAATTTGTTATTAAATTGCTTTTAAACAATCCTAATTGCTAAAAATATGTTAAGTTCTGATTTAGATAATGCTGTTCTCAATTATTGCTTCAAAAACCACTTAAAAGTTGGCAAATTTCCAAAAATGGCAAGAAATATGTGAAAATTTCTAACAAAAATCAGAATTTTCAGTTATTTTTGTTTTCATTTTAATAAATGCCTGTAGAGTCATATTTGCAGACAATAAACATCACTTATCATTTATTTGAAACTCATATTGAAAAAAAAGTATTGTGTATCATCCCTGTATACATATAAACTGGAATTCCAATTCAATGCAGACCGCAATAACCTAAAAATTGAGTTTTCAGATGTTAATTTCTTATTTGATTGCATTTAAACAATCCTAATTGTTAAAAATTTGTCAAATTCTGTTTTAAAAAAAATGCTGTTCTTAATTATTGTTACAAAAACCACTTAAAAAATTGCAAATTTTCAAAAATGGCATGAAATATGTGAAAATTTCTAACAAAAATCAGAATTTTCAGTTATTTTTGTTTTCATTTTAATAAATGCCTGTAGAGTGATATTTGCAGACAATAAACATCAAATATCATTTATTACAAACTCATATTGAAAAAAAAGTATTGAGTTTCATACCTGTATACATATAAACTCTAATTCCAATTTAACGCAGACCGTAATAACCTAAAAATTGAGTTTTCAGATGTTAATTTGTTATTAGATTGCTTTTAAACAATCCTAATTGCTAAAAATATGTTAAATTCTATTTTAAACAATGCTGTTCTCAATTATTGCTACAAAAACCACTTAAAAATTGGCAAATTTTCAAAAATGGCATGAAATATGTGAAAATTTCTAACAAAAATCAGAATTTTCAGTTATTTTTGTTTTCATTTTAATAAATGCCTGTAGAGTGATATTTGCAGACAATAAACATCACATATCATTTATTAGAAACTCATATTGAAAAAAAAGTATAGAGTTTCATCCCTGTATAGAAATAAACTGTAATTCTAATGCAACGCAGAGCGCAATAACTTAAAATTGAGGTTTCAGATGTTAATTTGCTTTTAGACTGCTTTTAAACAAACCTAATTACTAAAAATATGTTAAATTCTGTTTTAAAAAAATGCTGTTCTCAATTATTGCCACAAAAACCACTTAAAAATTGGCAAATTTTCAAAAATGGCATGAAATATGTGAAAATTTCTAACAAATATCAGAATTTTCAGTTATTTTTGTTTTAATTTTAATAAATGCCTGTAGAGCGATATTTGTAGGCAATAAACATCAAATATCATTTATTACAAACGCATATTGAAAAAAAAGTATCGAGTTTCATCCCTGTATACAAATAAACTGGAATTCCAATTCAAGGCAGACCGCAATAACCTAAAAATTGAGTTTTTAGATGTTAATTTCTTATTCGATTGCATTTAAACAATCCTAATTGTTAAAAATTTGTCAAATTCTGTTTTAAAAAAAAATGCTGTTCTTAATTATTGTTACAAAAACCAGTTAAAAAATTACAAATTTTAAAAAATGGCATGAAATATGTGAAAATTTCTAACAAAAATCAGAATTTTCAGTTATTTTTGTTTTCATTTTAATAAATGCCTGTAGAGTCATATTTGCAGACAATAAAGATCACTTGTCATTTATTACAAACTCATATTGAAAAAAAAGTATTGAGTTTCATCCCCGTTTACATATAAACTAATTCCAATTCAACACAGACCGCAATAGCCTAAAAATTGAGTTTTCAGATGTTAATTTGCTACTAGATTGCTTTTAAACAAACCTTATTGCTAAAAATATGTTAAATTCTGTTTTTAAAAAATGGTGATCTCAAATATTGCTACAAAAACCACTTAAAAGTCGTCAAATTTCCAAAAATTGCATGAAATATGTGAAAATTTCTAACAAAAATCAGAATTTTCAGTTATTTTTGTTTTCATTTTAATAAATGCCTGTAGAGTCATATTTGCAGACAATAAACATCACTTATCATTTATTTGAAACTCATATTGAAAAAAAAGTATAGAGTTTCATCCCTGTATAGAAATAAACTGTAATTCTAATGCAACGCAGAGCGCAATAACTTAAAATTGAGGTTTCAGATGTTAATTTGCTTTTAGACTGCTTTTAAACAAACCTAATTACTAAAAATATGTTAAATTCTGTTTTAAAAAAATGCTGTTCTCAATTATTGCCACAAAAACCACTTAAAAATTGGCAAATTTTCAAAAATGGCATGAAATATGTGAAAATTTCTAACAAATATCAGAATTTTCAGTTATTTTTGTTTTAATTTTAATAAATAATATTTGTAGGCAATGATAGGTAGGTAATGATATTTGTAGGCAATAAACATCAAATATCATTTATTACAAACGCATATTGAAAAAAAAGTATCGAGTTTCATCCCTGTATACAAATAAACTGGAATTCCAATTCAAGGCAGACCGCAATAACCTAAAAATTGAGTTTTTAGATGTTAATTTCTTATTCGATTGCATTTAAACAATCCTAATTGTTAAAAATTTGTCAAATTCTGTTTTAAAAAAAAATGCTGTTCTTAATTATTGTTACAAAAACCAGTTAAAAAATTACAAATTTTAAAAAATGGCATGAAATATGTGAAAATTTCTAACAAAAATCAGAATTTTCAGTTATTTTTGTTTTCATTTTAATAAATGCCTGTAGAGTCATATTTGCAGACAATAAAGATCACTTGTCATTTATTACAAACTCATATTGAAAAAAAAGTATCGAGTTTCATCCCCGTTTACATATAAACTAATTCCAATTCAACACAGACCGCAATAGCCTAAAAATTGAGTTTTCAGATGTTAATTTGCTACTAGATTGCTTTTAAACAAACCTTATTGCTAAAAATATGTTAAATTCTGTTTTTAAAAAATGGTGATCTCAAATATTGCTACAAAAACCACTTAAAAGTCGTCAAATTTCCAAAAATTGCATGAAATATGTGAAAATTTCTAACAAAAATCAGAATTTTCAGTTATTTTTGTTTTCATTTTAATAAATGCCTGTAGAGTCATATTTGCAGACAATAAACATCACTTATCATTTATTTGAAACTCATATTGAAAAAAAAGTATTGAGTATCATCCCTGTATACATATAAACTGGAATTCCAATTCAATGCAGACCGCAATAACCTAAAAATTCAGTTATCAGATGTTAATTTCTTATTCGATTGCATTTAAACAATCCTAATTGCTAAAAATTTGTTAAGGGTGTATTCGGAAAAATATTTTTCCACCCTCAACAGCTCGAAATTTTCCGATACATTTTCAGACTCATTTTTAAAAGTAAAAACATGAAATTTGCTGGGGTGATTTCTGAAGACATGTTTAACATGCCGTGTGATTTCATTTTCAGCTGAATTAATTAGAATTTGATTTTTAAGCAATTATTTTCTCAGTATGACCATTTTTTTCATTCCCAGATCGCCCGCTTCGGAAAAATCAGTTCAAAACGCCAACTTTGACAGCGTTTTTTACAGTATTTTCTGCATTTATCAAAAAATTATTAAACACGGCACATTATGTAGTTTCTAAATAAGAGAATTTCCCAGTTTGATGCGTTTGAGGGCAAAAATGAATTTTAAAATGAATCAGAAAATAAGCAGTTTGGATCGGAATACACCCTTAAATTCTGTTTTTAAAAAAATGCTGTTCTCAATTATTGTTACAAAAACCACTTAAAAATTGGCAAATTTTCAAAAATGGCATGAAATATGTGAAAATTTCTAACAAAAATCAGAATTTTCAGTTATTTTTGTTTTCATTTTAATAAATGCCTGTAGACAATAAACATCACTTATCATTTATTAGAAACTCATATTGAAAAAAAAGTATTGAGTTTCATACCTGTATACATATAAACTCTAATTCCAATTTAACGCAGACCGCAATAACCTAAAAATTGAGTTTTCAGATGGTAATTTCTTATTCGATTGCATTTAAACAATCCTAATTGTTAAAAATTTGTCAAATTCTGTTTTTAAAAAAATGCTGTTCTTAATTATTGTTACAAAAACCACTTAAAAAATTGCAAATTTTCAAAAATGGCATGAAATATGTGAAGATTTCTAACAAAAATCAGAATTTTCAGTTATTTTTGTTTTCATTTTAATAAATGCCTGTAGAGTAATATTTGCAGACAATAAAGATGACTTGTCATTTATTACAAACTCATATTGAAAAAAAGTATCGAGTTTCATCCCCGTATACATATAAACTAATTCCAATACAACGCAGACCACAATAACCTAAAAATTTAGTTTTCAGATGTTAATTTGCTATCAGATTGCTTTTAAACAATCCTAATTGCTAAAAATATGTTAATTTCTGTTTTGAAAAAATGCTGTTCTCAATTATTGCTACCAAAACCACTTAAAATTTGGCAAATTTCCAAAAATGGCATGAAATATGTGAAAATGTCTCACAAATATCAGAATTTTCAGTTATTTTTGTTTTCATTTTAATAAATGCCTGTAGAGTCATATATGCAGACAATAAACATCACTTGTCATTTATTTGAAACTCATATTAAAAAAAAGTATCGAGTTTCATCCCTGTATACATATAAACTGGAATTCCAATTCAATGCAGACCGCAATAACCTAAATATTGAGTTTTCAGATGTTAATTTGTTATTAGATTGCTTTTAAACAATCCTAATTGCTAAAAATATGTTAATTTTTGTTTTGAAAAAATGCTGTTCTCAATTATTGCTACCAAAACCACTTAAAAATTGGCAAATTTTGAAAAATGGCATGAAATATGTGAAAATTTCTAACAAAAATCAGAATTTTCAGTTATTTTTGTTTTCATTTTAATAAATGCCTGTAGAGTGATATTTGCAGACAATAAACATCACATATCATTTATTAGAAACTCATATTGAAAAAAAAAGTATAGAGTTTCATCCCTGTATAGAAATAAACTGTAATTCCAATGCAACACAGCGCGCAATAACTTAAAATTGAGGTTTCAGATGTTAATTTGCTATTAGACTGCTTTTAAACAAACCTAATTACTAAAAATATGTTAAATTCTGTTTAAAAAAAATGCTGTTCTCAATTATTGCCACAAAAACCACTTAAAAATTGGCAAATTTTCAAAAATGGCATGAAATATGTGAAAATTTCTAACAAATATCAGAATTTTCAGTTATTTTTGTTTTAATTTTAATAAATGCCAGTAGAGTGATATTTGCAGACAATAAACATCAAATATCATTTATTACAAACGCATATTGTAAAAAAAGTATCGACTTTCATCGCTGTATACTAGAGATGTGTCATTTGTTGAGGAACGACTCCAAAGGAACGATTCCATTTTGTAAAAAGGAATCGATAATTTTCGGAACGAGTCCGAAAAGTAACGGTTCCTCGGAATCGGTCCTTTTTGGAACGGCTCCTCGGAATCGGTCCAAAATGTAACGACTCCGAAAAGGAACGACTCCTCGGAGTCGTTCCGAAAAGGAGCGATTCCTCGGAGTCGGTCCATTTCGGAATCGTCCAAAAAGGACCGAATCCAAGGAACCGTTCCAAAAAGGACTGAATCCGAGGAACCGTTCCGAAAAGGAACGATTCCTCGGGAATGGGTTCTTTTCTTGTAGACTGGCCTAAGATTCTTCTACATAAGGTTGTTCCATTTGAAGGATAGCCAGTCAGAGTAGAGCAGGACTGAAACGTCACGTGGCGGACAAGATGGGAGAGAGACCGGCCGTGACAATGTAAATAGATGAGTAAAAGAACGGAATATGAAGTAAATAATTTTTTAAAAAACAGATCCTCGAAAGTAAAGTGAACGAAATCACTTTCCTTAAAATAATTTGTTCGAACACTGATTGGAGTTAGTTAAATATAACATACATAATGGTTAAATAATATCGCGATACATTTGTTTCATTCAAACACTTCAATAAATTCGCGAAAAAAAATTACATTTTTAATGCGTAAAAGTACAAATGAAAACTTTTAAACTATTGTAAAATAAAATGAATGGATGAATTATATGAATATGATGACACAGCAGTAATAATAAAAAGACTAGAATTATCAAACAGAATAAATTAAACAAAACTCACTTCAAAATTTTTAACAATAATCCATTGTCCGATTATTAGATATAAGTTTTCAAAAAATTTCGAATGTCACTATGCTTATTCAGGATCAAAATCAATATGATTCAAATATCTGCAACAATATATATACACAGGGCTTAGTTTCTAGCCAAAAAAAAAAAAAAAGTACCGGAGCTCTAATATTTTGCAGCAATAACAACAAAGTTTATAATCCCCCTCCCCCCCCCCACACACACATACGCATATTTATATTTCATACACTATTTCAAATTTTAAAGCAATTTCATCTTCCTCAAAAAGAAATTTATATTTTTGACATATCTTTAGGCATTAATATCTAATAAATTCTAATAAATGAACAGAGCAAAAACATTAAAATCAGGAGTGGGAAATTTTCCGAAAATCCTACTCGTCAGGGACTTCTTTGTATTGGTGCGCAGTATTTATAAACTCTGGTCTGTTCTGACTAATATTTAAATATTCACTAAAAATAAAGAAGTACTGGAGCTGCGCTCCTGTGATCGGAGCAAATTAAGCACCGTGCAGAGCTAGAAAGTTAATCAGAGAGAATATTTTAAAAACACGAACAAAAAGCAGCGAATAAAAACGGCAGAAACAGTTGCGACTAATTCTGACATTCCTCGTCGCCATTCTGAAACCATTGAAAAAAAAAAAAAACCTACACAGGACACACTATGTCACATACGTAAGCGCTTTGGTAGGAAAGAATGCAAAATATTAGAAATGGGAAAAAAGGAAATAAAAATTTAGGCTTTGATTTTTTAGAAACACTATTTCCGCTAAATTCCGGAGTGAGCGCCGGGGAATTCAGACCAATATTTAAATTTCCACTAAAAACAAAGAAGTAGCGGAGCTGAGAATCAAACAGAATATATTAACGATAATATCTAACGCAAATTAAGCACTGCTTATAGGCTAATACTTCAACCCTACATTAATTTTCATCTTAAATTTCTGCTTCATTTTATTAATCAGAGTAACACGAATATAATATTTAATAAAATAAATATCATCGTTATTCTGTTTGCGAATCGCCGAGTTAGTTATAGTTACGAAATGCATGTCGCTGCATCAGCAGCCGATGTACAACAAAACTACGAAAAATCGCACAAAAATCGTTATCACAGCGCTCCCTTCCAGGGTTACATATCCATTTTCAACTGGAATCTGGCGTCAATAGTAAAAAGTATGCGTATGAAGTTTGGTTCAAATCTATGCCTAACTTTGTATGCTTTCCGGTGAATCAATAATGAAAATGAACAAAAATCACTATTACAGCGCCCCCTCTCGGCAGAATATCCCTAATTTAACCTTGACATGCTGGCCATAGTCAAAAATACATAACTTCGTATACTTTCCGATGATATAATGAGACATACACATATACGGACAGACAGATATTTTGTAAAAACATGTTTTTCGGGATCTCTGACATTTAAAACGTGTAAATCCGTCGAAAACTGGAAGTCGAACAAAAATTCGACTACAATACGTTCTTCTGTTATAGATAAAAGAAAGTAAAAAAAAGATAATGCTAAAGCAAATATTTTAATAGAGGAATTTTTTTTAAAGGTAAAAAAAATCCCTATAACAAAAGAAAATTTTTAAATTTTTTATGCAATTTTTGACGTTTTCTTTTTTAAATTTTTGCGTCGATTTTTCCATATGAGTAAAAGGAATCCGGCTTTATTTTTTTAGCCCACTATTGCATTAAATCTTGTCATTTTTTTTCAATAAAGTTTATTCGGAGTTCGTACAGAGATTTTCGCATTTTTCTCGAATTTTTTATGCGATTTTTAGAATTTTGAGATTTGTAAAAGGAACTCGGTTACCAACTTTTAGCGAAATATAATCAATTTTCTCCTCTGCGAGTTTCGAACTCCCACCCCCGCCTCACTTCATGGCGAATTGTCTGCATTTGTGAAAGAAATCTGGTTTTAATCTTTTATTCTAATATAGTAAATGCTGTCCTCCTTTTTTTTTTTTCTTTCATTAAAGTTTATTCTGAATTTCTCGCGATTCTTTTATGCAGTTCTTAGAGATTTTCGCGTTCTGCAGGAATTTTTTGACACTCGTAAAAGGAATTCGATTTTGAAATTTTAGCTTAGTATAGTAAATTTTGTCCTTTGCGATTTTCCAGAATAATAATCGCTAGTTAACAAAATGCCTGGATTTTGAAGACTTCCGGATTTGAGACTCTGTACTGTTATGTATTGTAGACTCTGTATTGATAAATCTGTATACGTGTTCCCCGAGAGTTATTAGAACAAGTTGATATAGTGCATTCACTAGTTTTTTTTTTTAAAAAAAAGGCTGTTAAAATAATATAAAAATTAAAATCATTCACAGAAAAAAAATCCAACACAGAACAGCATACTATTGAAACGAGCGAAGCGAGGCGAATCTGTCCGCCACGTGACGTAATGCGCGAGCAGTTAAGGAATCTTTACAGTTGGCGCATCACACGAATGGTACCCCCCTGATGTTGCCCATCTCTACTGTATACATATAAAATAATTCCAATTCAATGGAGACCGCAATAACCCAAAAATTGAGTTTTCAGATGTTAATTTGATATTAGATTGCTTTTAAACAAACCTAATTGCTAAAAATATGTTAAATTCTGTTTTAAAAAAATGCTGTTCTCAAATATTGCTTTAAAAATTGGCAAATTTCCAAAAATGGCATGAAATATGTGAAAATATCTAACAAATATCACAATTTTCAGTTATTTTTGTTTTCATTTTAATAAATGCCTGTAATATTTGCAGACAATAAACATCACTTATCATTTATTACAAACTCATATTGAAAAAAAAGTATCGAGTTTCATCCCCGTATACATATAAACTAATTCCAATTCAACTCAGACCGCAATAGCCTACCTAATTGCTAAAAATATGTTAAATTCTGTTTTTAAAAAATGGTGTTCTCAAATATTGCTACAAAAACCACTTAAAAGTTGGCAAATTTCCAAAAATGGCATGAAATATGTGAAAATGTCTCACAAATATCAGAATTTTCAGTTCTTTTTGTTTTCATTTTAATAAATACCTGTAGAGTCATATTTGCAGACAATAAACATCACTTATCATTTATTTGAAACTCATATTGAAAAAAAAGTATCGACTTTCATCCCCGTATACATATAAACAGCAATTCCAATTCAATGCAGACCGCCATAACCTAAAAATTTAGTTTTCAGAAGTTAATTTCTTATTCAATTGCATTTAAACAATCCCAATTGCTAAAAATATGTTAAATTCTGTTTTAAAAAAATGCTGTTCTCTAATATTGCTACAAAAACCACTCAAAAATTGGAAAATTTTAAAAAATGGCATGAAATATGTGAAAATTTCTAACAAAAATCAGAATTTTCAGTTATTTTATGTTTTCATTTTAATAAATGCCTGTAGAGTAATATTTGTAGACAATAAAGATCACTTGTCATTTATTACAAACTCATATTGAAAAAAAAGTATCGAGTTTCATCCCCGTATACATATAAACTAATTCCAATACAACACAGACCGCAATAGCCTAAAAATTTAGTTTTCAGATGTTAATTTGCTATTAGATTGCTTTTAAACAATCCTAATTGCTAAAAATATGTTAAATTCTGTTTTAAAAAAATGGTGATCTCAAATATTGCCAAAAAAACCACTCAAAAATTGACAAATTTTCAAAAATGGCATGAAATATGTGAAAATTTCTAACAAAAATCAGAATTTTCAGTTATTTTTGTTTTCATTTTAATAAATGCCTGTAGACAATAAACATCACTTATCATTTATTAGAAACTTATATTAAAAAAAAGTATCGAATTTCATCTCTGTATACATATAAACTGGAATTCCAATTCAATGCAGACCGCAATAACCTAAATATTGAGTTTTCAGATGTTAATTTGTTATTAGATTGCTTTTAAACAATCCTAATTGCTAAAAATATGTTAATTTCTGTTTTGAAAAAATGCTGTTCTCAATTATTGCTACAAAAACCACTTAAAAGTTGGCAAATTTCCAAAAATGGCATGAAATATGTGAAAATTTCTAACAAAAATCAGAATTTTCAGTTATTTTTGTTTTCATTTTAATAAATGCCTGTAGAGTGATATTTGCAGACAATAAACATCACATATCATTTATTAGAAACTCATATTGAAAAAAAAAGTATAGAGTTTCATCCCTGTATAGAAATAAACTGTAATTCCAATGCAACGCAGAGCGCAATAACTTAAAATTGAGGTTTCAGATGTTAATTTGCTATTAGACTGCTTTTAAACAAACCTAATTACTAAAAATATGTTAAATTCTGTTTTAAAAAAATGCTGTTCTCAATTATTGCCACAAAAACCACTTAAAAATTGGCAAATTTTCAAAAATGGCATGAAATATGTGAAAATTTCTAACAAAAATCAGAATTTTCAGTTATTTTTGTTTTCATTTTAATAAATGCCTGTAGAGTGATATTTGCAGAAAATAAACATCACATATCATTTATTAGAAACTCGTATTGAAAAAAAAGTATAGAGTTTCATCCCTGTATAGAAATAAACTCTAATTCCAATGCAACGCAGAGCGCAATAACTTAAAATTGAGTTTTCAGATGTTAATTTGCTATTAGATTGCTAAACAAACCTAATTGCTAAAAATATGTTAAATTCTGTTTTTAAAAAATGCTGTTCTCAAATATTGCTTTAAAAATTGGCAAATTTCCAAAAATGGCACGAAATATGTGAAAATGTCTAACAAATATCACAATTTTCAGTTGTTTTTGTTTTCATTTTAATAAATGCCTGTAGAGTCATATTTGCAGACAACAAACATCACTTATCATTTATTACAAACTCATATTGAAAAAAAAGTATCGAGTTTCATCCCTGTATACATATAAACTGGAATTCCAATTCAAGGCAGACCGCAATAACCTAAAAATTGAGTTTTTAGATGTTAATTTCTTATTCGATTGCATTTAAACAATCCTAATTGTTAAAAATTTGTCAAATTCTGTTTTAAAAAAAATGCTGTTCTTAATTATTGTTACAAAAACCACTTAAAAAATTGCTAATTTTAAAAAATGGCATGAAATATGTGAAAATTTCTAACAAAAATCAGAATTTTCAGTTATTTTTGTTTTCATTTTAATAAATGCCTGTAGAGTCATATTTGCAGACAATAAACATCACTTATCATTTATTTGAAACTCATATTGAAAAAAAAGTATCGAGTTTCATCCCCGTTTACATATAAACTAATTCCAATTCAACACAGACCGCAATAGCCTAAAAATTGAGTTTTCAGATGTTAATTTGCTACTAGATTGCTTTTAAACAAACCTTATTGCTAAAAATATGTTAAATTCTGTTTTTAAAAAATGGTGTTCTCAAATATTGCTACAAAAACCACTTAAAAGTTGGCAAATTTCCAAAAATGGCATGAAATATGTGAAAATGTCTCACAAATATCAGAATTTTCTGTTCTTTTTGTTTTCATTCTAATAAACGCCTGTAGATTCATATATGCAGACAATAAACATCACTTGTCATTTATTTGAAACTCATATTAAAAAAAAGTATCGAGTTTCATCCCTATATACATATAAACTGGAATTCCAATTCAATGCAGGCCGCAATAACCTAAAAATTGAGTTTTCAGATGTTAATTTCTTATTCGATTGCATTTAAACAATCCTAATTGCTAAAGATTTGTTAAATTCTGTTTTTAAAAAAATTCTGTTCTCAATTATTGTTACAAAAACCACTTAAAAATTGGCAAATTTTCAAAAATGGCATGAAATATGTGAAAATTTCTAACAAAAATCAGAATTTTCAGTTATTTTTTTTTCATTTAATAAATGCCTGTAGAGTGATATTTGCAGACAATAAATATCACATATCATTTATTAGAAACTCGTATTGAAAAAAAAGTATAGAGTTTATCCCTGTATAGAAATAAACTCTAATTCCAATGCAACGCAGAGCGCAATAACTTAAAATTGAGTTTTCAGATGTTAATTTGCTATTAGATTGCTTTTAAACAAACCTAATTGCTAAAAATATGTTAAATTCTGTTTTTAAAAAATGCTGTTCTCAAATATTGCTTTAAAAATTGGCAAATTTCCAAAAATGGCATGAAATATGTGAAAATTTCTAACAAAAATCAGAATTTTCAGTTATTTTTGTTTTCATTTTAATAAATGCCTGTAGAGTCATATTTGCAGACAATAAACATCACATATCATTTATTACAAACTCATATTAAAAAAAAAGTATTGAGTTTCATACCTGTATACATATAAACTCTAATTCCAATTTAACGCAGACCGCAATAACCTAAAAATTGAGTTTTCAGATGTTAATTTGTTATTAAATTGCTTTTAAACAATCCTAATTGCTAAAAATATGTTAAATTCTGTTTTTAAAAAATGGTGATCTCAAATATTGCTACAAAAACCACTTAAAAGTTGGCAAATTTCCAAAAATGGCATGAAATATGTGAAAATTTCTAACAAAAATCAGAATTTTCAGTTATTTTTGTTTTCATTTTAATAAATGCCTGTAGAGTCATATTTGCAGACAATAAACATCACTTATCATTTATTTGAAACTCATATTGAAAAAAAAGTATTGAGTATCATCCCTGTATACATATAAACTGGAATTCCAATTCAATGCAGATCGCAATAACCTAAAAATTGAGTTTTCAGATGTTAATTTCTTATTCGATTGCATTTAAACAATCCTAATTGTTAAAAATTTGTCAAATTCTGTTTTTAAAAAAATGCTGTTCTTAATTATTGTTACAAAAACCACTTAAAAAATTGCAAATTTTCAAAAATGGCATGAAATATGTGAAAATTTCTAACAAAAATCAGAATTTTCAGTTATTTTTGTTTTCATTTTAATAAATGCCTGTAGAGTGATATTTGCAGACAATAAATATCACATATCATTTATTAGAAACTCGTATTGAAAAAAAAGTATAGAGTTTATCCCTGTATAGAAATAAACTCTAATTCCAATGCAACGCAGAGCGCAATAACTTAAAATTGAGTTTTCAGATGTTAATTTGCTATTAGATTGCTTTTAAACAAACCTAATTGCTAAAAATATGTTAAATTCTGTTTTTAAAAAATGCTGTTCTCAAATATTGCTTTAAAAATTGGCAAATTTCCAAAAATGGCATGAAATATGTGAAAATGTCTAACAAATATCACAATTTTCAGTTGTTTTTGTTTTCATTTTAATAAATGCCTGTAGAGTCATATTTGCAGACAATAAACATCACTTATCATTTATTACAAACTCATATTAAAAAAAAAGTATTGAGTATCATCCCTGTATACATATAAACTGGAATTCCAATTCAATGCAGACCGCAATAGCCTAAAAATTGAGTTTTCAGATGTTAATTTGCTATTAGATTGCTTTTAAACAAACCTTATTGCTAAAAATATGTTAAATTCTGTTTTTAAAAAATGGTGATCTCAAATATTGCTACAAAAACCACTTAAAAGTTGGCAAATTTCCAAAAATGGCATGAAATATGTGAAAATTTCTAACAAAAAACAGAATTTTCAGTTATTTTTGTTTTCATTTTAATAAACGCCTGTAGAGTCATATATGCAGACAATAAACATCACTTGTCATTTATTTGAAACTCATATTAAAAAAAAGTATCGAGTTTCATCCCTGTATACATATAAACTGGAATTCCAATTCAATGCAGGCCGCAATAACCTAAAAATTGAGTTTTCAATTGTTAATTTCTTATTCGATTGCATTTAAACAATCCTAATTGCTAAAAATTTGTTAATGGTGTATTCGGAAAAATATTTTTCCACCCTCAACAGCTCGAAATTTTCCGATACATTTTCAGACTCATTTTTAAAAGTAAAAACATGAAATTTGCTGGGGTGATTTCTGAAGACATGTTTAACATGCCGTGTGATTTCATTTTCAGCTGAATTAATTAGAATTTGATTTTTAAGCAATTATTTTCTCAGTATGACCATTTTTTTCATTCCCAGATCTCCCGCTTCGGAAAAATCAGTTCAAAACGCAAACTTTGACAGCGTTTTTTACAGTATTTTCTGCATTTATCAAAAAATTATTAAGCACGGCACATTTTGTAGTTTCTAAATAAGAGAATTTCCCAGTTTGATGCATTTGAGAGCAAAAATGAATTTTAAAATGAATCAGAAAATAAGCAGTTTGGATCGGAATACACCCTTAAATTCTGTTTTTAAAAAAATGCTGTTCTCAATTATTGTTACAAAAACCACTTAAAAATTGGCAAATTTTCAAAAATGGCATGAAATATGTGAAAATTTCTAACAAAAATCAGAATTTTCAGTTATTTTTGTTTTCATTTTAATAAATGCCTGTAGACAATAAACATCACTTATCATTTATTAGAAACTCATATTGAAAAAAAAAGTATAGAGTTTCATCCCTGTATAGAAATAAACTCTAATTCCAATGCAACGCAGAGCGCAATAACTTAAAATTGAGTTTTCAGATGTTAATTTGCTATTAGATTGCTTTTAAACAAACCTAATTACTAAAAATATGTTAAATTCTGTTTTAAAAAAATGCTGTTCTCAATTATTGCCACAAAAACCACTTAAAAATTGGCAAATTTTCAAAAATGGCATGAAATATGTGAAAGTTTCTAACAAAAATCAGAATTTTCAGTTATTTTTGTTTTCATTTTAATAAATGCCTGTAGAGTGATATTTGCAGACAATAAATATCACATATCATTTATTAGAAACTCGTATTGAAAAAAAAAGTATAGAGTTTATCCCTGTATAGAAATAAACTCTAATTCCAATGCAACGCAGATCGCAATAACTTAAAATTGAGTTTTCAGATGTTAATTTGCTATTAGATTGCTCTTAAACAAACCTAATTGCTAAAAATATGTTAAATTCTGTTTTGAAAAAATGCTGTTCTCAATTATTGCTACCAAAACCACTTAAAATTTGGCAAATTTCCAAAAATGGCATGAAATATGTGAAAATGTCTCACAAATATCAGAATTTTCAGTTATTTTTGTTTTCATTTTAATAAATGCCTGTAGAGTCATATATGCAGACAATAAACATCACTTGTCATTTATTTGAAACTCATATTAAAAAAAAGTATCGAGTTTCATCCCTGTATACATATAAACTGGAATTCCAATTCAATGCAGACCGCAATAACCTAAATATTGAGTTTTCAGATGTTAATTTGTTATTAGATTGCTTTTAAACAATCCTAATTGCTAAAAATATGTTAATTTTTGTTTTGAAAAAATGCTGTTCTCAATTATTGCTACCAAAACCACTTAAAAATTGGCAAATTTTGAAAAATGGCATGAAATATGTGAAAATTTCTAACAAAAATCAGAATTTTCAGTTATTTTTGTTTTCATTTTAATAAATGCCTGTAGAGTGATATTTGCAGACAATAAACATCACATATCATTTATTAGAAACTCATATTGAAAAAAAAAGTATAGAGTTTCATCCCTGTATAGAAATAAACTGTAATTCCAATGCAACACAGCGCGCAATAACTTAAAATTGAGGTTTCAGATGTTAATTTGCTATTAGACTGCTTTTAAACAAACCTAATTACTAAAAATATGTTAAATTCTGTTTAAAAAAAATGCTGTTCTCAATTATTGCCACAAAAACCACTTAAAAATTGGCAAATTTTCAAAAATGGCATGAAATATGTGAAAATTTCTAACAAATATCAGAATTTTCAGTTATTTTTGTTTTAATTTTAATAAATGCCAGTAGAGTGATATTTGCAGACAATAAACATCAAATATCATTTATTACAAACGCATATTGTAAAAAAAGTATCGACTTTCATCGCTGTATACTAGAGATGTGTCATTTGTTGAGGAACGACTCCAAAGGAACGATTCCATTTTGTAAAAAGGAATCGATAATTTTCGGAACGAGTCCGAAAAGTAACGGTTCCTCGGAATCGGTCCTTTTTGGAACGGCTCCTCGGAATCGGTCCAAAATGTAACGACTCCGAAAAGGAACGACTCCTCGGAGTCGTTCCGAAAAGGAGCGATTCCTCGGAGTCGGTCCATTTCGGAATCGTCCAAAAAGGATCGAATCCAAGGAACCGTTCCAAAAAGGACTGAATCCGAGGAACCGTTCCGAAAAGGAACGATTCCTCGGGAATGGGTTCTTTTCTTGTAGACTGGCCTAAGATTCTTCTACATAAGGTTGTTCCATTTGAAGGATAGCCAGTCAGAGTAGAGCAGGACTGAAACGTCACGTGGCGGACAAGATGGGAGAGAGACCGGCCGTGACAATGTAAATAGATGAGTAAAAGAACGGAATATGAAGTAAATAATTTTTTAAAAAACAGATCCTCGAAAGTAAAGTGAACGAAATCACTTTCCTTAAAATAATTTGTTCGAACACTGATTGGAGTTAGTTAAATATAACATACATAATGGTTAAATAATATCGCGATACATTTGTTTCATTCAAACACTTCAATAAATTCGCGAAAAAAAATTACATTTTTAATGCGTAAAAGTACAAATGAAAACTTTTAAACTATTGTAAAATAAAATGAATGGATGAATTATATGAATATGATGACACAGCAGTAATAATAAAAAGACTAGAATTATCAAACAGAATAAATTAAACAAAACTCACTTCAAAATTTTTAACAATAATCCATTGTCCGATTATTAGATATAAGTTTTCAAAAAATTTCGAATGTCACTATGCTTATTCAGGATCAAAATCAATATGATTCAAATATCTGCAACAATATATATACACAGGGCTTAGTTTCTAGCCAAAAAAAAAAAAAAAAGTACCGGAGCTCTAATATTTTGCAGCAATAACAACAAAGTTTATAATCCCCCTCCCCCCCCCCCACACACACATACGCATATTTATATTTCATACACTATTTCAAATTTTAAAGCAATTTCATCTTCCTCAAAAAGAAATTTATATTTTTGACATATCTTTAGGCATTAATATCTAATAAATTCTAATAAATGAACAGAGCAAAAACATTAAAATCAGGAGTGGGAAATTTTCCGAAAATCCTACTCGTCAGGGACTTCTTTGTATTGGTGCGCAGTATTTATAAACTCTGGTCTGTTCTGACTAATATTTAAATATTCACTAAAAATAAAGAAGTACTGGAGCTGCGCTCCTGTGATCGGAGCAAATTAAGCACCGTGCAGAGCTAGAAAGTTAATCAGAGAGAATATTTTAAAAACACGAACAAAAAGCAGCGAATAAAAACGGCAGAAACAGTTGCGACTAATTCTGACATTCCTCGTCGCCATTCTGAAACCATTGAAAAAAAAAAAAAACCTACACAGGACACACTATGTCACATACGTAAGCGCTTTGGTAGGAAAGAATGCAAAATATTAGAAATGGGAAAAAAGGAAATAAAAATTTAGGCTTTGATTTTTTAGAAACACTATTTCCGCTAAATTCCGGAGTGAGCGCCGGGGAATTCAGACCAATATTTAAATTTCCACTAAAAACAAAGAAGTAGCGGAGCTGAGAATCAAACAGAATATATTAACGATAATATCTAACGCAAATTAAGCACTGCTTATAGGCTAATACTTCAACCCTACATTAATTTTCATCTTAAATTTCTGCTTCATTTTATTAATCAGAGTAACACGAATATAATATTTAATAAAATAAATATCATCGTTATTCTGTTTGCGAATCGCCGAGTTAGTTATAGTTACGAAATGCATGTCGCTGCATCAGCAGCCGATGTACAACAAAACTACGAAAAATCGCACAAAAATCGTTATCACAGCGCTCCCTTCCAGGGTTACATATCCATTTTCAACTGGAATCTGGCGTCAATAGTAAAAAGTATGCGTATGAAGTTTGGTTCAAATCTATGCCTAACTTTGTATGCTTTCCGGTGAATCAATAATGAAAATGAACAAAAATCACTATTACAGCGCCCCCTCTCGGCAGAATATCCCTAATTTAACCTTGACATGCTGGCCATAGTCAAAAATACATAACTTCGTATACTTTCCGATGATATAATGAGACATACACATATACGGACAGACAGATATTTTGTAAAAACATGTTTTTCGGGATCTCTGACATTTAAAACGTGTAAATCCGTCGAAAACTGGAAGTCGAACAAAAATTCGACTACAATACGTTCTTCTGTTATAGATAAAAGAAAGTAAAAAAAAGATAATGCTAAAGCAAATATTTTAATAGAGGAATTTTTTTTAAAGGTAAAAAAAATCCCTATAACAAAAGAAAATTTTTAAATTTTTTATGCAATTTTTGACGTTTTCTTTTTTAAATTTTTGCGTCGATTTTTCCATATGAGTAAAAGGAATCCGGCTTTATTTTTTTAGCCCACTATTGCATTAAATCTTGTCATTTTTTTTCAATAAAGTTTATTCGGAGTTCGTACAGAGATTTTCGCATTTTTCTCGAATTTTTTATGCGATTTTTAGAATTTTGAGATTTGTAAAAGGAACTCGGTTACCAACTTTTAGCGAAATATAATCAATTTTCTCCTCTGCGAGTTTCGAACTCCCACCCCCGCCTCACTTCATGGCGAATTGTCTGCATTTGTGAAAGAAATCTGGTTTTAATCTTTTATTCTAATATAGTAAATGCTGTCCTCCTTTTTTTTTTTTCTTTCATTAAAGTTTATTCTGAATTTCTCGCGATTCTTTTATGCAGTTCTTAGAGATTTTCGCGTTCTGCAGGAATTTTTTGACACTCGTAAAAGGAATTCGATTTTGAAATTTTAGCTTAGTATAGTAAATTTTGTCCTTTGCGATTTTCCAGAATAATAATCGCTAGTTAACAAAATGCCTGGATTTTGAAGACTTCCGGATTTGAGACTCTGTACTGTTATGTATTGTAGACTCTGTATTGATAAATCTGTATACGTGTTCCCCGAGAGTTATTAGAACAAGTTGATATAGTGCATTCACTAGTTTTTTTTTTTAAAAAAAAGGCTGTTAAAATAATATAAAAATTAAAATCATTCACAGAAAAAAAATCCAACACAGAACAGCATACTATTGAAACGAGCGAAGCGAGGCGAATCTGTCCGCCACGTGACGTAATGCGCGAGCAGTTAAGGAATCTTTACAGTTGGCGCATCACACGAATGGTACCCCCCTGATGTTGCCCATCTCTACTGTATACATATAAAATAATTCCAATTCAATGGAGACCGCAATAACCCAAAAATTGAGTTTTCAGATGTTAATTTGATATTAGATTGCTTTTAAACAAACCTAATTGCTAAAAATATGTTAAATTCTGTTTTAAAAAAATGCTGTTCTCAAATATTGCTTTAAAAATTGGCAAATTTCCAAAAATGGCATGAAATATGTGAAAATATCTAACAAATATCACAATTTTCAGTTATTTTTGTTTTCATTTTAATAAATGCCTGTAATATTTGCAGACAATAAACATCACTTATCATTTATTACAAACTCATATTGAAAAAAAAGTATCGAGTTTCATCCCCGTATACATATAAACTAATTCCAATTCAACTCAGACCGCAATAGCCTACCTAATTGCTAAAAATATGTTAAATTCTGTTTTTAAAAAATGGTGTTCTCAAATATTGCTACAAAAACCACTTAAAAGTTGGCAAATTTCCAAAAATGGCATGAAATATGTGAAAATGTCTCACAAATATCAGAATTTTCAGTTCTTTTTGTTTTCATTTTAATAAATACCTGTAGAGTCATATTTGCAGACAATAAACATCACTTATCATTTATTTGAAACTCATATTGAAAAAAAAGTATCGACTTTCATCCCCGTATACATATAAACAGCAATTCCAATTCAATGCAGACCGCCATAACCTAAAAATTTAGTTTTCAGAAGTTAATTTCTTATTCAATTGCATTTAAACAATCCCAATTGCTAAAAATATGTTAAATTCTGTTTTAAAAAAATGCTGTTCTCTAATATTGCTACAAAAACCACTCAAAAATTGGAAAATTTTAAAAAATGGCATGAAATATGTGAAAATTTCTAACAAAAATCAGAATTTTCAGTTATTTTATGTTTTCATTTTAATAAATGCCTGTAGAGTAATATTTGTAGACAATAAAGATCACTTGTCATTTATTACAAACTCATATTGAAAAAAAAGTATCGAGTTTCATCCCCGTATACATATAAACTAATTCCAATACAACACAGACCGCAATAGCCTAAAAATTTAGTTTTCAGATGTTAATTTGCTATTAGATTGCTTTTAAACAATCCTAATTGCTAAAAATATGTTAAATTCTGTTTTAAAAAAATGGTGATCTCAAATATTGCCAAAAAAACCACTCAAAAATTGACAAATTTTCAAAAATGGCATGAAATATGTGAAAATTTCTAACAAAAATCAGAATTTTCAGTTATTTTTGTTTTCATTTTAATAAATGCCTGTAGACAATAAACATCACTTATCATTTATTAGAAACTTATATTAAAAAAAAGTATCGAATTTCATCTCTGTATACATATAAACTGGAATTCCAATTCAATGCAGACCGCAATAACCTAAATATTGAGTTTTCAGATGTTAATTTGTTATTAGATTGCTTTTAAACAATCCTAATTGCTAAAAATATGTTAATTTCTGTTTTGAAAAAATGCTGTTCTCAATTATTGCTACAAAAACCACTTAAAAGTTGGCAAATTTCCAAAAATGGCATGAAATATGTGAAAATTTCTAACAAAAATCAGAATTTTCAGTTATTTTTGTTTTCATTTTAATAAATGCCTGTAGAGTGATATTTGCAGACAATAAACATCACATATCATTTATTAGAAACTCATATTGAAAAAAAAAGTATAGAGTTTCATCCCTGTATAGAAATAAACTGTAATTCCAATGCAACGCAGAGCGCAATAACTTAAAATTGAGGTTTCAGATGTTAATTTGCTATTAGACTGCTTTTAAACAAACCTAATTACTAAAACTATGTTAAATTCTGTTTTTAAAAAATGCTGTTCTCAATTATTGCCACAAAAACCACTCAAAAATTGACAAATTTTCAAAAATGGCATGAAATATGTGAAAATTTCTAACAAAAATCAGAATTTTCAGTTATTTTTGTTTTCATTTTAATAAATGCCTGTAGAGTCATATTTGCAGACAATAAACATCACTTATCATTTATTTGAAACTCATATTGAAAAAAAAGTATCGAGTTTCATCCCTGTATACATATAAACTGGAATTGCAATTCAATGCAGACCGCAATAACCTAAAAATTGAGTTTTCAGATGTTAATTTCTTATTCGATTGCATTTAAACAATCCTAATTGCTAAAAAATTTGTTAAATTTTGTTTTAAAAAAAATGCTGTTCTTAATTATTATTACAAAAACCACTTAAAAATTGGCAAATTTTCAAAATGGCATGAAATATGTGAAAATTTCTAACAAAAATCAGAAATTTCAGTTATTTTTGTTTTCATTTTAATAAATGCCTGTAGAGTAATATTTGCAGACAATAAACATCACTTATCATTTATTACAAACTCATAGTGAAAAAAAAGTATCGAGTTTCATCCCTGTATACATATAAACTGGAATTCCAATTCAATGCAGACCGCAATAACCTAAAAATTGAGTTTTCAGATGTTAATTTCTTATTCGATTGCATTTAAACAATCCTAATTTTTAAAAATTTGTCAAATTCTGTTTTTAAAAAAATGCTGTTCTTAATTATTGTTACAAAAACCACTTAAAAAATTGCAAATTTTCAAAAATGGCATGAAATATGTGAAAATTTCTAACAAAAATCAGAATTTTCAGTTATTTTTGTTTTCATTTTAATAAATGCCTGTAGAGTCATATTTGCAGACAATAAACATCACTTATCATTTATTTGAAACTCATATTGAAAAAAAAGTATTGAGTATCATCCCTGTATACATATAAACTGGAATTCCACTTCAATGCAGACCGCAATAACGTAAAAATTGAGTTTTCAGATGTTAATTTCTTATTCGATTGCATTTAAACAATCCTAATTTTTAAAAATTTGTCAAATTCTGTTTTTAAAAAAATGCTGTTCTTAATTATTATTACAAAAACCACTTAAAAAATTGCAAATTTTCAAAAATGGCATGAAATATATGGAAATTTCTAACAAAAATCAGAATTTTCAGTTATTTTTGTCTTCATTTTAATAAATGCCTGTAGAGTGATATTTGCATTCAATAAACATCCCTTATCATTTATTACAAACTCATATTGAAAAAAAAGTATCGAGTATCATCCCCGTATACATATAAACTAATTCCAATTCAATGCAGACCGCAATAGCCTAAAAATTGAGTTTTCAGATGTTAATTTACTATTAGATTGCTTTTAAACAAACCTAATTGCTAAAAATTTGTTAAATTCTGTTTTAAAAAAAATGCTGTTCTTAATTATTATTACAAAAACCACTTAAAAATTGGCAAATTTTCAAAATGGCATGAAATATGTGAAAATTTCTAACAAATATCACAATTTTCAGTTATTTTTGTTTTCATTTTAATAAATGCCTGTAATATTTGCAGACAATAAACATC
This sequence comes from Maratus speciosus, assembly GCA_963932465.1. Lineage (NCBI taxonomy): Eukaryota > Metazoa > Arthropoda > Arachnida > Araneae > Salticidae > Maratus > Maratus speciosus. Next base: position 607,832,741 of record OZ010787.1, read on the forward strand.
ACTTATCATTTATTACAAACTCATATTGAAAAAAAAGTATCGAGTTTCATCCCCGTATACATATAAACTAATTCCAATTAAACTCAGACCGCAATAGCCTACCTAATTGCTAAAAATATGTTAAATTCTGTTTTTAAAAAATGGTGTTCTCAAATATTGCTACAAAAACCACTTAAAAGTTGGCAAATTTCCAAAAATGGCATGAAATATGTGAAAATGTCTCACAAATATCAGAATTTTCAGTTCTTTTTGTTTTCATTTTAATAAATACCTGTAGAGTCATATTTGCAGACAATAAACATCACTTATCATTTATTTGAAACTCATATTGAAAAAAAAGTATCGACTTTCATCGCCGTATACATATAAACAGCAATTCCAATTCAATGCAGACCGCCATAACCTAAAAATTTAGTTTTCAGAAGTTAATTTCTTATTCAATTGCATTTAAACAATCCCAATTGCTAAAAATATGTTAAATTCTGTTTTAAAAAAATGCTGTTCTGCAATATTGCTACAAAAACCACTCAAAAATTGAGAAATTTTCAAAAATGGCATGAAATATGTGAAAATTTCAAACAAATATCAGAATTTTCAGTTCTTTTTGTTTTCATTTTAATAAATGCCTGTAGAGTCATATATGCAGACAATAAACATCACTTGTCATTTATTTGAAACTCATATTAAAAAAAAGTATCGAGTTTCATCCCAGTATACATATAAACTGGAATTCCAATTCAATACAGACCGCATTAACCTAAAAATTGAGTTTTCAGATGTTAATTTGTTATTAGGTTGCTTTTAAACAATCCTAATTGCTAAAAATATGTTAAATTCTGTTTTAATAAATGCTGTTCTCAATTATTGCTACAAAAACCACTTAAAAATTGGCAAAATTTCAAAAATGGCATGAAATATGTGAAAATTTCTAACAAATATCAGAATTTTCAGTTCTTTTTGTTTTCATTTTAATAAATGCCTGTAGAGTCATATTTGCAGACAATAAACATCACTTATCATTTATTTGAAACTCATATTGAAAAAAAAGTATCGACTTTCATCCCCGTATACATATAAACACGAATTTCAATTCAATGCAGACCGCCATAACCTAAAAATTGAGTTTTCAAAAGTTAATTCCTTATTCGATTACATATAAACAATCCTAATTGATAAAAATATGTTAAATTCTGTTTAAAAAAAAATGCTGTTCTCAATTATTGCCACAAAAACCCCTTAAAAAATCGCAAATTTTCAAAAATGGCATGAAATATGTGAAAATTTCTAACAAAAATCAGAATTTTCAGTTATTTTTGTTTTAATTTTAATAAATGCCTGTACAGTGATATTTGCAGACAATTAACATCAAATATCATCTCTTACAAACGCATATTGAAAAAGAAGTATCGAGTTTCATCCCTGTATACATATAAACTGGAATTCCAATTCAATGCAGACCGCAATCAGATAAAAATTTAGTTTTCAGAAGTTAATTTCTTATTCAATTGCATTTAAACAATCCCAATTGCTAAAAATATGTTAAATTCTGTTTAAAAAAAATGCTGTTCTCTAATATTGCTACAAAAACCACTCAAAAATTGGAAAATTTTAAAAAATGGCATGAAATATGTGAAAATTTCTAACAAAAATCAGAATTTTCAGTTATTTTTGTTTTCATTTTAATAAATGCCTGTAGACAATAAACATCACTTATCATTTATTAGAAACTTATATTAAAAAAAAGTATCAAATTTCATCTCTGTATACATATAAACTGGAATTCCAATTCAATGCAGACCGCAATAACCTAAATATTGAGTTTTCAGATGTTAATTTGTTATTAGATTGCTTTTAAACAATCCTAATTGCTAAAAATATGTTAATTTCTGTTTTGAAAAAATGCTGTTCTCAATTATTGCTACAAAAACCACTTAAAAGTTGGCAAATTTCCAAAAATGGCATGAAATATGTGAAAATTTCTAACAAAAATCAGAATTTTCAGTTATTTTTGTTTTCATTTTAATAAATGCCTGTAGAGTGATATTTGCAGACAATAAACATCACATATCATTTATTAGAAACTCATATTGAAAAAAAAAGTATAGAGTTTCATCCCTGTATAGAAATAAACTGTAATTCCAATGCAACGCAGAGCGCAATAACTTGAAATTGAGGTTTCAGATGTTAATTTGCTATTAGACTGCTTTTAAACAAACCTAATTACTAAAAATATGTTAAATTCTGTTTTAAAAAAATGCTGTTCTCAATTATTGCCACAAAAACCACTCAAAAATCGACAAATTTTCAAAAATGGCATGAAATATGTGAAAATTTCTAACAAAAATCAGAATTTTCAGTTATTTTTGTTTTCATTTTAATAAATGCCTGTAGAGTCATATTTGCAGACAATAAACATCACTTATCATTTATTTGAAACTCATATTGAAAAAAAAGTATCGAGTTTCATCCCTGTATACATATAAACTGGAATTCCAATTCAATGCAGACCGCAATAACCTAAAAATTGAGTTTTCAGATGTTAATTTCTTATTCGATTGCATTTAAACAATCCTAATTGCTAAAAATTTGTTAAATTTTGTTTTAAAAAAAATGCTGTTCTTAATTATTATTACAAAAACCACTTAAAAATTGGCAAATTTTCAAAATGGCATGAAATATGTGAAAATTTCTAACAAAAATCAGAAATTTCAGTTATTTTTGTTTTCATTTTAATAAATGCCTGTAGAGTAATATTTGCAGACAATAAACATCACTTATCATTTATTACAAACTCATAGTGAAAAAAAAGTATCGAGTTTCATCCCTGTATACATATAAACTGGAATTCCAATTCAATGCAGACCGCAATAACCTAAAAATTGAGTTTTCAGATGTTAATTTCTTATTCGATTGCATTTAAACAATCCTAATTTTTAAAAATTTGTCAAATTCTGTTTTTAAAAAAATGCTGTTCTTAATTATTGTTACAAAAACCACTTAAAAAATTGCAAATTTTCAAAAATGGCATGAAATATGTGAAAATTTCTAACAAAAATCAGAATTTTCAGTTATTTTTGTTTTCATTTTAATAAATGCCTGTAGAGTCATATTTGCAGACAATAAACATCACATATCATTTATTACAAACTCATATTAAAAAAAAAGTATTGAGTTTCATACCTGTATACATATAAACTCTAATTCCAATTTAACGCAGACCGCAATAACCTAAAAATTGAGTTTTCAGATGTTAATTTGTTATTAAATTGCTTTTAAACAATCCTAATTGCTAAAAATATGTTAAATTCTGTTTTTAAAAAATGGTGATCTCAAATATTGCTACAAAAACTACTTAAAAGTTGGCAAATTTCCAAAAATGGCATGAAATATGTGAAAATTTCTAACAAAAATCAGAATTTTCAGTTATTTTTGTTTTCATTTTAATAAATGCCTGTAGAGTCATATTTGCAGACAATAAACATCACTTATCATTTATTTGAAACTCATACTGAAAAAAAAGTATTGAGTATCATCCCTGTATACATATAAACTGGAATTCCAATTCAATGCAGATCGCAATAACATAAAAATTGAGTTTTAAGATGTTAATTTCTTATTCGATTGCATTTAAACAATCCTAATTGTTAAAAATTTGTCAAATTCTGTTTTTAAAAAAATGCTGTTCTTAATTATTGTTACAAAAACCACTTAAAAAATTGCAAATTTTCAAAAATGGCATGAAATATGTGAAAATTTCTAACAAAAATCAGAATTTTCAGTTATTTTTGTTTTCATTATAATAAATGCCTGTAGAGTGATATTTGCAGACAATAAATATCACATATCATTTATTAGAAACTCGTATTGAAAAAAAAGTATAGAGTTTATCCCTGTATAGAAATAAACTCTAATTCCAATGCAACGCAGAGCGCAATAACTTAAAATTGAGTTTTCAGATGTTAATTTGCTATTAGATTGCTTTTAAACAAACCTAATTGCTAAAAATATGTTAAATTCTGTTTTTAAAAAATGCTGTTCTCAAATATTGCTACAAAAACCACTTAAAAGTTGGCAAATTTCCAAAAATGGCATGAAATATGTGAAAATTTCTAACAAAAAACAGAATTTTCAGTTATTTTTGTTTTCATTTTAATAAACGCCTGTAGAGTCATATATGCAGACAATAAACATCACTTGTCATTTATTTGAAACTCATATTAAAAAAAAGTATCGAGTTTCATCCCTGTATACATATAAACTGGAATTCCAATTCAATGCAGGCCGCAATAACCTAAAAATTGAGTTTTCAATTGTTAATTTCTTATTCGATTGTATTTAAACAATCCTAATTGCTAAAAATTTGTTAATGGTGTATTCGGAAAAATATTTTTCCACCCTCAACAGCTCGAAATTTTCCGATACATTTTCAGACTCATTTTTAAAAGTAAAAACATGAAATTTGCTGGGGTGATTTCTGAAGACATGTTTAACATGCCGTGTGATTTCATTTTCAGCTGAATTAATTAGAATTTGATTTTTAAGCAATTATTTTCTCAGTATGACCATTTTTTTCATTCCCAGATCTCCCGCTTCGGAAAAATCAGTTCAAAACGCAAACTTTGACAGCGTTTTTTACAGTATTTTCTGCATTTATCAAAAAATTATTAAGCACGGCACATTTTGTAGTTTCTAAATAAGAGAATTTCCCAGTTTGATGCATTTGAGAGCAAAAATGAATTTTAAAATGAATCAGAAAATAAGCAGTTTGGATCGGAATACACCCTTAAATTCTGTTTTTAAAAAAATGCTGTTCTCAATTATTGTTACAAAAACCACTTAAAAATTGGCAAATTTTCAAAAATGGCATGAAATATGTGAAAATTTCTAACAAAAATCAGAATTTTCAGTTATTTTTGTTTTCATTTTAATAAATGCCTGTAGACAATAAACATCACTTATCATTTATTAGATACTCATATTGAAAAAAAAAGTATAGAGTTTCATCCCTGTATAGAAATAAACTCTAATTCCAATGCAACGCAGAGCGCAATAACTTAAAATTGAGTTTTCAGATGTTAATTTGCTATTAGATTGCTTTTAAACAAACCTAATTACTAAAAATATGTTAAATTCTGTTTTAAAAAAATGCTGTTCTCAATTATTGCCACAAAAACCACTTAAAAATTGGCAAATTTTCAAAAATGGCATGAAATATGTGAAAATTTCTAACAAATATCAGAATTTTCAGTTATTTTTGTTTTAATTTTAATAAATGCCTGTAGAGTGATATTTGTAGACAATAAATATCAAATATCATTTATTACAAACGCATATTGAAAAAAAAAGTATCGAGTTTCATCCCTGTATACATATAAACTGGAATTCCAATTCAATGCAGACCGCAATAACCTAAAAATTGAGTTTTCAGATGTTAATTTCTTATTCGATTGCATTTAAACAATCCTAATTGTTAAAAATTTGTCAAATTCTGTTTTTAAAAAAATGCTGTTCTTAATTATTGTTACAAAAACCACTTAAAAAATTGCAAATTTTCAAAAATGGCATGAAATGTGAAAATTTCTAACAAAAATCAGAATTTTCAGTTATTTTTGTTTTCATTTTAATAAATGCCTGTAGAGTGATATTTGCAGACAATAAATATCACATATCATTTATTAGAAACTCGTATTGAAAAAAAAAGTATAGAGTTTATCCCTGTATAGAAATAAACTCTAATTCCAATGCAACGCAGATAGCAATAACTTAAAATTGAGTTTTCAGATGTTAATTTGCTATTAGATTGCTTTTAAACAAACCTAATTGCTAAAAATATGTTAAATTCTGTTTTTAAAAAATGCTGTTCTCAAATATTGCTTTAAAAATTGGCAAATTTCCAAAAATGGCATGAAATATGTGAAAATGTCTAACAAAAATCACAATTTTCAGTTGTTTTTGTTTTCATTTTAATAAATGCCTGTAGAGTCATATTTGCAGACAATAAACATCACTTATCATTTATTACAAACTCATATTGAAAAAAAGTATTGAGTTTCATACCTGTATACATATAAACTCTAATTCCAATTTAACGCAGACCGCAATAACCTAAAAATTGAGTTTTCAGATGTTAATTTGTTATTAAATTGCTTTTAAACAATCCTAATTGCTAAAAATATGTTAAGTTCTGATTTAGAAAATGCTGTTCTCAATTATTGCTTCAAAAACCACTTAAAAGTTGGCAAATTTCCAAAAATGGCAAGAAATATGTGAAAATTTCTAACAAAAATCAGAATTTTCAGTTATTTTTGTTTTCATTTTAATAAATGCCTGTAGAGTCATATTTGCAGACAATAAACATCACTTATCATTTATTTGAAACTCATATTGAAAAAAAAGTATTGAGTATCATCCCTGTATACATATAAACTGGAATTCCAATTCAATGCAGACCGCAATAACCTAAAAATTGAGTTTTCAGATGTTAATTTGTTATTAGATTGCTTTTAAACAATCCTAATTGCTAAAAATATGTTAAATTCTATTTTAAAAAATGCTGTTCTCAATTATTGCTACAAAAACCACTTAAAAATTGGCAAATTTTCAAAAATGGCATGAAATATGTGAAAATTTCTAACAAAAATCAGAATTTTCAGTTATTTTTGTTTTCATTTTAATAAATGCCTGTAGAGTGATATTTGCAGACAATAAACATCACATATCATTTATTAGAAACTCATATTGAAAAAAAAGTATAGAGTTTCATCCCTGTATAGAAATAAACTGTAATTCTAATGCAACGCAGAGCGCAATAACTTAAAATTGAGGTTTCAGATGTTAATTTGCTTTTAGGCTGCTTTTAAACAAACCTAATTACTAAAAATATGTTAAATTCTGTTTTAAAAAAATGCTGTTCTCAATTATTGCCACAAAAACCACTTAAAAATTGGCAAATTTTCAAAAATGGCATGAAATATGTGAAAATTTCTAACAAAAATCAGAATTTTCAGTTATTTTTGTTTTCATTTTAATAAATGCCTGTAGAGTGATATTTGCAGACAATAAACATCACATATCATTTATTAGAAACTCATATTGAAAAAAAAGTATAGAGTTTCATCCCTGTATAGAAATAAACTGTAATTCTAATGCAACGCAGAGCGCAATAACTTAAAATTGAGGTTTCAGATGTTAATTTGCTTTTAGGCTGCTTTTAAACAAACCTAATTACTAAAAATATGTTAAATTCTGTTTTAAAAAAATGCTGTTCTCAATTATTGCCACAAAAACCACTTAAAAATTGGCAAATTTTCAAAAATGGCATGAAATATGTGAAAATTTCTAACAAATATCAGAATTTTCAGTTATTTTTGTTTTAATTTTAATAAATGCCTGTAGAGCGATATTTGTAGGCAATAAACATCAAATATCATTTATTACAAACGCATATTGAAAAAAAAGTATCGAGTTTCATCCCTGTATACAAATAAACTGGAATTCCAATTCAAGGCAGACCGCAATAACCTAAAAATTGAGTTTTTAGATGTTAATTTCTTATTCGATTGCATTTAAACAATCCTAATTGTTAAAAATTTGTCAAATTCTGTTTTAAAAAAAATGCTGTTCTTAATTATTGTTACAAAAACCACTTAAAAAATTGCAAATTTTAAAAAATGGCATGAAATATGTGAAAATTTCTAACAAAAATCAGAATTTTCAGTTATTTTTGTTTTCATTTTAATAAATGCCTGTAGAGTCATATTTGCAGACAATAAAGATCACTTGTCATTTATTACAAACTCATATTGAAAAAAAAGTATCGAGTTTCATCCCCGTTTACATATAAACTAATTCCAATTCAACACAGACCGCAATAGCCTAAAAATTGAGTTTTCAGATGTTAATTTGCTACTAGATTGCTTTTAAACAAACCTTATTGCTAAAAATATGTTAAATTCTGTTTTTAAAAAATGGTGATCTCAAATATTGCTACAAAAACCACTTAAAAGTCGTCAAATTTCCAAAAATTGCATGAAATATGTGAAAATTTCTAACAAAAATCAGAATTTTCAGTTATTTTTGTTTTCATTTTAATAAATGCCTGTAGAGTCATATTTGCAGACAATAAACATCACTTATCATTTATTTGAAACTCATATTGAAAAAAAAGTATTGAGTATCATCCCTGTATACATATAAACTGGAATTCCAATTCAATGCAGACCGCAATAACCTAAAAATTCAGTTTTCAGATGTTAATTTCTTATTCGATTGCATTTAAACAATCCTAATTGCTAAAAATTTGTTAAGGGTGTATTCGGAAAAATATTTTTCCACCCTCAACAGCTCGAAATTTTCCGATACATTTTCAGATTCATTTTTAAAAGTAAAAACATGAAACTTGCTGGGGTGATTTCTGAAGACATGTTTAACATGCCGTGTGATTTCATTTTCAGCTGAATTAATTAGAATTTTATTTTCAAGCAATTATTTTCTCAGTATGACCATTTTTTTCATTCCCAGATCGCCCGCTTCGGAAAAATCAGTTCAAAACGCCAACTTTGACAGCGTTTTTTACAGTATTTTCTGCATTCATCAAAAAATTATTAAACACGGCACATTATGTAGTTTCTAAATAAGAGAATTTCCCAGTTTGATGCGTTTGAGGGCAAAAATGAATTTTAAAATGAATCAGAAAATAAGCAGTTTGGATCGGAATACACCCTTAAATTCTGTTTTTAAAAAAATGCTGTTCTCAATTATTGTTACAAAAACCACTTAAAAATTGGCAAATTTTCAAAAATGGCATGAAATATGTGAAAATTTCTAACAAAAATCAGAATTTTCAGTTATTTTTGTTTTCATTTTAATAAATGCCTGTAGACAATAAACATCACTTATCATTTATTAGAAACTCATATTGAAAAAAAAGTATTGAGTATCATCCCTGTATACATATAAACTGGAATTCCAATTCAATGCAGACCGCAATAACCTAAAAATTGAGTTTTCAGATGGTAATTTCTTATTCGATTGCATTTAAACAATCCTAATTGTTAAAAATTTGTCAAATTCTGTTTTTAAAAAAATGCTGTTCTTAATTATTGTTACAAAAACCACTTAAAAAATTGCAAATTTTCAAAAATGGCATGAAATATGTGAAAATTTCTAACAAAAATCAGAATTTTCAGTTATTTTTGTTTTCATTTTAATAAATGCCTGTAGAGTAATATTTGCAGACAATAAAGATCACTTGTCATTTATTACAAACTCATATTGAAAAAAAGTATCGAGTTTCATCCCCGTATACATATAAACTAATTCCAATACAACGCAGACCGCAATAACCTAAATATTGAGTTTTCAGATGTTAATTTGTTATTAGATTGCTTTTAAACAATCCTAATTGCTAAAAATATGTTAATTTCTGTTTTGAAAAAATGCTGTTCTCAATTATTGCTACCAAAACCACTTAAAAATTGGCAAATTTTCAAAAATGGCATGAAATATGTGAAAATTTCTAACAAAAATCAGAATTTTCAGTTATTTTTGTTTTCATTTTAATAAATGCCTGTAGAGTGATATTTGCAGACAATAAACATCACATATCATTTATTAGAAACTCATATTGAAAAAAAAAGTATAGAGTTTCATCCCTGTATAGAAATAAACTGTAATTCCAATGCAACGCAGCGCGCAATAACTTAAAATTGAGGTTTCAGATGTTAATTTGCTACTAGACTGCTTTTAAACAAACCTAATTACTAAAAATATGTTAAATTCTGTTTAAAAAAAATGCTGTTCTCAATTATTGCCACAAAAACCACTTAAAAATTGGCAAATTTTCAAAAATGGCATGAAATATGTGAAAATTTCTAACAAATATCAGAATTTTCAGTTATTTTTGTTTTAATTTTAATAAATGCCAGTAGAGTGATATTTGCAGACAATAAACATCAAATATCATTTATTACAAACGCATATTGTAAAAAAAGTATCGACTTTCATCGCTGTATACTAGAGATGTGTCATTTGTTGAGGAACGACTCCAAAGGAACGATTCCATTTTGTAAAAAGGAATCGATAATTTTCGGAACGAGTCCGAAAAGTAACGGTTCCTCGGAATCGGTCCTTTTTGGAACGGCTCCTCGGAATCGGTCCAAAATGTAACGACTCCGAAAAGGAACGACTCCTCGGAGTCGTTCCGAAAAGGAGCGATTCCTCGGAGTCGGTCCATTTCGGAATCGTCCAAAAAGGATCGAATCCAAGGAACCGTTCCAAAAAGGACTGAATCCGAGGAACCGTTCCGAAAATGAACGATTCCTCGGGAATCGGTTCTTTTCTTGTAGACTGGCCCAAGATTCTTCTACATAAGGTTGTTCCATTTGAAGGATAGCCAGTCAGAGTAGAGCAGGACTGAAACGTCACGTGGCGGACAAGATGGGAGAGAGACCGGCCGTGACAATGTAAATAGATGAGTAAAAGAACGGAATATGAAGTAAATAATTTTTTAAAAAACAGATCCTCGAAAGTAAAGTGAACGAAATCACTTTCCTTAAAATAATTTGTTCGAACACTGATTGGAGTTAGTTAAATATAACATACATAATGGTTAAATAATATCGCGATACATTTGTTTCATTCAAACACTTCAATAAATTCGCGAAAAAAAATTACATTTTTAATGCGTAAAAGTACAAATGAAAACTTTTAAACTATTGTAAAATAAAATGAATGGATGAATTATATGAATATGATGACACAGCAGTAATAATAAAAAGACTAGAATTATCAAACAGAATAAATTAAACAAAACTCACTTCAAAAATTTTAACAATAATCCATTGTCCGATTATTAGATATAAGTTTTCAAAAAATTTCGAATGTCACTATGCTTATTCAGGATCAAAATCAATATGATTCAAATATCTGCAACAATATATATACACAGGGCTTAGTTTCTAGCCAAAAAAAAAAAAAAAGTACCGGAGCTCTAATATTTTGCAGCAATAACAACAAAGTTTATAATCCCCCTCCCCCCCCCCCCCACACACATACGCATATTTATATTTCATACACTATTTCAAATTTTAAAGCAATTTCATCTTCCTCAAAAAGAAATTTATATTTTTGACATATCTTTAGGCATTAATATCTAATAAATTCTAATAAATGAACAGAGCAAAAACATTAAAATCAGGAGTGGGAAATTTTCCGAAAATCCTACTCGTCAGGGACTTCTTTGTATTGGTGCGCAGTATTTATAAACTCTGGTCTGTTCTGACTAATATTTAAATATTCACTAAAAATAAAGAAGTACTGGAGCTGCGCTCCTGTGATCGGAGCAAATTAAGCACCGTGCAGAGCTAGAAAGTTAATCAGAGAGAATATTTTAAAAACACGAACAAAAAGCAGCGAATAAAAACGGCAGAAACAGTTGCGACTAATTCTGACATTCCTCGTCGCCATTCTGAAACCATTGAAAAAAAAAAAAAAACCTACACAGGACACACTATGTCACATACGTAAGCGCTTTGGTAGGAAAGAATGCAAAATATTAGAAATGGGAAAAAAGGAAATAAAAATTTAGGCTTTGATTTTTTAGAAACACTATTTCCGCTAAATTCCGGAGTGAGCGCCGGGGAATTCAGACCAATATTTAAATTTCCACTAAAAACAAAGAAGTAGCGGAGCTGAGAATCAAACAGAATATATTAACGATAATATCTAACGCAAATTAAGCACTGCTTATAGGCTAATACTTCAACCCTACATTAATTTTCATCTTAAATTTCTGCTTCATTTTATTAATCAGAGTAACACGAATATAATATTTAATAAAATAAATATCATCGTTATTCTGTTTGCGAATCGCCGAGTTAGTTATAGTTACGAAATGCATGTCGCTGCATCAGCAGCCGATGTACAACAAAACTACGAAAAATCGCACAAAAATCGTTATCACAGCGCTCCCTTCCAGGGTTACATATCCATTTTCAACTGGAATCTGGCGTCAATAGTAAAAAGTATGCGTATGAAGTTTGGTTCAAATCTATGCCTAACTTTGTATGCTTTCCGGTGAATCAATAATGAAAATGAACAAAAATCACTATTACAGCGCCCCCTCTCGGCAGAATATCCCTAATTTAACCTTGACATGCTGGCCATAGTCAAAAATACATAACTTCGTATACTTTCCGATGATATAATGAGACATACACATATACGGACAGACAGATATTTTGTAAAAACATGTTTTTCGGGATCTCTGACATTTAAAACGTGTAAATCCGTCGAAAACTGGAAGTCGAACAAAAATTCGACTACAATACGTTCTTCTGTTATAGATAAAAGAAAGTAAAAAAAAAGATAATGCTAAAGCAAATATTTTAATAGAGGAATTTTTTTTAAAGGTAAAAAAAATCCCTATAACAAAAGAAAATTTTTAAATTTTTTATGCAATTTTTGACGTTTTCTTTTTTAAATTTTTGCGTCGATTTTTCCATATGAGTAAAAGGAATCCGGCTTTATTTTTTTAGCCCACTATTGCATTAAATCTTGTCATTTTTTTTCAATAAAGTTTATTCGGAGTTCGTACAGAGATTTTCGCATTTTTCTCGAATTTTTTATGCGATTTTTAGAATTTTGAGATTTGTAAAAGGAACTCGGTTACCAACTTTTAGCGAAATATAATCAATTTTCTCCTCTGCGAGTTTCGAACTCCCACCCCCGCCTCACTTCATGGCGAATTGTCTGCATTTGTGAAAGAAATCTGGTTTTAATCTTTTATTCTAATATAGTAAATGCTGTCCTCCTTTTTTTTTTTTTTCATTAAAGTTTATTCTGAATTTCTCGCGATTCTTTTATGCAGTTCTTAGAGATTTTCGCGTTCTGCAGGAATTTTTTGACACTCGTAAAAGGAATTCGATTTTGAAATTTTAGCTTAGTATAGTAAATTTTGTCCTTTGCGATTTTCCAGAATAATAATCGCTAGTTAACAAAATGCCCGGATTTTGAAGACTTCCGGATTTGAGACTCTGTACTGTTATGTATTGTAGACTCTGTATTGATAAATCTGTATACGTGTTCCCCGAGAGTTATTAGAACACGTTGATATAGTGCATTCACTAGTTTTTTTTTTTTTTAAAAAGGCTGTTAAAATAATATAAAAATTAAAATCATTCACAGAAAAAAAATCCAACACAGAACAGCATACTATTGAAACGAGCGAAGCGAGGCGAATCTGTCCGCCACGTGACGTAATGCGCGAGCAGTTAAGGAATCTTTACAATTGGCGCATCACACGAATGGTACCCCCCTGATGTTGCCCATCTCTACTGTATACATATAAAATAATTCCAATTCAATGGAGACCGCAATAACCCAAAAATTGAGTTTTCAGATGTTAATTTGATATTAGATTGCTTTTAAACAAACCTAATTGCTAAAAATATGTTAAATTCTGTTTTAAAAAAATGCTGTTCTCAAATATTGCTTTAAAAATTGGCAAATTTCCAAAAATGGCATGAAATATGTGAAAATATCTAACAAATATCACAATTTTCAGTTATTTTTGTTTTCATTTTAATAAATGCCTGTAATATTTGCAGACAATAAACATCACTTATCATTTATTACAAACTCATATTGAAAAAAAAGTATCGAGTTTCATCCCCGTATACATATAAACTAATTCCAATTCAACTCAGACCGCAATAGCCTACCTAATTGCTAAAAATATGTTAAATTCTGTTTTTAAAAAATGGTGTTCTCAAATATTGCTACAAAAACCACTTAAGGGTGTATTTGAAAAAATATTTTTCCACCCTCAACAGCTCGAAATTTTCCGATACATTTTCAGACTCATTTTTAAAAGTAAAAACATGAAACTTGCTGGGGTGATTTCTGATGACATGTTTAACATGCCGTGTGATTTCATTTTCAGCTCAGTTAATTAGAATTTGATTTTTAAGCAATTATTTTCTCAGTATGACCATTTTTTTCATTCCCAGATCGCCCACTTCGGAAAAATCAGTTCAAAACGCCAACTTTGACAGCGTTTTTTACAGTATTTTCTGCATTTATCAAAAAATTATTAAGCACGGCACATTATGTAGTTTCTAAATAAGAGAATTTCCCAGTTTGATGCGTTTGAGAGCAAAAATGAATTTTAAAATGAATCAGAAAATAAGCAGTTTGGTTCGGAATACACCCTTAAAAGTTGGCAAATTTCCAAAAATGGCATGAAATATGTGAAAATGTCTCACAAATATCAGAATTTTCAGTTCTTTTTGTTTTCATTTTAATAAATACCTGTAGAGTCATATTTGCAGACAATAAACATCACTTATCATTTATTTGAAACTCATATTGAAAAAAAAGTATCGACTTTCATCCCCGTATACATATAAACAGCAATTCCAATTCAATGCAGACCGCCATAACCTAAAAATTTAGTTTTCAGAAGTTAATTTCTTATTCAATTGCATTTAAACAATCCCAATTGCTAAAAATATGTTAAATTCTGTTTTAAAAAAATGCTGTTCTCTAATATTGCTACAAAAACCACTCAAAAATTGGAAAATTTTAAAAAATGGCATGAAATATGTGAAAATTTCTAACAAAAATCAGAATTTTCAGTTATTTTTTGTTTTCATTTTAATAAATGCCTGTAGAGTAATATTTGTAGACAATAAAGATCACTTGTCATTTATTACAAACTCATATTGAAAAAAAAGTATCGAGTTTCATCCCCGTATACATATAAACTAATTCCAATACAACACAGACCGCAATAGCCTAAAAATTTAGTTTTCAGATGTTAATTTGCTATTAGATTGCTTTTAAACAATCCTAATTGCTAAAAATATGTTAAATTCTGTTTTAAAAAAATGGTGATCTCAAATATTGCCAAAAAAACCACTCAAAAATTGACAAATTTTCAAAAATGGCATGAAATATGTGAAAATTTCTAACAAAAATCAGAATTTTCAGTTATTTTTGTTTTCATTTTAATAAATGCCTGTAGACAATAAACATCACTTATCATTTATTAGAAACTTATATTAAAAAAAAGTATCGAATTTCATCTCTGTATACATATAAACTGGAATTCCAATTCAATGCAGACCGCAATAACCTAAATATTGAGTTTTCAGATGTTAATTTGTTATTAGATTGCTTTTAAACAATCCTAATTGCTAAAAATATGTTAATTTCTTTTTTGAAAAAATGCTGTTCTCAATTATTGCTACAAAAACCACTTAAAAGTTGGCAAATTTCCAAAAATGGCATGAAATATGTGAAAATTTCTAACAAAAATCAGAATTTTCAGTTATTTTTGTTTTCATTTTAATAAATGCCTGTAGAGTGATATTTGCAGACAATAAACATCACATATCATTTATTAGAAACTCATATTGAAAAAAAAAGTATAGAGTTTCATCCCTGTATAGAAATAAACTGTAATTCCAATGCAACGCAGAGCGCAATAACTTAAAATTGAGGTTTCAGATGTTAATTTGCTATTAGACTGCTTTTAAACAAACCTAATTACTAAAACTATGTTAAATTCTGTTTTTAAAAAATGCTGTTCTCAATTATTGCCACAAAAACCACTCAAAAATTGACAAATTTTCAAAAATGGCATGAAATATGTGAAAATTTCTAACAAAAATCAGAATTT
Source organism: Maratus speciosus (assembly GCA_963932465.1). Classification (NCBI taxonomy): domain Eukaryota; kingdom Metazoa; phylum Arthropoda; class Arachnida; order Araneae; family Salticidae; genus Maratus; species Maratus speciosus. The sequence goes on from OZ010787.1 coordinate 607,848,423, forward strand.
TCAGTTATTTTTGTTTTCATTTTAATAAATGCCTGTAGAGTCATATTTGCAGACAATAAACATCACTTATCATTTATTTGAAACTCATATTGAAAAAAAAGTATCGAGTTTCATCCCTGTATACATATAAACTGGAATTGCAATTCAATGCAGACCGCAATAACCTAAAAATTGAGTTTTCAGATGTTAATTTCTTATTCGATTGCATTTAAACAATCCTAATTGCTAAAAAGTTGTTAAATTTTGTTTTAAAAAAAATGCTGTTCTTAATTATTATTACAAAAACCACTTAAAAATTGGCAAATTTTCAAAATGGCATAAAATATGTGAAAATTTCTAACAAAAATCAGAATTTTCAGTTATTTTTGTTTTCATTTTAATAAATGCCTGTAGAGTCATATTTGCAGACAATAAACATCACTTATCATTTATTTGAAACTCATATTGAAAAAAAAGTATCGAGTTTCATCCCTGTATACATATAAACTGGAATTCCAATTCAATGCAGACCGCAATAACCTAAAAATTGAGTTTTCAGATGTTAATTTCTTATTCGATTGCATTTAAACAATCCTAATTGCTAAAAATTTGTTAAATTTTGTTTTAAAAAAAATGCTGTTCTTAATTATTATTACAAAAACCACTTAAAAAATTGCAAATTTTCAAAAATGGCATGAAATATGTGAAAATTTCTAACAAAAATCAGAATTTTCAGTTATTTTTGTTTTCATTTTAATAAATGCCTGTAGAGTCATATTTGCAGACAATAAACATCACTTATCATTTATTTGAAACTCATATTGAAAAAAAAGTATCGAGTTTCATCCCTGTACACATATAAACTGGAATTCCACTTCAATGCAGACCGCAATAACGTAAAAATTGAGTTTTCTGATGTTAATTTCTTATTCGATTGCATTTAAACAATCCTAATTTTTAAAAATTTGTCAAATTCTGTTTTTAAAAAAATGCTGTTCTTAATTATTGTTACAAAAACCACTTAAAAAATTGCAAATTTTCAAAAATGGCATGAAATATATGAAAATTTCTAACAAAAATCAGAATTTTCAGTTATTTTTGTCTTCATTTTAATAAATGCCTGTAGAGTGATATTTGCATTCAATAAACATCCCTTATCATTTATTACAAACTCATATTGAAAAAAAAGTATCTAGTATCATCCCCGTATACATATAAACTAATTCCAATTCAATGCAGACCGCAATAGCCTAAAAATTGAGTTTTCAGATGTTAATTTACTATTAGATTGCTTTTAAACAAACCTAATTGCTAAAAATTTGTTAAATTCTGTTTTAAAAAAAATGCTGTTCTTAATTATTATTACAAAAACCACTTAAAAATTGGCAAATTTTCAAAATGGCATGAAATATGTGAAAATTTCTAACAAATATCACAATTTTCAGTTATTTTTGTTTTCATTTTAATAAATGCCTGTAATATTTGCAGACAATAAACATCACTTATCATTTATTACAAACTCATATTGAAAAAAAAGTATCGAGTTTCATCCCCGTATACATATAAACTAATTCCAATTCAACTCAGACCGCAATAGCCTACCTAATTGCTAAAAATATGTTAAATTCTGTTTTTAAAAAATGGTGTTCTCAAATATTGCTACAAAAACCACTTAAAAGTTGGCAAATTTCCAAAAATGGCATGAAATATGTGAAAATGTCTCACAAATATCAGAATTTTCAGTTCTTTTTGTTTTCATTTTAATAAATACCTGTAGAGTCATATTTGCAGACAATAAACATCACTTATCATTTATTTGAAACTCATATTGAAAAAAAAGTATCGACTTTCATCCCCGTATACATATAAACAGCAATTCCAATTCAATGCAGACCGCCATAACCTAAAAATTTAGTTTTCAGAAGTTAATTTCTTATTCAATTGCATTTAAACAATCCCAATTGCTAAAAATATGTTAAATTCCGTTTTAAAAAAATGCTGTTCTGCAATATTGCTACAAACACCACTCAAAAATTGAGAAATTTTCAAAAATGGCATGAAATATGTGAAAATTTCTAACAAATATCAGAATTTTCAGTTCTTTTTGTTTTCATTTTAATAAATGCCTGTAGAGTCATATATGCAGACAATAAACATCACTTGTCATTTATTTGAAACTCATATTAAAAAAAAGTATCGAGTTTCATCCCAGCATACATATAAACTGGAATTCCAATTCAATACAGACCGCATTAACCTAAAAATTGAGTTTTCAGATGTTAATTTGTTATTAGGTTGCTTTTAAACAATCCTAATTGCTAAAAATATGTTAAATTCTGTTTTAATAAATGCTGTTCTCAATTATTGCTACAAAAACCACTTAAAAATTGGCAAAATTTCAAAAATGGCATGAAATATGTGAAAATTTCTAACAAATATCAGAATTTTCAGTTCTTTTTGTTTTCATTTTAATAAATGCCTGTAGAGTCATATTTGCAGACAATAAACATCACTTATCATTTATTTGAAACTCATATTGAAAAAAAAGTATCGACTTTCATCCCCGTATACAAATAAACACGAATTTATATTCAATGCAGACCGCCATAACCTAAAAATTGAGTTTTCAAAAGTTAATTCCTTATTCGATTACATATAAACAATCCTAATTGATAAAAATATGTTAAATTCTGTTTAAAAAAAAATGCTGTTCTCAATTATTGCCACAAAAACCCCTTAAAAAATCGCAAATTTTCAAAAATGGCATGAAATATGTGAAAATTTCTAACAAAAATCAGAATTTTCAGTTATTTTTGTTTTAATTTTAATAAATGCCTGTACAGTGATATTTGCAGACAATTAACATCAAATATCATCTATTACAAACGCATATTGAAAAAGAAGTATCGAGTTTCATCCCTGTATACATATAAACTGGAATTCCAATTCAATGCAGACCGCAATCAGATAAAAATTTAGTTTTCAGAAGTTAATTTCTTATTCAATTGCATTTAAACAATCCCAATTGCTAAAAATATGTTAAATTCTGTTTTAAAAAAATGCTGTTCTCTAATATTGCTACAAAAACCACTCAAAAATTGGAAAATTTTAAAAAATGGCATGAAATATGTGAAAATTTCTAAGTAAAATCAGAATTTTCAGTTATTTTTTGTTTTCATTTTAATAAATGCCTGTAGAGTAATATTTGTAGACAATAAAGATCACTTGTCATTTATTACAAACTCATATTGAAAAAAAAGTATCGAGTTTCATCCCCGTATACATATAAACTAATTCCAATACAACACAGACCGCAATAGCTTAAAATTTAGTTTTCAGATGTTAATTTGCTATTAGATTGCTTTTAAACAATCCTAATTGCTAAAAATATGTTAAATTCTGTTTTAAAAAAATGGTGATCTCAAATATTGCCAAAAAAACCACTCAAAAATTGACAAATTTTCAAAAATGGCATGAAATATGTGAAAATTTCTAACAAAAATCAGAATTTTCAGTTATTTTTGTTTTCATTTTAATAAATGCCTGTAGACAATAAACATCACTTATCATTTATTAGAAACTTATATTTAAAAAAAGTATCGAATTTCATCTCTGTATATATATAAACTGGAATTCCAATTCAATGCAGACCGCAATAACCTAAATATTGAGTTTTCAGATGTTAATTTGTTATTAGATTGCTTTTAAACAATCCTAATTGCTAAAAATATGTTAATTTCTGTTTTGAAAAAATGCTGTTCTCAATTATTGCTACAAAAACCACTTAAAAGTTGGCAAATTTCCAAAAATGGCATGAAATATGTGAAAATTTCTAACAAAAATCAGAATTTTCAGTTATTTTTGTTTTCATTTTAATAAATGCCTGTAGAGTGATATTTGCAGACAATAAACATCACATATCATTTATTAGAAACTCATATTGAAAAAAAAAGTATAGAGTTTCATCCCTGTATAGAAATAAACTGTAATTCCAATGCAACGCAGAGCGCAATAACTTAAAATTGAGGTTTCAGATGTTAATTTGCTATCAGACTGCTTTTAAACAAACCTAATTACTAAAAATATGTTAAATTCTGTTTTAAAAAAATGCTGTTCTCAATTATTGCCACAAAAACCACTCAAAAATTGACAAATTTTCAAAAATGGCATGAAATATGTGAAAATTTCTAACAAAAATCAGAATTTTCAGTTATTTTTGTTTTCATTTTAATAAATGCCTGTAGAGTCATATTTGCAGACAATAAACATCACTTATCATTTATTTGAAACTCATATTGAAAAAAAAGTATCGAGTTTCATCCCTGTATACATATAAACTGGAATTCCAATTCAATGCAGACCGCAATAACCTAAAAATTGAGTTTTCAGATGTTAATTTCTTATTCGATTGCATTTAAACAATCCTAATTGCTAAAAATTTGTTAAATTTTGTTTTTAAAAAAATGCTGTTCTTAATTATTATTACAAAAATCACTTAAAAATTGGCAAATTTTCAAAATGGCATGAAATATGTGAAAATTTCTAACAAAAATCAGAAATTTCAGTTATTTTTGTTTTCATTTTAATAAATGCCTGTAGAGTAATATTTGCAGACAATAAACATCACTTATCATTTATTACAAACTCATAGTGAAAAAAAGTATCGAGTTTCATCCCTGTATACATATAAACTGGAATTCCAATTCAATGCAGACCGCAATAACCTAAAAATTGAGTTTTCAGATGTTAATTTCTTATTCGATTGCATTTAAACAATCCTAATTTTTTAAAATTTGTCAAATTCTGTTTTTAAAAAAATGCTGTTCTTAATTATTGTTACAAAAACCACTTAAAAAATTGCAAATTTTCAAAAATGGCATGAAATATGTGAAAATTTCTAACAAAAATCAGAATTTTCAGTTATTTTTGTTTTCATTTTAATAAATGCCTGTAGAGTGATATTTGCATTCAATAAACATCACTTATCATTTATTACAAACTCATATTGAAAAAAAAGTATCGAGTATCATCCCCGTATACATATAAACTAATTCCAATTCAATGCAGACCGCAATAGCCTAAAAATTGAGTTTTCAGATGTTCATTTACTGTTAGATTGCTTTTAAACAAACCTAATTGCTAAAAATATGTTAAATTCTGTTTTTAAAAAATGCTGTTCTCAAATATTGCTTTAAAAATTGGCAAATTTCCAAAAATGGCATGAAATATGTGAAAATGTCTCACAAATATCAGAATTTTCAGTTCTTTTGTTTTCATTTTAATAAATGCCTGTAGAGTCACGTTTGCAGACAATAAACATCACTTATCATTTATTTGAAACTCATATTGAATAAAAAGTATCGACTTTCATCCCTGTATACATATAAACTGGAATTCCAATTCAATGCAGACCGCCATAACCTAAAAATTTAGTTTTCAGAAGTTAATTTCTTATTCAATTGCATTTAAACAATCCCAATTGCTAAAAATATGTTAAATTCTGTTTTAAAAAAATGCTGTTCTCTAATATTGCTACAAAAACCACTCAAAAATTGGAAAATTTTAAAAAATGGCATGAAATATGTGAAAATTTCTAACAAAAATCAGAATTTTCAGTTATTTTTTGTTTTCATTTTAATAAATGCCTGTAGAGTAATATTTGTAGACAATAAAGATCACTTGTCATTTATTACAAACTCATATTGAAAAAAAAGTATCGAGTTTCATCCCCGTATACATATAAACTAATTCCAATACAACACAGACCGCAATAGCCTAAAAATTTAGTTTTCAGATGTTAATTTGCTATTAGATTGCTTTTAAACAATCCTAATTGCTAAAAATATGTTAAATTCTGTTTTAAAAAAATGGTGATCTCAAATATTGCCAAAAAAACCACTCAAAAATTGACAAATTTTCAAAAATGGCATGAAATATGTGAAAATTTCTAACAAAAATCAGAATTTTCAGTTATTTTTGTTTTCATTTTAATAAATGCCTGTAGACAATAAACATCACTTATCATTTATTAGAAACTTATATTAAAAAAAAGTATCGAATTTCATCTCTGTATACATATAAACTGGAATTCCAATTCAATGCAGACCGCAATAACCTAAATATTGAGTTTTCAGATGTTAATTTGTTATTAGATTGCTTTTAAACAATCCTAATTGCTAAAAATATGTTAATTTCTTTTTTGAAAAAATGCTGTTCTCAATTATTGCTACAAAAACCACTTAAAAGTTGGCAAATTTCCAAAAATGGCATGAAATATGTGAAAATTTCTAACAAAAATCAGAATTTTCAGTTATTTTTGTTTTCATTTTAATAAATGCCTGTAGAGTGATATTTGCAGACAATAAACATCACATATCATTTATTTGAAACTCATATTGAAAAAAAAGTATAGAGTTTCATCCCTGTATAGAAATAAACTGTAATTCCAATGCAACGCAGAGCGCAATAACTTAAAATTGAGGTTTCAGATGTTAATTTGCTATTAGACTGCTTTTAAACAAACCTAATTACTAAAACTGTGTTAAATTCTGTTTTTAAAAAATGCTGTTCTCAATTATTGCCACAAAAACCACTCAAAAATTGACAAATTTTCAAAAATGGCATGAAATATGTGAAAATTTCTAACAAAAATCAGAAGTTTCAGTTATTTTTGTTTTCATTTTAATAAATGCCTGTAGAGTCATATTTGCAGACAATAAACATCACTTATCATTTATTTGAAACTCATATTGAAAAAAAAGTATCGAGTTTCATCCCTGTATACATATAAACTGGAATTGCAATTCAATGCAGACCGCAATAACCTAAAAATTGAGTTTTCAGATGTTAATTTCTTATTCGATTGCATTTAAACAATCCTAATTGCTAAAAAGTTGTTAAATTTTGTTTTAAAAAAAATGCTGTTCTTAATTATTATTACAAAAACCACTTAAAAATTGGCAAATTTTCAAAATGGCATAAAATATGTGAAAATTTCTAACAAAAATCAGAATTTTCAGTTATTTTTGTTTTCATTTTAATAAATGCCTGTAGAGTCATATTTGCAGACAATAAACATCACTTATCATTTATTTGAAACTCATATTGAAAAAAAAGTATCGAGTTTCATCCCTGTATACATATAAACTGGAATTCCAATTCAATGCAGACCGCAATAACCTAAAAATTGAGTTTTCAGATGTTAATTTCTTATTCGATTGCATTTAAACAATCCTAATTGCTAAAAATTTGTTAAATTTTGTTTTAAAAAAAATGCTGTTCTTAATTATTATTACAAAAACCACTTAAAAAATTGCAAATTTTCAAAAATGGCATGAAATATGTGAAAATTTCTAACAAAAATCAGAATTTTCAGTTATTTTTGTTTTCATTTTAATAAATGCCTGTAGAGTCATATTTGCAGACAATAAACATCACTTATCATTTATTTGAAACTCATATTGAAAAAAAAGTATCGAGTTTCATCCCTGTACACATATAAACTGGAATTCCACTTCAATGCAGACCGCAATAACGTAAAAATTGAGTTTTCTGATGTTAATTTCTTATTCGATTGCATTTAAACAATCCTAATTTTTAAAAATTTGTCAAATTCTGTTTTTAAAAAAATGCAGTTCTTAATTATTGTTACAAAAACCACTTAAAAAATTGCAAATTTTCAAAAATGGCATGAAATATATGAAAATTTCTAACAAAAATCAGAATTTTCAGTTATTTTTGTCTTCATTTTAATAAATGCCTGTAGAGTGATATTTGCATTCAATAAACATCCCTTATCATTTATTACAAACTCATATTGAAAAAAAAGTATCTAGTATCATCCCCGTATACATATAAACTAATTCCAATTCAATGCAGACCGCAATAGCCTAAAAATTGAGTTTTCAGATGTTAATTTACTATTAGATTGCTTTTAAACAAACCTAATTGCTAAAAATTTGTTAAATTCTGTTTTAAAAAAAATGCTGTTCTTAATTATTATTACAAAATCCACTTAAAAATTGGCAAATTTTCAAAATGGCATGAAATATGTGAAAATTTCTAACAAATATCACAATTTTCAGTTATTTTTGTTTTCATTTTAATAAATGCCTGTAATATTTGCAGACAATAAACATCACTTATCATTTATTACAAACTCATATTGAAAAAAAAGTATCGAGTTTCATCCCCGTATACATATAAACTAATTCCAATTCAACTCAGACCGCAATAGCCTACCTAATTGCTAAAAATATGTTAAATTCTGTTTTTAAAAAATGGTGTTCTCAAATATTGCTACAAAAACCACTTAAAAGTTGGCAAATTTCCAAAAATGGCATGAAATATGTGAAAATGTCTCACAAATATCAGAATTTTCAGTTCTTTTTGTTTTCATTTTAATAAATACCTGTAGAGTCATATTTGCAGACAATAAACATCACTTATCATTTATTTGAAACTCATATTGAAAAAAAAGTATCGACTTTCATCCCCGTATACATATAAACAGCAATTCCAATTCAATGCAGACCGCCATAACCTAAAAATTTAGTTTTCAGAAGTTAATTTCTTATTCAATTGCATTTAAACAATCCCAATTGCTAAAAATATGTTAAATTCCGTTTTAAAAAAATGCTGTTCTGCAATATTGCTACAAACACCACTCAAAAATTGAGAAATTTTCAAAAATGGCATGAAATATGTGAAAATTTCTAACAAATATCAGAATTTTCAGTTCTTTTTGTTTTCATTTTAATAAATGCCTGTAGAGTCATATATGCAGACAATAAACATCACTTGTCATTTATTTGAAACTCATATTAAAAAAAAGTATCGAGTTTCATCCCAGCATACATATAAACTGGAATTCCAATTCAATACAGACCGCATTAACCTAAAAATTGAGTTTTCAGATGTTAATTTGTTATTAGGTTGCTTTTAAACAATCCTAATTGCTAAAAATATGTTAAATTCTGTTTTAATAAATGCTGTTCTCAATTATTGCTACAAAAACCACTTAAAAATTGGCAAAATTTCAAAAATGGCATGAAATATGTGAAAATTTCTAACAAATATCAGAATTTTCAGTTCTTTTTGTTTTCATTTTAATAAATGCCTGTAGAGTCATATTTGCAGACAATAAACATCACTTATCATTTATTTGAAACTCATATTGAAAAAAAAGTATCGACTTTCATCCCTGTATACATATAAACTGGAATTCCAATTCAATGCAGACCGCAATCAGATAAAAATTTAGTTTTCAGAAGTTAATTTCTTATTCAATTGCATTTAAACAATCCCAATTGCTAAAAATATGTTAAATTCTGTTTTAAAAAAATGCTGTTCTCTAATATTGCTACAAAAACCACTCAAAAATTGGAAAATTTTAAAAAATGGCATGAAATATGTGAAAATTTCTAAGTAAAATCAGAATTTTCAGTTATTTTTTGTTTTCATTTTAATAAATGCCTGTAGAGTAATATTTGTAGACAATAAAGATCACTTGTCATTTATTACAAACTCATATTGAAAAAAAAGTATCGAGTTTCATCCCCGTATACATATAAACTAATTCCAATAACAACACAGACCGCAATAGCTTAAAATTTAGTTTTCAGATGTTAATTTGCTATTAGATTGCTTTTAAACAATCCTAATTGCTAAAAATATGTTAAATTCTGTTTTAAAAAAATGGTGATCTCAAATATTGCCAAAAAAACCACTCAAAAATTGACAAATTTTCAAAAATGGCATGAAATATGTGAAAATTTCTAACAAAAATCAGAATTTTCAGTTATTTTTGTTTTCATTTTAATAAATGCCTGTAGACAATAAACATCACTTATCATTTATTAGAAACTTATATTAAAAAAAAGTATCGAATTTCATCTCTGTATATATATAAACTGGAATTCCAATTCAATGCAGACCGCAATAACCTAAATATTGAGTTTTCAGATGTTAATTTGTTATTAGATTGCTTTTAAACAATCCTAATTGCTAAAAATATGTTAATTTCTGTTTTGAAAAAATGCTGTTCTCAATTATTGCTACAAAAACCACTTAAAAGTTGGCAAATTTCCAAAAATGGCATGAAATATGTGAAAATTTCTAACAAAAATCAGAATTTTCAGTTATTTTTGTTTTCATTTTAATAAATGCCTGTAGAGTGATATTTGCAGACAATAAACATCACATATCATTTATTAGAAACTCATATTGAAAAAAAAAGTATAGAGTTTCATCCCTGTATAGAAATAAACTGTAATTCCAATGCAACGCAGAGCGCAATAACTTAAAATTGAGGTTTCAGATGTTAATTTGCTATCAGACTGCTTTTAAACAAACCTAATTACTAAAAATATGTTAAATTCTGTTTTAAAAAAATGCTGTTCTCAATTATTGCCACAAAAACCACTCAAAAATTGACAAATTTTCAAAAATGGCATGAAATATGTGAAAATTTCTAACAAAAATCAGAATTTTCAGTTATTTTTGTTTTCATTTTAATAAATGCCTGTAGAGTCATATTTGCAGACAATAAACATCACTTATCATTTATTTGAAACTCATATTGAAAAAAAAGTATCGAGTTTCATCCCTGTATACATATAAACTGGAATTCCAATTCAATGCAGACCGCAATAACCTAAAAATTGAGTTTTCAGATGTTAATTTCTTATTCGATTGCATTTAAACAATCCTAATTGCTAAAAATTTGTTAAATTTTGTTTTTAAAAAAATGCTGTTCTTAATTATTATTACAAAAATCACTTAAAAATTGGCAAATTTTCAAAATGGCATGAAATATGTGAAAATTTCTAACAAAAATCAGAAATTTCAGTTATTTTTGTTTTCATTTTAATAAATGCCTGTAGAGTAATATTTGCAGACAATAAACATCACTTATCATTTATTACAAACTCATAGTGAAAAAAAAGTATCGAGTTTCATCCCTGTATACATATAAACTGGAATTCCAATTCAATGCAGACCGCAATAACCTAAAAATTGAGTTTTCAGATGTTAATTTCTTATTCGATTGCATTTAAACAATCCTAATTTTTTAAAATTTGTCAAATTCTGTTTTTAAAAAAATGCTGTTCTTAATTATTGTTACAAAAACCACTTAAAAAATTGCAAATTTTCAAAAATGGCATGAAATATGTGAAAATTTCTAACAAAAATCAGAATTTTCAGTTATTTTTGTTTTCATTTTAATAAATGCCTGTAGAGTGATATTTGCATTCAATAAACATCACTTATCATTTATTACAAACTCATATTGAAAAAAAAGTATCGAGTATCATCCCCGTATACATATAAACTAATTCCAATTCAATGCAGACCGCAATAGCCTAAAAATTGAGTTTTCAGATGTTCATTTACTATTAGATTGCTTTTAAACAAACCTAATTGCTAAAAATATGTTAAATTCTGTTTTTAAAAAATGCTGTTCTCAAATATTGCTTTAAAAATTGGCAAATTTCCAAAAATGGCATGAAATATGTGAAAATGTCTCACAAATATCAGAATTTTCAGTTCTTTTGTTTTCATTTTAATAAATGCCTGTAGAGTCACGTTTGCAGACAATAAACATCACTTATCATTTATTTGAAACTCATATTGAATAAAAAGTATCGACTTTCATCCCTGTATACATATAAACTGGAATTCCAATTCAATGCAGACCGCAATAACCTAAAAATTGAGTTTTCAGATGTTAATTTCTTATTCGATTGCATTTAAACAATCCTAATTGCTAAAAATTTGTTAAATTTTGTTTTAAAAAAAATGCTGTTCTTAATTATTATTACAAAAATCACTTAAAAATTGGCAAATTTTCAAAATGGCATGAAATATGTGAAAATTTCTAACAAAAATCAGAAATTTCAGTTATTTTTGTTTTCATTTTAATAAATGCCTGTAGAGTAATATTTGCAGACAATAAACATCACTTATCATTTATTACAAACTCATAGTGAAAAAAAAGTATCGAGTTTCATCCCTGTATACATATAAACTGGAATTCCAATTCAATGCAGACCGCAATAACCTAAAAATTGAGTTTTCAGATGTTAATTTCTTATTCGATTGCATTTAAACAATCCTAATTTTTTAAAATTTGTCAAATTCTGTTTTTAAAAAAATGCTGTTCTTAATTATTGTTACAAAAACCACTTAAAAAATTGCAAATTTTCAAAAATGGCATGAAATATGTGAAAATTTCTAACAAAAATCAGAATTTTCAGTTATTTTTGTTTTCATTTTAATAAATGCCTGTAGAGTCATATTTGCAGACAATAAACATCACTTATCATTTATTTGAAACTCATATTGAAAAAAAAGTATCGAGTTTCATCCCTGTACACATATAAACTGGAATTCCACTTCAATGCAGACCGCAATAACGTAAAAATTGAGTTTTCAGATGTTAATTTCTTATTCGATTGCATTTAAACAATCCTAATTTTTAAAAATTTGTCAAATTCTGTTTTTAAAAAAATGCTGTTCTTAATTATTGTTACAAAAACCACTTAAAAAATTGCAAATTTTCAAAAATGGCATGAAATATGTGAAAATTTCTAACAAAAAATCAGAATTTTCAGTTATTTTTGTCTTCATTTTAATAAATGCCTGTAGAGTGATACTTGCATTCAATAAACATCACTTATCATTTATTACAAACTCATATTGAAAAAAAAGTATCGAGTATCATCCCCGTATACATATAAACTAATTCCAATTCAATGCAGACCGCAATAGCCTAAAAATTGAGTTTTCAGATGTTCATTTACTATTAGATTGCTTTTAAACAAACCTAATTGCTAAAAATATGTTAAATTCTGTTTTTAAAAAATGCTGTTCTCAAATATTGCTTTAAAAATTGGCAAATTTCCAAAAATGGCATGAAATATGTGAAAATTTCTAACAAAAATCAGAAATTTCAGTTATTTTTGTTTTCATTTTAATAAATCCCTGTAGAGTAATATTTGCAGACAATAAACATCACTTATCACTTATTACAAACTCATACTGAAAAAAAAGTATCGAGTTTCATCCCTGTATACATATAAACTGGAATTCCAATTCAATGCAGACCGCAATAACCTAAAAATTGAGTTTTCAGATGTTAATTTCTTATTCGATTGCATTTAAACAATCCTAATTGCTAAAAATTTGTTAAATTCTGTTTAAAAAAAAATGCTGTTCTTAATTATTGTTACAAAAACCACTTAAAAATTGGCAAATTTTCAAAAATGGCATGAAATATGTGAAAATTTCTAACAAAAATCAGAAATTTCAGTTATTTTTGTTTTAATTTTAATAAATGCCTGTAGATTAATATTTGCAGACAATAAACAACACTTATCATTTATTACAAACTCATACTGAAAAAAAAGTATCGAGTTTCATCCCCGTATACATATAAACTAATTCCAATTCAACGCAGACCGCAATAGCCTAAAAATTGAGTTTTCAGATGTTAATTTGCTATTAGATTTCTTTTAAACAAACCTAATTGCTAAAAATATGTTAAATTCTGTTTTAAAAAAATGGTGTTCTCAAATATTGCTACAAAAACCACTTAAAAGTTGGCAAATTTCCAAAAATGGCATGAAATATGTGAAAATGTCTCACAAATATCAGAATTTTCAGTTCTTTTGTTTTCATTTTAATAAATGCCTGTAGAGTCACGTTTGCAGACAATAAACATCACTTATCATTTATTTGAAACTCATATTGAATAAAAAGTATCGACTTTCATCCCCGTATACATATAAACACGAATTCCAATTCAATGCAGACCGCCATAACCTAAAATTTGAGTTTTCAAAAGTTAATTCCTTATTCGATTACATTTAAACAATCCTAATTGCTAAAAATATGTTAAATTCTGTTTAAAAAAAAATGCTGTTCTCAATTATCGCCACAACAACCCCTTAAAAATTGGCAAATTTTCAAAAATGGCATGAAATATGTGAAAATTTCTAACAAAAATCAGAATTTTCAGTTATTTTTGTTTTCATTTTAATAAATGCCTGTAGAGTGATATTTGCAGACAATAAACATCACATATCATTTATTAGAAACTCATATTGAAAAAAAAAGTATAGAGTTTCATCCCTTTATAGAAATAAACTGTAATTCCAATGCAACACAGAGTGCAATAACTTAAAATTGAGGTTTCAGATGTTAATTTGCTATTAGACTGCTTTTAAACAAACCTAATTACTAAAAATATGTTAAATTCTGTTTAAAAAAAATGCTGTTCTCAATTATTGCCACAAAAACCACTTAAAAATTGGCAAATTTTCAAAAATGGCATGAAATATAAGAAAATTTCTAACAAATATCAGAATTTTCAGATATTTTTGTTTTATTTTTAATAAATGCCTGTAGAGTGATATTTGCAGACAATAAACATCACTTATCATTTATTTGAAACTCTTATTGAAAAAAAAGTATTGAGTTTGATCCCTGTACACATATAAACTGGAATTCCACTTCAATGCAGACCGCAATAACCTAAAAATTGAGTTTTCAGATGTTAATTTCTTATTCGATTGCATTTAAACGATCCTAATTTTTAAAAATTTGTCAAATTCTGTTTTTAAAAAAATGCTGTTCTTAATTATTGTTACAAAAACCACTTAAAAAATTGCAAATTTTCAAAAATGGCATGAAATATGTGAAAATTTCTAACAAAAATCAGAATTTTCAGTTATTTTTGTCTTCATTTTAATAAATGCCTGTAGAGTGATATTTGCATTCAATAAACATCACTTATCATTTATTACAAACTCATATTGAAAAAAAAGTATCGAGTATCATCCCCGTATACATATAAACTAATTCCAATTCAACGCAGACCGCAATAGCCTAAAAATTGAGTTTTCAGATGTTAATTTACTATTAGATTGCTTTTAAACAAACCTAATTGCTAAAAATATGTTAAATTCTGTTTTAAAAAAATGCTGTTCTCAAATATTGCTTTAAAAATTGGCAAATTTCCAAAAATGGCATGAAATATGTGAAAATGTCTAACAAATATCACAATTTTCAGTTATTTTTGTTTTCATTTTAATAAATGCCTGTAGAGTAATATTTGCAGACAATAAACATCACTTATCATTTATTACAAACTCATATTGAAAAAAAGTATCGACTTTCATCCCCATACATATAAAAACCAATTCCAATTCAATGCAGACCGCCATAACCGAAAAATTTAGTTTTCAGAAGTTAATTTCTTATTCAATTGCATTTAAACAATCCCAATTGCTAAAAATATGTTAAATTCTATTTTTAAAAAATGCTGTTCTGCAATATTGCTACAAAAACCACTCAAAAATTGACAAATTTTCAAAAATGGCATGAAATATGTGAAAATTTCTAATAAAAATCAGAATTTTCAGTTATTTTTGTTTTCATTTTAATAAATGCCTGTAGAGTCATATTTGCAGACAATAAACATCACTTATCATTTATTTGAAACTCATATTGAAAAAAAAGTATCGAGTTTCATCCCTGTATACATATAAACTGGAATTCCAATTCAATGCTGACCGCAATAACCTAAAAATTGAGTTTTCAGATGTTAATTTGTTATTAGATTGCTTTTAAACAATCCTGATTGCTAAAAATATGTTAAAATCTGTTTTAAAAAATGCTCTTCTCAATTATTGCTACAAAAACCACTTAAAAATTGGCAAATTTTCAAAAATGGCATGAAATATGTGAAAATTTCTAACAAAAATCAGAATTTTCAGTTATTTTTGTTTTCATTTTAATAAATGCCTGTAGAGTCATATTTGCAAACAATAAACATCACTTATCATTTATTTGAAACTCATATTGTAAAAAAAGTATCGAGTTTCATCCCTGTATACATATAAACTGGAATTCCAATTCAATGCAGACCGCAATAACCTAAAAATAGAGTTTTCAGATGTTAATTTCTTATTCGATTGCATTTAAACAATCCTAATTGCTAAAAATTTGTTAAATTCTGTTTTAAAAAAAATGCTGTTCTTAATTATTATTACAAAAACCACTTAAAAATTGGCAAATTTTCAAAATGGCATGAAATATGTGAAAATTTCTAACAAAAATCAGAAATTTCAGTTATTTTTGTTTTCATTTTAATAAATGCCTGTAGAGTAATATTTGCAGACAATAAACATCACTTATCATTTATTACAAACTCATACTGAAAAAAAAGTATCGAGTTTCATCCCCGTATACATATAAACTAATTCCAATTCAACGCAGACCGCAATAGCCTAAAAATTGAGTTTTCAGATGTTAATTTGCTATTAGATTGCATTTAAACAAACCTAATTGCTAAAAATATGTTAAATTCTGTTTTAAAAAAATGGTGTTCTCAAATATTGCTACAAAAATCACTTAGAAATTGGCAAATTTTCAAAAATGGCATGAAATATGTGAAAATTTCTAACAAAAATCAGAATTTTCAGTTATTTTTGTTTTCATTTTAATAAATGCCTGTAGAGTGATATTTGCAGACAATAAACATCACATATCATTTATTGGAAACTCATATTGAAAAAAAAAGTATAGAGTTTCATCCCTGTATAGAAATAAACTGTAATTCCAATGCAACACAGAGCACAATAACTTAAAATTGAAGTTTCAGATGTTAATTTGCTATTAGACTGCTTTTAAACAAACCTAATTACTAAAAATATGTTAAATTCTGTTTTAAAAAAATGCTGTTCTCAATTATTGCCACAAAAACCACTTAAAAATTGGCAAATTTTCAAAAATGGCATGAAATATGTGAAAATTTCTAACAAATATCAGAATTTTCAGATATTTTGTTTTATTTTTAATAAATGCCTGTAGAGTGATATTTGCAGACAATAAACATCAAATATCATTTATTACAAACGCATATTGAAAAAAAAGTACCGAGTTTCATCCCTGTATACATATAAACTGGAATTCCAATTCAATGCAGAGCGCAATAACCTAAAAATTTAGTTTTCAGAAGTTAATTTCTTATTCAATTGCATTTAAACAATCCCAATTGCTAAAAATATGTTAAATTCTGTTTAAAAAAAATGCTGTTCTCAAATATTGCTACAAAAACCACTCAAAAATTTACAAATTTTCAAAAATGGCATGAAATATGTGAAAATTTCTAACAAAAATCAGAATTTTCAGTTATTTTTGTTTCCATTTTAATAAATGCCTGTAGAGTAATATTTGCAGACAATAAACATCACTTATCATTTATTACAAACTCATACTGAAAAAAAAGTATCGAGTTTCATCCCCGTATACATATAAACTAATTCCAATTCAACGCAGACCGCAATAGCTTAAAAATTGAGTTTTCAGATGTTAATTTGCTATTAGATTGCATTTAAACAAACCTAATTGCTAAAAATATGTTAAATTCTGTTTTAAAAAAATGGTGTCCTCAAATATTGCTACAAAAACCACTTAAAAGTTGGCAAATTTCCAAAAATGGCATGAAATATGTGAAAATGTCTCACAAATATCAGAATTTTCAGTTCTTTTGTTTTCATTTTAATAAATAACTGTAGAGTCATATTTGCAGACAGTAAACATCACTTATCATTTATTTGAAACTCATATTGAAAAAAAAGTATCGACTTTCATCCCCGTATACATATAAACACGAATTCCAATTCAATGCAGACCGCCATAACCTAAAAATTGAGTTTTCAAAAGTTAATTTCTTATTCGATTACATTTAAACAATCCTAATTGCTAAAAATATGTTAAATTCTGTTTAAAAAAAAATGCAGTTCTAGATTATTGCCACAAAAACCCCTTAAAAATTGACAAATTTTCAAAAATGGCATGAAATATGTGAAAATTTCTAACAAAAATCAGAATTTTCAGTTATTTTTGTTTTCATTTTAATAAATGCCTGTAGAGTAATATTTGCAGACAATAAACATCACATATCATTTATTAGAAACTCATATTCAAAAAAAAAGTATAGAGTTTCATCCCTGTATAGAAATAAACTGTAATTCCAATGCAACGCAGAGCACAATAACTTAAGGCCCCTTATCACTAAGATTTGAGATTTGCCTCTCCAATGTTAAACCAACGGCCGTGGAATGCATTCGTATTTGTCTAATAACTCGTCAGCAAATTAATATTTTTAACTCATTTTTTCTGTGTGCTCTTCTTAAAGGGTGTCGCTTTCTGTTTTAGTTGACAAAATAATTTTAAAATATATACTTATTTTTTAATTTAGTGCTAAAGTCTTAAGACATAAGAGAAATGTGATTAATATTAATTTACTTCAAAACTATTTGGAGTTTCAAAAATTTGAAAACAAGATAAGAAAGCGTAAGTTCTGATCTATTCACACAAAAAAATAAAATTTGTGTAAGTTTATTTAAACTCCAGATATTAGACAAATATTAAAAAATTTGCTTTCCCCCCTCCAACCCATTAATCAGGTTTCGAAGGAGGGAACGCATGACCTTTGACATCGTGTCAAATCTCAGAATGGGAGACTCGTACGCAGGACAGGGGGTGGATCACGGATTGAACGCTAGCGGATACCGCTATCGAAGGCTGATTTTGTAAGTTACAAATAAAAATTTCGAACTGTATATGTTTTCTTCCCAGTATTCATTCATATAATTATTACCAGGATTGTCTCTTCATTTTAAAGGACATGTTATATTGGAAACATTCCATTTTATCAAAGGGAAAAGATTTTTTTTTATTCTAATAAGTTCCCCTCCCCCTCTAAATTGTTAATGAATTCAAATATTCAAAGTAGCGCATAAAAAAATATATATATCACACGCATATTATCGCATTAAAATATACTAAATTTTAACTTAAATTAATATTTTTAGGTAGCAAGATAAAATATTTACGTGAAATATGAAGATTGGGAAAGCAAACAATACATGTTAAACGTTTTGTAAATTAAGATAATCCATGAAAATTTTCTTTTCTCTGCCCCTCCCCCTCTTAAAAGAACGTTGAAATAGAAAAAGAAAGAAAGAAAGTTACTAGAAAAAATATTTTATACGTGAATTAAGATTAGCTCTCTAGACATATTAATCCATTTTTAAGTTTTTAAAAACATTTATTTATTTCTACTTTAGAAAATAGTTAAAGCAGTTATTAATCATTTATAATCACTATTATAATTTTTAACGAAAAAAGGAAAAAGGGTAAGTAAGAGATTTGAAATTTAAAAAGACCAATTAAATCCGAACATTTTCATTTGAAAAATTGGACCACCTCTTACCTGCCCCCGGTCCTAAAGAATCAAAACTCAATCCGAAACCGAAACATTTAAAGTCAGTCCGGCCCAGAGTTGGGCAAAATACATCGAAAAATCATTTTCGATACAAAATACAAACAAAATATAAAATACGTTTGTTTCAGAGCCTAAAATACAAATTACAAAACACTTTTAAAAATTAAAAAAATACAAATACAAAATACATGTATTTTCAAAATACATTTAACATACAAAATACATTTTGAAATTTAAAACAATTTATTGATGCAAAGTACATTCATTGGGAGGTAATTTTGCAGTTTAAGAAGGAAGGGGGGGGGGGGGGTGGCGGCGTTTTTATTCTGCGGGACGGGATGTTCCCAATGGATGTCCCCCTGAATTCATCACTGGTTGTGAATAAGGAACTACATTAAAGTTACTTAAACGTTCACAACATATTGAACATCTTCATTTTTTATATTATAAAACTGTATTTAAATATATAAATACAATGTTTTTAAATTCTTGCAAAAATAATAATAATTTAAAAATAGAAATGGATAGTTATTTTTTTTTTTTTTTTTTTTTTTTTTTTTTAAGAATGGATACATTAATATCTTAAAAAATAGTTTATTGATCTATTTTTTTTAATTAACTTAAATGCCGAATATTAAACAATTTGAAATGATACTTTGCTGTACAATGAATATTAATCTCGGTTTTCAAACTTTTAATACATAAATAAATACATGAATTGATAATGAATCAATCTCTTTTATTATTAGCTATAAAACTATACAAAATAAAGGTTTAATAATACTTTTAATTTTATTTTATACAAACACATGCACGTACCCACATGTACATAATGATGTGTCTTTGTAAGATAGCTTGCACTGCGATTAACTGAACTAAACATACATTATATATATATATATATATATAGTATATAAATTTGCTTCTGAAAAGGTTCCCATTTTCGTTTTCGATCGGAACTCTAAAG
The DNA here is from genome assembly GCA_963932465.1 of Maratus speciosus. NCBI lineage: Eukaryota > Metazoa > Arthropoda > Arachnida > Araneae > Salticidae > Maratus > Maratus speciosus. The sequence continues at coordinate 607,868,666 of OZ010787.1, forward strand.
AGAATGGAAATGATATTTAGGCCTGAAAACTTACTCAGCTAATTTATATCTTCACTGTATCAATTATTTAACAAATAATCTATATTATAAAGCAAAAAATATATCCGTGAATAACTCTAACGTCATATCAATAGTGACAACGAGTCAACAACCCAAACAAAACAAAACAAAAACAAAGTGTTGGAAATTTTGTAACTTCTAAACATTCCACAATTTCAATTTTTACAATGTGGAATGGAAAAAAATAGCGCTTTCAAATGCGATTTCTTTAAACACTGTATCTCAAATTACCGCGTTTATATGGATAAAAAATAATTGAGCTTGATTTTTTTAAAACCCATCTCAAAAATAATTGTGCGACCCAATTACGGAACATTAACCCGTTTGCACTTAAAACAATGAAGTAGTTCAGCATTTGTTTGTTCCCGTAGCTACATTGCCAAATTAAATTAAAATGTCATAAATAAATAAATAAAAGACATGTAACAGACATGTAATTGAACTATGCATTTAAATACTGCGTAGTTACTAACCTCCAGATTTTTTTAATACCAATATTTTTCTGCAGAAATACTTGTTTTGTACAATCGCACAATTTCTGAAATTAAATAAAGCGAACATTTTTGCTAGAATTTATTGGTATTAAAAAAATCGGGAGCTTGGCAACTATGATACTGAAATAATAATTAAAAAAAATTGCTATGAATGATAAAATCTTTCGCGATTACCCGCTGGCATGTGGCTAATAAGAAAGTATCAAAAATACTTTTGGTGTAGTTGGTTGACAATCTGAGAAAATATACCAAATGTAACAAATCTATCAGTTTTCCATTAAAAACGATTTTTATCTATGTTCTGTACACCACGTTGTATATCAGGCATCTTTAATCTGAGTTAGATAGCTGATCTCTTTTATAAAACATTCCCGAGAGTAACGTTGATTTCATATTGACGATGGCAACGATCTGAGTAATAAATTTCCCTTTTTATCAAGTCTATTAACTTCTAAACATCGTGTACAATTTCAAGTTTTACATAGCTGAATAGAGAAAAAATGTACTTTCAAATACAGTTTGTCTGTAAATTATTTTAATTTACGGATTTGTTATGGCTAAAAAAAATATAGCTTGATTTAAAAAAAATATATATCTCTATCATATGTAGTCCGATTACGGAAGATTAACCCGTTTGCCCTTAAAATTAAGGATAGACCGAAACAGGTTTTTAAGACCGAAACTGAAACAAAAACCTAATATCGGTAATCTTTCTATTTTCATCGAAAACGAAAATGTCCAAAGATTTTTTTTTTCAGTGATTAATACATACATAAATATACATAATTATTTATTAATTATACGTGTGATCCAAGTTGGCTCTCTGTGTTTCTGACTAAAACTATTTATTTTAATAAAAAATAAAATGTAATTAATTCATCAGTGATAGAAAATGATTACCTAATTATACGAATTTCGTCTACTTAAAAGAATGTTTAAGATATACATACATACCTCGATTTATCTTATCTTTTATAATGATTTTTGTAAATCATCGTCTGTTATACTAGAAATTTCTCAAAGAGCATTTGAAACACTTCTGCGGTTTCAAACAAAAAAAAAATTCTATTATGGTTAAGTCTTCAGCTTTTAATGAGCGCGTGAAAAGCGTCTTCAAAGTCATATAGGCATTTCTTCCTTTATAATTTGCATTCAAGTCTTGAGTCAGTCATGAGAGATAATTATAAAAAGTGAAGTTCATAACAATAAATAAAGAGTGTCTCATTTGAGCCGATGCATCTGAAATAAATGAGTAATGTTGAAAATTTTCAAAGGAAGAAACGAGATTTTTGGAATACAGATAATTTCGGGCCAGTCGAATTTCAGCATCATTTTCGCCGAAAATTCTTTTTCTGCGAAACTCAGATTTTGGGCCGAAAACGAAAACGAATTTTTCATATTATAAATCCAAAATAATATTTCTAAACAGTTTCAACTGAATAATATATTTGCTCGTGAATATTAAAAGAGAAAGAAAATATTAAAATAAGTAAAGTGTTTCATGCGAAGTGATGAACCAGACTTATTGAGCATCAATAAGGTAAGAGCAGATTTTGCTGATTTTCAAATGTGTGATAAAACCTATTTAACCTATCTCGATATATGTCATTATCTGTTGCGATAGCAGTGGATGCGGTCTTGGGAACCGAAAAATTTTCTCAGTTAAAGGAATATAAAGGGCAACCCGAATACAGAAGATTACCAATGGTCGTGATAATATCATTAAATCACACGTAACCATTTAATATTTTTTTAAACGAAGCAAATTAACATATTTTTAGAGCCTGCGGGATCTGAACGGGGGTTGGAAAGCGGGACAGAGCAATATAAAAATGTCGTTATGTTCATTCACATTTTAAAAGAAATTCTGATTGCTTAAAGGGATTTTTTTTTTTTTTTTTGAAACATTGCTCAGGTATTTTAAATAGTTTAGTCTCATTGGTATAGAATCATTTTGTATAGACCACTACTAAGTTTTAAATGTCCAAACCTTCTAAAGAAGTAAAAAAAAAAAAAACGCAATTAAACTGAATGCATGGGAATACATTTAATATGAATTTAATTGCAACTAAAATATTTTTTATGGAAAAGAAGGAGAAAGGAAGGGGGGGGGGGCAGATTGCTATAAGACCAGCTAAATCTGAGCTATAGGATATATGTAGAATGTATGTAATACATGCATGATACAGTAAGGAAAGGGGGTGGAAGAAAAAAGGGATTCGCACAAAATTCCAATAAGACCAGATAAAACCTCAGCTATACGAGAGGATATATGTATAATGTATGTAAAATATGTATGATACGGTATTTTTGGTAAAGGGATACTTCTTAATGGTATTTTTGATGAAATGTATTTTTTATGCAAAATATGTGATTTGATCATTATGCGTGTTACGCACTTATCTTTTTAGAATTTTTTAAAAGGTTTGATGTATAATATTTTGACATTAGCCTATACGGTGTCCGTTTTTATATAATAATAAATAAAGTCTATTTCATAATTTGGCTACTTGTGCATCGTGTAAAATTTGAATAAACTACATATCATTAATTTTATCTACATAAGAAATAAAATTAATAATATAATAAATAAAAAATTATAATATGCATAACATTATAATATGTATAAAATTAATAATAAAATAATAACAATATAATTAATTAATTAAACAAACAAACATTCTAAACAAAAATAGTTTAAATGTATTGTGTTGCAAAGTAAGTAAATTTTGCTAGTACAGAAAGTTTTTTAAATCTATTTTCATCATTCAAGTTACGTATTCCTTCATTATCATCTAGCAATGTCGGGGGAAAAAATTAAAAAATCAGTTCAACTTTATAAATGTTTCGAAAGAGCGAAGAAATATGTGCAAGAATAACTGGAAATCAACAAATGTTAAACAATATGGAAGAAGGATATACAAATATTTTAAATATATAATGTATTGAAAATGTGTCCAAAGAGTTTGAGCATCAATGGCAACAAAATTGTCCGTCGTGTATAACAAAGATAACTAACTTAAATGTGACCTCAATTCTCTTCAAGCTCTACAAAAGAACTTCAATACAAAGCATGTAAAATACACAAAATTTCTATTAAAATTTTATATCTAACATTACAAAGTTGTAAAATTAGAAACGATCATGAGATTTGCTTAATGTATTTTGAGAAATAATATTTATTTTAAAAGATATTTAACTTATTAAAGGAAAATATATATATACTGCAGATCTTTAAAGTTTTCAATTGCTAGTCCTCTTTGCAAATTTTAATAGGCTAATTCCATGGGTTTTGGTAGTGTAAGTCACATAGCGGATAATTGAAATCCTCGTTGGCCACCGTTATTTTCGAAAGGTTTTCTCGCCTTATTCAACGAATGAGATATCACCGATAAACTAAGTGACATTTTCCGTTCTAAAATACTGGTAGCCAAAAATCACAGCCTGTGACTTACACTACAAGTACGTATGGAATTAGCCAATAAAGGAGATAATCTGGTACGGTGAATAACTTTTTTATACCTTCAAGGGCTTTCATTTAAAACGGATTCATATATTCATTTAATTTTTGCTATACAGGATTACAATCTTTATTTAAGCATTCAAAAAATATGATGAAGCTTTAAAGATTTGCAATACTGTTATTGTTGAAGCAAATTAAATGTCTTTTTAAGTATTAAAAATACAAAAGATAAGTTTCGTAGTAAAAATTATTTTTGAAAATAAATATAAAGAGGTTATTAGATTATAAATTATTTATAAAAATAATTAAAATGAATTAAAATGATCAATATGCAATTTCGTGTAATTCGATTTTTTTTATTATTAAATAGAATTCTATCAAATGTTTTCAATTATTGTCCTACTACTAATTAGCAGTATTTTTTTGTATTTTAAAAAAAACCAAATAATAATATTACCAAATACTTTCATTTGAATTATATATTTACACGTGAATATTAAAAGATAAAGAAGATTTAAAAAAAAAAAAGTAAATTATTGCATACGAAATGCATTAAATGAAGATGAAAGAAAAGTCATATTTAAAACTATTTTCTTATATCGTCTAAAAACAAAAGTCATTCGATGTCGTGTTTCTAATAAGCTGAAAAAGAATCACTGTCCAAAATAATCCTCCCTACCACCGAGGCTATAAATTTTGTTGAACGGAGTCGGTTGAAACGGTCAGTAACCGCCCATATGACAGATCCGTGGGGGTAGGCAGCTAGCTTCTTTTTGGGAGAAGTGCGGAATATTTCCTGACTGATAACAAGCTATTAGACTGCTTTTAAACAAACCTAATTGCTAAAAATTTGTTAAATTCTGTTTTTAAAAAAATGCTGTTCTTAATTATTGTTACAAAAACCACTTAAAAATTGGCAAATTTTCAAAAATGGCATGAAATATGTGAAAATTTCTAACAAATATCAGAATTTTCAGTTATTTTTGTTTTAATTTTAATAAATGCCAGTAGAGTGATATTTGCAGACAATAAACATCACATATCATTTATTAGAAACTCATATTGAAAAAAAAAGTATAGAGTTTCATCCCTGTATAGAAATAAACTCTAATTCCAATGCAACGCAGAGTGCAATAACTTAAAATTGAGTTTTCAGATGTTAATTTGCTATTAGATTGCTTTTAAACAAACCTAATTACTAAAAATATGTTAAATTCTGTTTAAAAAAATGCTGTTCTCAATTATTGCCACAAAACCCCCTTAAAAATTGGCAAATTTTCAAAAATAGCATGAAATATGTGAAAATTTCTAACAAAAATCAGAACTTTCAGTTATTTTTGTTTTCATTTTAATAAATGCCTGTAGAGTGATATTTGCAGACAATAAACATCACTTATCATTTATTTGAAACTCATATTGTAAAAAAAGTATTGAGTTTCATACCTGTGTACATATAAACTCTAATTCCAATTTAATGCAGACCGCAATAACCTAAAAATTGAGTTTTCAGAAGTTAATTTCTTATTCAATTGCATTTAAACAATCCCAGTTGCTAAAAATATGTTAAATTCTGTTTTAAAAAAATGCTGTTCTCAAATATTGCTACAAAAACCACTCAAAAATTGACAAATTTTCAAAAATGGCATGAAATATGTGAAAATTTCTAACAAAAATTAGAATTTTCAGTTATTTTTGTTTTCATTTTAATAAATGCCTGTAGAGTAATATTTGCAGACAATAAAGATCACTTGTCATTTTTTACAAACTCATATTGAAAAAAAAGTATCAAGTTTCATCCCCGTTTACATATAAACTAATTCCAATTCAACGCAGACCGCAATAGCCTAAAAATTGAGTTTTCAGATGTTAATTTGCTATTAGATTGCTTTTAAACAAACCTAATTGTTAAAATATGTTAAATTGTGTTTTAAAAAAATGGTGACCTCAAATATTGCTACAAAAACCACTTAAAAGTTGGCAAATTTCCAAAAATGGCATGAAATATGTGAAAATGTCTCACAAATATCAGAATTTTCAGTTCTTTTTGTTTTCATTTTAATAAATGCCTGTAGAGACATATATGCAGACAATAAAGATCACTTGTCATTTTTTTGAAACTCATATTAAGAATCATATCGAATTTCATCCCAGTATACATATAAACTGGAATTCCAATGCAACACAGAGCGCAATAACTTAAAATTGAGTTTTCAGATGTTAATTTGCTATTAGATTGCTTTTAAAAAACCTATTTACTAAAAATATGTTAAATTCTGTTTTAAAAAAATGCTGTTCTCAATTATTGCCACAAAAACCACTTAAAAATTGGCAAATTTTCAAAAATGGCATGAAATATGTGAAAATTACGAACAAATATCAGAATATTCAGTTATTTTTGTTTTAATTTTAATAAATGCCTGTAGAGTGATATTTGCAGACAATAAACATCAAATATCATTTATTACAAACGCATATTGAAAAAAAAGTATTGAGTTTCATCCCTGTATACATATAAACTGGAATTCCAATTCAATGCAGACCGTCATAATCTAAAAATTTAGTTTTCAGAAGTTAATTTCTTATTCAATTGCATTTAAACAATCCCAGTTGCTAAAAATATGTTAAATTCTGTTTTAAAAAAATGCTGTTCTCAAATATTGCTACAAAAACCACTCAAAAATTGACAAATTTTCAAAAATGGCATGAAATATGTGAAAATTTCTAACAAAAATCAGAATTTTCAGTTATTTTTGTTTTCATTTTAATAAATGCCTGTAGAGTCATATTTGCAGACAATAAACATCACTTATCATTTATTTGAAACTCATATTGAAAAAAAGTATCGAGTTTCATCCCTGTACACATATAAACTGGAATTCCACTTCAATGCAGACCACAATAACCTAAAAATTGAGTTTTCAGATGTTAATTTGTTATTAGATTGCTTTTAAACAAACCTAATTGCTAAGAATATGTTAAATTCTGTTTTAAAAAAATGGTGTTCTCAAATATTGCTACAAAAACCACTTAAAAGTTGGCAAATTTCCAAAAATGGCATGAAATATGTGAAAATTTCTAACAAAAATCAGAATTTTCAGTTATTTTTGTTTTCATTTTAATAAAAGCCTGTAGAGTAATATTTACAGACAATAAAGATCACTTGTCATTTATTACAAACTCATATTGAAAAAAAAGTATCGAGTTTCATCCCTGTACACATATAAACTGGAATTCCACTTCAATGCAGACCACAATAACCTAAAAATTGAATTTTCAGATGTTAATTTCTTATTCGATTGCATTTAAACAATCCTAATTGCTAAAAATTTGTTAAATTCTGTTTTTAGAAAAATGCTGTTCTCAATTATTGTTACAAAAACCACTTAAAAATTGGCGACTTTTCAAAAATGGCATAAAATATGTGAAAATTTCTAACAAAAATCAGAATTTTCAGTTATTTTTGTTTTCATTTTAATAAATGCCTGTAGAGTGATATTTGCAGACAATAAACATCACTTATCATTTATTTGAAACTCATATTGAAAAAAAAGTATCGAGTTTCATCCCTGTAAACATATAAACTGGGATTCCAATTCAATGCAGACCGCAGTAACCTAAAAATTGAGTTTTCAGATGTTAATTTGCTATTAGATTGCTTTAAACAAACCTAATTGCTAAAAATATGTTAAATTCTGTTTTAAAAAAATGCTGTTCTCAAATATTGCTTTAAAAATTGGCAAATTTCCAAAAATGGCATGAAATATGTGAAAATGTCTAACAAATTTCACAATTTTCAGTTATTTTTGTTTTCATTTTAATAAATGAGTGTAGAGTAATATTTGCAGACAATAAACATCACTTATCATTTATTACAAACTCATATTGAAAAAAAAAGTATCGAGTTTCATCCCCGTATACATATAAACTAATTCCAATTCAACGCAGACCGCAATAGCCTACCTAATTGCTAAAAATATGTTCAATTCTGTTTTAAAAAAATGGTGTTCTCAAATATTGCTACAAAAACCACTTAAAAGTTGGCAAATTTCCAAAAATGGCATGAAATATGTGAAAATGTCTCACAAATATCAGAATTTTCAGTTCTTTTTGTTTTCATTTTAATAAATGCCTGTAGAGTGATATTTGCAGACAATAAACATCACTTATCATTTATTTGAAACTCATATTGAAAAAAAAAGTATCGACTTTCATCCCCGTCTACATATAAACACGAATTCCAATTCAATGCAGACCACCATAACCTAAAAATTGAGTTTTCAAAAGTTAATTCCTTATTCGATTACATTTAAACAATCCTAATTGCTAAAAATATGTTAAACTCTGTTTAAAAAAAAATGCTGTTCTCAAATATTGCTACAGAAACCACTTAAAAGTTGGCAAATTTCCAAAAATGGCATGAAATATGTGAAAATTTCTAACAAAAATCAGAATTTTTAGTTATTTTGGTTTTCATTTTAATAAATGCCTGTAGAGTGATATTTGCAGACAATAAACATCACATATCATTTATTACAAACTCATATTCAAAAAAAAGTATTGAGTTTCATACCTGTATACATATAAACTCTAATTCCAATTTAACACAGACCGCAATAACCTAAAAATTGAGTTTTCAGATGTTAATTTGTTATTAGATTGCTTTTAAACAAACCTAATTGCTAAAAATATGTTAAATTCTGTTTTAAAAAATGCTGTTCTCAATTACTGCTACAAAAACCATTTAAAAATTGGCAAATTTTCAAAAATGGCATGAAATATGTGAAAATTTCTAACAAAAATCAGAATTTTCAGTTATTTTTGTTTTCATTTTAATAAATGCCTGTAGAGTAATATTTGCAGACAATAAAGATCACTTGTCATTTATTACAAACTCATATTGAAAAAAAAGTATCGAGTTTCATCCCCGTATACATATAAACTAATTCCAATTCAACGCAGACCGCAATAGCCTACCAAATTGCTAAAAATATGTTAAATTCTGTTTTAAAAAAATGGTGTTATCAAATATTGCTACAAAAACTACTTAAAAGTTGGCAAATTTCAGAAAATGGCATGAAATATGTGAAAATGTCTCACAAAAATCAGAATTTTTAGTTATTTTGGTTTTCATTTTAATAAATGCCTGTAGAGTGATATTTGCAGACAATAAACATCACATATCATTTATTACAAACTCATATTCAAAAAAAAGTATTGAGTTTCATACCTGTATACATATAAACTAATTCCAATTCAACGCAGACCGCAATAGCCTAAAAATTGAGTTTTCAGATGTTAATTTGCTATTAGATTGCTTTTAAACAAACCTAATTGCTAAAAATATGTTAAATTCTGTTTTAAAAAAATGCTGCTCTCAAATATTGCTAAAAAAACCACTTAAAAGTTGGCAAATTTCCAAAAATGGCATGAAATATGTGAAAATTTCTAACAAAAATCAGAATTTTCAGTTATTTTTGTTTTCATTTTAATAAATGCCTGTAGAGTGATATTTGCAGACAATAAACATCACATATCATTTATTACAAACTCATATTGAAAAAAATGTATTGAGTTTCATACCTGTATACATATAAACTGGAATTCCACTTCAATGCAGACCGCAATAACCTAAAAATTGAGTTTTCAGATGTTAATTTCTTATTCGATTGCATTTAAACAATCCTAATTTTTAAAAATTTGTCAAATTCTGTTTTTAAAAAAATGCTGTTCTTAATTATTGTTACAAAAACCACTTAAAAAATTGCAAATTTTCAAAAATGGCATGAAATATGTGAAAATGTCTCACAAATATCAGAATTTTCAGTTCTTTTTGTTTTCATTTTAATAAATGCCTGTAGAGTCATATATGCAGACAATAAACATCACTTGTCATTTATATGAAACTCATATTAAAAAAAAGTATCGAGTTTCATCCCAGTATACATATAAACTGGAATTCCACTTCAATGCAGACCGCAATAACCTAAAAATTGAGTTTTCAGATGTTAATTTCTTATTCGATTGCATTTAAACAATCCTAATTGTTAAAAATTTGTCAAATTCTGTTTTTAAAAAAATGCTGCTCTTAATTATTTTTACAAAAACCACTTAAATAATTGAAATTTTTCAAAAATGGCATGAAATATGTGAAAATTTCTAACAAAAATCAGAATTTTCAGTTATTTTTGTTTTCATTTTAATAAATGCCTGTAGAGTCATATATGCAGACAATAAACATCACTTGTCAGTTATATGAAACTCATATTAAAAAAAAAGTATTGAGTTTCATCCCAGTATACATATAAACTGGAATTCCAATTCAACGCAGACCGCAATAATCTAAAAATTGAGTTTTCAGATGTTAATTTGTTGTTAGATTGCTTTTAAACAATCCTAATTGCTAAAAATATGTTAAATTCTGTTTTAAAAAATGCTGTTCTCAATTATTGCTACAAAAACCACTTAAAAATTGGCAAATTTTCAAAAATGGCCTGAAATATGTGAAAATTTCTAACAAAAATCAGAATTTTCAGTTATTTTTGTTTTCATTTTAATAAATGCCTGTAGAGTCATATTTGCAGACAATAAACATCACTTATCATTTATTTGAAACTCATATTGAAAAAAAGTATCGAGTTTCATCCCTGTACACATATAAACTGGAATTCCACTTCAATGCAGACCGCAATAACGTAAAAATTGAGTTTTCAGATGTTAATTTCTCATTCGATTGCATTTAAACAATCCTAATTTTTAAAAATTTGTCAAATTCTGTTTTTAAAAAAATGCTGTTCTTAATTATTGTTACAAAAACCACTTAAAAAATTGCAAATTTTCAAAAATGGCATGAAATATGTGAAAATTTCTAACAAAAAATCAGAATTTTCAGTTATTTTTGTCTTCATTTTAATAAATGCCTGTAGAGTGATATTTGCATTCAATAAACATCACTTATCATTTATTACAAACTCATATTGAAAAAAAAGTATCGAGTATCATCCCCGTATACATATAAACTAATTCCAATTCAATGCAGGGCCCCACCAGTGGCCGAGAGGTTCTGCTCTCGAAGCTGGTAGACGGGAGGTGCTGGGTTCGATCCCAATCGCGCCCGTCGGCCTAATCGTTCGGAGTTTTCGTGGTTTTCTTCGAACCTTGGATTTCCAAGCGTTAATACGGGTTAGGTTCCCTTAGAAAGACCCCCACGAAGGGCACTCCCCCCTGGGCCTATATCCCTCGAGCAGATAATTGGCCGTCAAAAATCAACCAACCAACCAACCAATTCAATGCAGACCGCAATAGCCTAAAAATTGAGTTTTCAGATGTTCATTTACTATTAGATTGCTTTTAAACAAACCTAATTGCTAAAAATATGTTAAATTCTGTTTTTAAAAAATGCTGTTCTCAAATATTGCTTTAAAAATTGGCAAATTTCCAAAAATGGCATGAAATATGTGAAAATTTCTAACAAAAATCAGAAATTTCAGTTATTTTTGTTTTCATTTTAATAAATGCCTGTAGAGTCATATTTGCAGACAATAAACATCACTTGTCAGTTATATGAAACTCATATTAAAAAAAAGTATTGAGTTTCATCCCAGTATACATATAAACTGGAATTCCAATTTAACGCAGACCGCAGTAATCTAAAAATTGAGTTTTCAGATGTTAATTTGTTGTTAGATTGCTTTTAAACAATCCTAATTGCTAAAAATATGTTAAATTCTGTTTTAAAAAATGCTGTTCTCAATTATTGCTACAAAAACCACTTAAAAATTGGCAAATTTTCAAAAATGGCCTGAAATATGTGAAAATTTCTAACAAAAATCAGAATTTTCAGTTATTTTTGTTTTCATTTTAATAAATGCCTGTAGAGTCATATTTGCAGACAATAAACATCACTTATCATTTATTTGAAACTCATATTGAAAAAAAAGTATCGAGTTTCATCCCTGTACACATATAAACTGGAATTCCACTTCAATGCAGACCGCAATAACGTAAAAATTGAGTTTTCAGATGTTAATTTCTTATTCGATTGCATTTAAACAATCCTAATTTTTAAAAATTTGTCAAATTCTGTTTTTAAAAAAATGCTGTTCTTAATTATTGTTACAAAAACCACTTAAAAAATTGCAAATTTTCAAAAATGGCATGAAATATGTGAAAATTTCTAACGAAAATCAGAATTTTCAGTTATTTTTGTTTTCATTTTAATAAATGCCTGTAGAGTGATATTTGCAGACAATAAACATCACATATCATTTATTAGAAACTCATATTGAAAAAAAAAGTATAGAGTTTCATCCCTGTATAGAAATAAACTGTAATTCCAATGCAACACAGAGTGCAATAACTTAAAATTGAGGTTTCAGATGTTAATTTGCTATTAGACTGCTTTTAAACAAACCTAATTACTAAAAATATGTTAAATTCTGTTTTAAAAAAATGCTGTTCTCAATTATTGCCACAAAAACCACTTAAAAATTGGCAAATTTTCAAAAATGGCATGAAATATAAGAAAATTTCTAACAAATATCAGAATTTTCAGATATTTTTGTTTTATTTTTAATAAATGCCTGTAGAGTGATATTTGCAGACAATAAACATCACTTATCATTTATTTGAAACTCTTATTGAAAAAAAAGTATTGAGTTTGATCCCTGTACACATATAAACTGGAATTCCACTTCAATGCAGACCGCAATAACCTAAAAATTGAGTTTTCAGATGTTAATTTCTTATTCGATTGCATTTAAACAATCCTAATTTTTAAAAATTTGTCAAATTCTGTTTTTAAAAAAATGCTGTTCTTAATTATTGTTACAAAAACCACTTAAAAAATTGCAAATTTTCAAAAATGGCATGAAATATGTGAAAATTTCTAACAAAAATCAGAATTTTCAGTTATTTTTGTCTTCATTTTAATAAATGCCTGTAGAGTGATATTTGCATTCAATAAACATCACTTATCATTTATTACAAACTCATATTGAAAAAAAAGTATCGAGTATCATCCCCGTATACATATAAACTAATTCCAATTCAACGCAGACCGCAATAGCCTAAAAATTGAGTTTTCAGATGTTAATTTACTATTAGATTGCTTTTAAACAAACCTAATTGCTAAAAATATGTTAAATTCTGTTTTAAAAAAATGCTGTTCTCAAATATTGCTTTAAAAATTGGCAAATTTCCAAAAATGGCATGAAATATGTGAAAATGTCTAACAAATATCACAATTTTCAGTTATTTTTGTTTCATTTTAATAAATGCCTGTAGAGTAATATTTGCAGACAATAAACATCACTTATCATTTATTACAAACTCATATTGAAAAAAAGTATCGACTTTCATCCCCATATACATATAAAAACCAATTCCAATTCAATGCAGACCGCCATAACCGAAAAATTTAGTTTTCAGAAGTTAATTTCTTATTCAATTGCATTTAAACAATCCCAATTGCTAAAAATATGTTAAATTCTATTTTTAAAAAATGCTGTTCTGCAATATTGCTACAAAAACCACTCAAAAATTGACAAATTTTCAAAAATGGCATGAAATATGTGAAAATTTCTAATAAAAATCAGAATTTTCAGTTATTTTTGTTTTCATTTTAATAAATGCCTGTAGAGTCATATTTGCAGACAATAAACATCACTTATCATTTATTTGAAACTCATATTGAAAAAAAAGTATCGAGTTTCATCCCTGTATACATATAAACTGAAAATCCAATTCAATGCTGACCGCAATAACCTAAAAATTGAGTTTTCAGATGTTAATTTGTTATTAGATTGCTTTTAAACAATCCTGATTGCTAAAAATATGTTAAAATCTGTTTTAAAAAATGCTCTTCTCAATTATTGCTACAAAAACCACTTAAAAATTGGCAAATTTTCAAAAATGGCATGAAATATGTGAAAATTTCTAACAAAAATCAGAATTTTCAGTTATTTTTGTTTTCATTTTAATAAATGCCTGTAGAGTCATATTTGCAAACAATAAACATCACTTATCATTTATTTGAAACTCATATTGTAAAAAAAGTATCGAGTTTCATCCCTGTATACATATAAACTGGAATTCCAATTCAATGCAGACCGCAATAACCTAAAAATAGAGTTTTCAGATGTTAATTTCTTATTCGATTGCATTTAAACAATCCTAATTGCTAAAAATTTGTTAAATTCTGTTTTTAAAAAAATGCTGTTCTTAATTATTATTACAAAAACCACTTAAAAATTGGCAAATTTTCAAAATGGCATGAAATATGTGAAAATTTCTAACAAAAATCTGAAATTTCAGTTATTTTTGTTTTCATTTTAATAAATGCCTGTAGAGTAATATTTGCAGACAATAAACATCACTTATCATTTATTACAAACTCATACTGAAAAAAAAGTATCGAGTTTCATCCCCGTATACATATAAACTAATTCCAATTCAACGCAGACCACAATAGCCTAAAAATTGAGTTTTCAGATGTTAATTTGCTATTAGATTGCATTTAAACAAACCTAATTGCTAAAAATATGTTAAATTCTGTTTTAAAAAAATGGTGTTCTCAAATATTGCTACAAAAACCACTTAAAAATTGGCAAATTTTCAAAAATGGCATGAAATATGTGAAAATTTCTAACAAAAATCAGAATTTTCAGTTATTTTTGTTTTCATTTTAATAAATGCCTGTAGAGTGATATTTGCAGACAATAAACATCACATATCATTTATTGGAAACTCATATTGAAAAAAAAAGTATAGAGTTTCATCCCTGTATAGAAATAAACTGTAATTCCAATGCAACACAGAGCACAATAACTTAAAATTGAAGTTTCAGATGTTAATTTGCTATTAGATTGCATTTAAACAAACCTAATTGCTAAAAATATGTTAAATTCTGTTTTAAAAAAATGGTGTCCTCAAATATTGCTACAAAAACCACTTAAAAGTTGGCAAATTTCCAAAAATGGCATGAAATATGTGAAAATGTCTCACAAATATCAGAATTTTCAGTTCTTTTGTTTTCATTTTAATAAATAACTGTAGAGTCATATTTGCAGACAGTAAACATCACTTATCATTTATTTGAAACTCATATTGAAAAAAAAGTATCGACTTTCATCCCCGTATACATATAAACACGAATTCCAATTCAATGCAGACCGCCATAACCTAAAAATTGAGTTTTCAAAAGTTAATTTCTTATTCGATTACATTTAAACAATCCTAATTGCTAAAAATATGTTAAATTCTGTTTTAAAAAAAATGCAGTTCTAGATTATTGCCACAAAAACCCCTTAAAAATTGACAAATTTTCAAAAATGGCATGAAATATGTGAAAATTTCTAACAAAAATCAGAATTTTCAGTTATTTTTGTTTTCATTTTAATAAATGCCTGTAGAGTAATATTTCCAGACAATAAACATCACATATCATTTATTAGAAACTCATATTCAAAAAAAAAGTATAGAGTTTCATCCCTGTATAGAAATAAACTGTAATTCCAATGCAACGCAGAGCACAATAACTTAAAGTTTCAGATGTTAATTTGCTATTAGACTGCTTTTAAACAAACCTAATTGCTAAAAATTTGTTAAATTCTGTTTTTAAAAAAATGCTGTTCTTAATTATTGTTACAAAAACCACTTAAAAATTGGCAAATTTTCAAAAATGGCATGAAATATGTGAAAATTTCTAACAAATATCAGAATTTTCAGTTATTTTTGTTTTAATTTTAATAAATGCCAGTAGAGTGATATTTGCAGATAATAAACATCACATATCATTTATTAGAAACTCATATTGAAAAAAAAAGTATAGAGTTTCATCCCTGTATAGAAATAAACTCTAATTCCAATGCAACGCAGAGTGCAATAACTTAAAATTGAGTTTTCAGATGTTAATTTGCTATTAGATTGCTTTTAAACAAACCTAATTACTAAAAATATGTTAAATTCTGTTTTAAAAAAATGCTGTTCTCAATTATTGCCACAAAACCCCCTTAAAAATTGGCAAATTTTCAAAAATAGCATGAAATATGTGAAAATTTCTAACAAAAATCAGAACTTTCAGTTATTTTTGTTTTCATTTTAATAAATGCCTGTAGAGTGATATTTGCAGACAATAAACATCACTTATCATTTATTTGAAACTCATATTGTAAAAAAAGTATTGAGTTTCATACCTGTGTACATATAAACTCTAATTCCAATTTAATGCAGACCGCAATAACCTAAAAATTGAGTTTTCAGATGTTAATTTGTTATTAGATTGCTTTTAAACAAACCTAATTGCTAAAAATATGTTAAATTCTGTTTTAAAAAAATGGTGTTCTCAAATATTGCCACAAAAACCCCTTAAAAATTGGCAAATTTTCAAAAATAGCATGAAATATGTGAAAATTTCTAACAAAAATCAGAATTTTCAGTTATTTTTCTTTTCATTTTAATAAATGCCTGTAGAGTGATATTTGCAGACAATAAACATCACTTATCATTTATTTGAAACTCATATTGAAAAAAAAGTATCGAATTTCATCCCCGTATACATATAAACACGAATTCCAATTCAATGCAGACCGCCATAACCTAAAAATTGAGTTTTCAAAAGTTAATTCCTTATTCGATTACATTTAAACAATCCTAATTGCTAAAAATATGTTAAATTCTGTTTAAAAGAAATGCTGTTCTCAATTATTGCCACAAAACCCCTTAAAAATTGGCAAATTTTCAAAAATAGCATGAAATATGTGAAAATTTCTAACAAAAATCAGAATTTTCAGTTATTTTTGTTTTCATTTTAATAAATGCCTGTAGAGTAATATTTGCAGACAATAAAGATCACTTGTCATTTTTTACAAACTCATATTGAAAAAAAAGTATCAAGTTTCATCCCCGTTTACATATAAACTAATTCCAATTCAACGCAGACCGCAATAGCCTAAAAATTGAGTTTTCAGATGTTAATTTGCTATTAGATTGCTTTTAAACAAACCTAATTCCTAAAAATATGTTAAATTGTGTTTTAAAAAAATGGTGATCTCAAATATTGCTACAAAAACCACTTAAAAGTTGGCAAATTTCCAAAAATGGCATGAAATATGTGAAAATGTCTCACAAATATCAGAATTTTCAGTTCTTTTTGTTTTCATTTTAATAAATGCCTGTAGAGACATATATGCAGACAATAAAGATCACTTGTCATTTTTTTGAAACTCATATTAAGAATCATATCGAATTTCATCCCAGTATACATATAAACTGGAATTCCAATTCAATGCAGACCGCAATAACCCAAAAATTGAGTTTTCAGATGTTAATTTCTTATTCGATTGCATTTAAACAATCCTAATTGCTAAAAATTTGTTAAATTCTGTTTTTAAAAAAATGCTGTTCTCAATTATTGTTACAAAAACCACTTAAAAATTGGCGAATTTTCAAAAATGGCATGAAATATGTGAAAATTTTTAAGAAAAATCAGAATTTTCAGTTATTTTTGTTTTCATTTTAATAAATGCCTGTAGAGTGATATTTGCAGACAATAAACATCGCTTATCATTTATTTGAAACTCATATTGAAAAAAAAGTATCGAATTTCATACCCGTATACATATAAACACGAATTCCAATTCAATGCAGACCGCCATAACCTAAAAATTGAGTTCTCAAAAGTTAATTCCTTATTCGATTACATTTAAACAATCCTAATTGCTAAAAATATGTTAAATTCTGTTTAAAAAAAATGCTGTTCTCAATTATTGCCACAAAAACCCCTTAAAAATTGGCAAATTTTCAAAAATAGCATGAAATATGTGAAAATTTCTAATAAAAATCAGAATTTTCAGTTATTTTTCTTTTCATTTTAATAAATGCCTGTAGAGTGATATTTGCAGACAATAAACATCACATATCATTTATTAGAAACTCATATTGAAAAAAAAAGTATAGAGTTTCATCCCTGTATAGAAATAAACTCTAATTCCAATGCAACACAGAGCGCAATAACTTAAAATTGAGTTTTCAGATGTTAATTTGCTATTAGATTGCTTTTAAAAAACCTATTTACTAAAAATATGTTAAATTCTGTTTTAAAAAAATGCTGTTCTCAATTATTGCCACAAAAACCACTTAAAAATTGGCAAATTTTCAAAAATGGCATGAAATATCTGAAAATTACGAACAAATATCAGAATATTCAGTTATTTTTGTTTTAATTTTAATAAATGCCTGTAGAGTGATATTTGCAGACAATAAACATCAAATATCATTTATTACAAACGCATATTGAAAAAAAAGTATTGAGTTTCATCCCTGTATACATATAAACTGGAATTCCAATTCAATGCAGACCGTCATAATCTAAAAATTTAGTTTTCAGAAGTTAATTTCTTATTCAATTGCATTTAAACAATCCCAGTTGCTAAAAATATGTTAAATTCTGTTTTAAAAAAATGCTGTTCTAAATATTGCTACAAAAACCACTCAAAAATTGACAAATTTTCAAAAATGGCATGAAATATGTGAAAATTTCTAACAAAAATCAGAATTTTCAGTTATTTTTGTTTTCATTTTAATAAATGCCTGTAGAGTCATATTTGCAGACAATAAACATCACTTATCATTTATTTGAAACTCATATTGAAAAAAAAGTATCGAGTTTCATCCCTGTACACATATAAACTGGAATTCCACTTCAATGCAGACCACAATAACCTAAAAATTGAGTTTTCAGATGTTAATTTGTTATTAGATTGCTTTTAAACAAACCTAATTGCTAAGAATATATTAAATTCTGTTTTAAAAAAATGGTGTTCTCAAATATTGCTACAAAAACCACTTAAAAGTTGGCAAATCTCCAAAAATGGCATGAAATATGTGAAAATTTCTAACAAAAATCAGAATTTTCAGTTATTTTTGTTTTCATTTTAATAAAAGCCTGTAGAGTAATATTTACAGACAATAAAGATCACTTGTCATTTATTACAAACTCATATTGAAAAAAAAGTATCGAGTTTCATCCCCATTTACATATAAACTAATTCCAATTCAACGCAGACCGCAATAGCCTAAAAATTGAGTTTTCAGATGTTAATTTGCTATTCGATTGCATTTAAACAATCCTAATTGCTAAAAATTTGTTAAATTCTGTTTTTAAAAAAATGCTGTTCTCAATTATTGTTACAAAAACCACTTAAAAATTGGCGAATTTTCAAAAATGGCATGAAATATGTGAAAATTTCTAAGAAAAATCAGAATTTTAAGTTATTTTTGTTTTCATTTTAATAAATGCCTGTAGAGAGATATTTGCAGACAATAAACATTGCTTATCATTTTTTTGAAACTCATATTAAAAAAAAGTATCGAGTTTCATCCCAGTATACATATAAACTGGAATTCCAATTCAATGCAGACCGCAATAACCCAAAAATTGAGTTTTCAGATGTTAATTTCTTATTCGATTGCATTTAAACAATCCTAATTGCTAAAAATTTGTTAAATTCTGTTTTAAAAAAATGCTGTTCTCAAATATTGCTACAAAAACCACTCAAAAATATACAAATTTTCAAAAATGGCATGAAATATGTGAAAATTTCTAACAAAAATCAGAATTTTCAGTTATTTTTGTTTTCCTTTTAATAAATGCCTGTAGAGTCATATTTGCAGACAATAAACATCACTTATCATTTATTTGAAACTCATATTGAAAAAAAAGTATCGAGTTTCATCCCTGTACACATATAAACTGGAATTCCACTTCAATGCAGACCACAATAACCTAAAAATTGAGTTTTCAGATGTTATTTTCTTATTCGACTGCATTTAAACAATCCTAATTGCTAAAAATTTGTTAAATTCTGTTTTAAAAAAATGCTGTTCTCAAATATTGCTACAAAAACCACTCAAAAATATACAAATTTTCAAAAATGACATGAAATATGTGAAAATTTCTAACAAAAATCAGAATTTTCAGTTATTTTTGTTTTCATTTTAATAAATGCCGGTAGAGTAATATTTGCAGACAATAAATTTCCCTTGTCATTTATTACAAACTCATATTGAAAAAAAAGTATCGAGTTTCATCCCTGTACACATATAAACTGGAATTCCACTTCAATGCAGACCACAATAACCTAAAAATTGAATTTTCAGATGTTAATTTCTTATTCGATTGCATTTAAACAATCCTAATTGCTAAAAATTTGTTAAATTCTGTTTTTAGAAAAATGCTGTTCTCAATTATTGTTACAAAAACCACTTAAAAATTGGCGACTTTTCAAAAATGGCATGAAATATGTGAAAATTTCTAACAAAAATCAGAATTTTCAGTTATTTTTGTTTTCATTTTAATAAATGCCTGTAGAGTGATATTTGCAGACAATAAACATCACTTATCATTTATTTGAAACTCATATTGAAAAAAAAGTATCGAGTTTCATCCCTGTAAACATATAAACTGGGATTCCAATTCAATGCAGACCGCAGTAACCTAAAAATTGAGTTTTCAGATGTTAATTTGCTATTAGATTGCTTTAAACAAACCTAATTGCTAAAAATATGTTAAATTCTGTTTTAAAAAAATGCTGTTCTCAAATATTGCTTTAAAAATTGGCAAATTTCCAAAAATGGCATGAAATATGTGAAAATGTCTAACAAATTTCACAATTTTCAGTTATTTTTGTTTTCATTTTAATAAATGCCTGTAGAGTAATATTTGCAGACAATAAACATCACTTATCATTTATTACAAACTCATATTGAAAAAAAAAGTATCGAGTTTCATCCCCGTATACATATAAACTAATTCCAATTCAACGCAGACCGCAATAGCCTACCTAATTGCTAAAAATATGTTCAATTCTGTTTTAAAAAAATGGTGTTCTCAAATATTGCTACAAAAACCACTTAAAAGTTGGCAAATTTCCAAAAATGGCATGAAATATGTGAAAATGTCTCACAAATATCAGAATTTTCAGTTCTTTTTGTTTTCATTTTAATAAATGCCTGTAGAGTGATATTTGCAGACAATAAACATCACTTATCATTTATTTGAAACTCATATTGAAAAAAAAAGTATCGACTTTCATCCCCGTATACATATAAACACGAATTCCAATTCAATGCAGACCGCAATCACCTAAAAATTGAATTTTCAGATGTTAATTTCTTATCCGATTGCATATAAACAATCCTAATTGCTAAAAATTTGTTAAATTCTGTTTTTAGAAAAATTCTGTTCTCAATTATTGTTACAAAACCACTTAAAAATTGGCGACTTTTCAAAAATGGCATGAAATATGTGAAAATTTCTAACAAAAATCAGAATTTTCAGTTATTTTTGTTTTCATTTTAATAAATGCCTGTAGAGTGATATTTGCAGACAATAAACATCACTTATCATTTATTTGAAACTCATATTGAAAAAAAAAGTATCGACTTTCATCCCCGTATACATATAAACACGAATTCCAATTCAATGCAGACCACCATAACCTAAAAATTGAGTTTTCAAAAGTTAATTCCTTATTCGATTACATTTAAACAATCCTAATTGCTAAAAATATGTTAAATTCTGTTTAAAAAAAAAATGCTGTTCTCAAATATTGCTACAGAAACCACTTAAAAGTTGGCAAATTTCCAAAAATGGCATGAAATATGTGAAAATTTCTAACAAAAATCAGAATTTTTAGTTATTTTGGTTTTCATTTTAATAAATGCCTGTAGAGTGATATTTGCAGACAATAAACATCACATATCATTTATTACAAACTCATATTCAAAAAAAAGTATTGAGTTTCATACCTGTATACATATAAACTCTAATTCCAATTTAACACAGACCGCAATAACCTAAAAATTGAGTTTTCAGATGTTAATTTGTTATTAGATTGCTTTTAAACAAACCTAATTGCTAAAAATATGTTAAATTCTGTTTTAAAAAATGCTGTTCTCAATTACTGCTACAAAAACCACTTAAAAATTGGCAAATTTTCAAAAATGGCATGAAATATGTGAAAATTTCTAACAAAAATCAGAATTTTCAGTTATTTTTGTTTTCATTTTAATAAATGCCTGTAGAGTGATATTTGCAGACAATAAACATCACTTATCATTTATTTGAAACTCATATTGAAAAAAAAAAGTATCGACTTTCATCCCCGTATACATATAAACACGAATTCCAATTCAATGCAGACCACCATAACCTAAAAATTGAGTTTTCAAAAGTTAATTCCTTATTCGATTACATTTAAACAATCCTAATTGCTAATAATATGTTAAATTCTGTTTAAAAAAAAATGCTGTTCTCAAATATTGCTACAAAAACCACTTAAAAGTTGGGAAATTTCCAAAAATGGCATGAAATATGTGAAAATTTCTAACAAAAATCAGAATTTTTAGTTATTTTTGTTTTCATTTTAATAAATGCCTGTAGAGTGATATTTGCAGACAATAAACATCACATATCATTTATTACAAACTCATATTCAAAAAAAAGTACTGAGTTTCATACCTGTATACATATAAACTCTAATTCCAATTTAACGCAGACCGCAATGACCTAAAAATTGAGTTTTCAGATGTTAATTTGTTATTAGATTGCTTTTAAACAAACCTAATTGCTAAAAATATGTTAAATTCTGTTTTAAAAAATGCTGTTCTCAATTACTGCTACAAAAACCATTTAAAAATTGGCAAATTTTCAAAAATGGCATGAAATATGTGAAAATTTCTAACAAAAATCAGAATTTTCAGTTATTTTTGTTTTCATTTTAATAAATGCCTGTAGAGTAATATTTGCAGACAATAAAGATCACTTGTCATTTATTACAAACTCATATTGAAAAAAAAGTATCGAGTTTCATCCCCGTATACATATAAACTAATTCCAATTCAACGCAGACCGCAATAGCCTACCAAATTGCTAAAAATATGTTAAATTCTGTTTTAAAAAAATGGTGTTATCAAATATTGCTACAAAAACTACTTAAAAGTTGGCAAATTTCAGAAAATGGCATGAAATATGTGAAAATGTCTTACAAATATCAGAATTTTCAGTTCTTTTTGTTTTCATTTTAATAAATGCCTGTAGAGTCATAATTGCAGACAATAAACATCACTTATCATTTATTACAAACTCATATTGAAAAAAAAGTATCGACTTCCATCCCCGTATACATATAAACTAATTCCAATTCAACGCAGACCGCAATAGCCTAAAAATTGAGTTTTCAGATGTTAATTTGCTATTAGATTGCTTTTAAACAAACCTAATTGCTAAAAATATGTTAAATTCTGTTTAAAAAAAATGCTGCTCTCAAATATTGCTAAAAAAACCACTTAAAAGTTGGCAAATTTCCAAAAATGGCATGAAATATGTGAAAATTTCTAACAAAAATCAGAATTTTCAGTTATTTTTGTTTTCATTTTAATAAATGCCTGTAGAGTGATATTTGCAGACAATAAACATCACATATCATTTATTACAAACTCATATTGAAAAAAATGTATTGAGTTTCATACCTGTATACATATAAACTCTAATTCCAATTTAACGCAGAACACAATAACCTAAAAATTGAGTTTTCAGATGTTAATTTGTTATTAGATTGCTTTTAAACAAACCTAATTGCTAAAAATATGTTAAATTTTGTTTTAAAAAATGCTGTTCTCAATTACTGCTACAAAAACCACTTAAAAGTTGGCAAATTTCCAAAGATGGCATGAAATATGTGAAAATGTCTCACAAATATCAGAATTTTCAGTTCTTTTTGTTTTCATTTTAATAAATGCCTGTAGAGTCATATATGCAGACAATAAACATCACTTGTCATTTATATGAAACTCATATTAAAAAAAAGTATCGAGTTTCATCCCAGTATACATATAAACTGGAATTCCACTTCAATGCAGACCGCAATAACCTAAAAATTGAGTTTTCAGATGTTAATTTCTTATTCGATTGCATTTAAACAATCCTAATTGTTAAAAATTTGTCAAATTCTGTTTTTAAAAAAATGCTGCTCTTAATTATTTTTACAAAAACCACTTAAATAATTGAAATTTTTCAAAAATGGCATGAAATATGTGAAAATTTCTAACAAAAATCAGAATTTTCAGTTATTTTTGTTTTCATTTTAATAAATGCCTGTAGAGTCATATATGCAGACAATAAACATCACTTGTCAGTTATATGAAACTCATATTAAAAAAAAGTATTGAGTTTCATCCCAGTATACATATAAACTGGAATTCCAATTTAACGCAGACCGCAATAATCTAAAAATTGAGTTTTCAGATGTTAATTTGTTGTTAGATTGCTTTTAAACAATCCTAATTGCTAAAAATATGTTAAATTGTGTTTTAAAAAATGCTGTTCTCAATTATTGCTACAAAAACCACTTAAAAATTGGCAAATTTTCAAAAATGGCCTGAAATATGTGAAAATTTCTAACAAAAATCAGAATTTTCAGTTATTTTTGTTTTCATTTTAATAAATGCCTGTAGAGTGATATTTGCAGACAATAAACATCACATATCATTTATTACAAACTCATATTGAAAAAAATGTATTGAGTTTCATACCTGTATACATATAAACTCTAATTCCAATTTAACGCAGACCGCAATAACCTAAAAATTGAGTTTTCAGATGTTAATTTGTTATTAGATTGCTTTTAAACAAACCTAATTGCTAAAAATATGTTAAATTTTGTTTTAAAAAATGCTGTTCTCAATTACTGCTACAAAAACCACTTAAAAATTGGCAAATTTTCAAAAATGGAATGAAATATGTGAAAATTTCTAACAAAAATCAGAATTTTCAGTTATTTTTGTTTTCATTTTAATAAATGCCTGTAGAGTAATATTTGCAGACAATAAAGATCACTTGTCATTTATTACAAACTCATATTGAAAAAAAAGTATCGAGTTCCATCCCCGTATACATATAAACTAATTCCAATTCAACGCAGACCGCAATAGCCTAAAAATTGAGTTTTCAGATGTTAATTTGCTATTAGATTGCTTTTAAACAAACCTACTTGCTAAAAATATGTTAAATTCTGTTTAAAAAAAATGCTGCTCTCAAATATTGCTACAAAAACCACTTAAAAGTTGGCAAATTTCCAAAAATGGCATGAAATATGTGAAAATGTCTCACAAATATCAGAATTTTCAGTTCTTTTTGTTTTCATTTTAATAAATGCCTGTAGAGTCATATATGCAGACAATAAACATCACTTGTCATTTATATGAAACTCATATTAAAAAAAAGTATCGAGTTTCATCCCAGTATACATATAAACTGGAATTCCAATTCAATGCAGACCGCAATAACCTAAAAATTGAGTTTTCAAAAGTTAATTCCTTATTCAATTACATTTAAACAATCCTAATTGCTAAAAATATGTTAAATTCTGTTTTAAAAAAATGCTGTTCTCAAATATTGCTACAAAAACCACTTAAAAGTTGGCAAATTTCCAAAAATGGCATGAAATATGTGAAAATTTCTAACAAAAATCAGAAGTTTCAGTTATTTTTGCTTTCATTTTAATTAATGCCTGTAGAGTCATATTTGCAGACAATAAACATCACTTATCCTTTATTTGAAACTCATATTGAAAAAAAAGTATCGAGTTTCATCCCTGTACACATATAAACTGGAATTCCACTTCAATGCAGACCACGATAACCTAAAAATTGAGTTTTCAGATGTTAATTTCTTATTCGATTGCATTTAAACAATCCTAATTGTTAAAAATTTGTCAAATTCTGTTTTAAAAAAAAATGCTGCTCTTAATTATTGTTACAAAAACCACTTAAAAAATTGAAAATTTTCAAAAATGGCATGAAATATGTGAAAATTTCTAACAAAAATCAGAATTTTCAGTTATTTTTGTTTTCATTTTAATAAATGCCTGTAGAGTGATATTTGCAGACAATAAACATCACATATCATTTATTACAAACTCATATTGAAAAAAATGTATTGAGTTTCATACCTGTATACATATAAACTCTAATTCCAATTTAACGCAGACCGCAATAACCTAAAAATTGAGTTTTCAGATGTTAATTTGTTATTAGATAGCTTTTAAACAAACCTAATTGCTAAAAATATGTTAAATTTTGTTTTTAAAAATGCTGTTCTCAATTACTGCTACAAAAACCACTTAAAAATTGGAAAAATTTCAAAAATGGCATGAAATATGTGAAAATTTCTAACAAAAATCAGAATTTTCAGTTATTTTTGTTTTCATTTTAATAAATGACTGTAGAATAATATTTGCAGACAATAAAGATCACTTGTCATTTATTACAAACTCATATTGAAAAAAAAGTATCGAGTTCCATCCCCGTATACATATAAACTAATTCCAATTCAACGCAGACCGCAATAGCCTAAAAATTGAGTTTTCAGATGTTAATTTGCTATTAGATTGCTTTTAAACAAACCTAATTGCTAAAAATATGTTAAATTCTGTTTAAAAAAAATGCTGTTCTCAAATATTGCTACAAAAACCACTTAAAAGTTGGCAAATTTCCAAAGATGGCATGAAATATGTGAAAATGTCTCACAAATATCAGAATTTTCAGTTCTTTTTGTTTTCATTTTAATAAATGCCTGTAGAGTCATATATGCAGACAATAAACATCACTTGTCATTTATATGAAACTCATATTAAAAAAAAGTATCGAGTTTCATCCCAGTATACATATAAACTGGAATTCCAATTCAATGCAGACCGCAATAACCTAAAAATTGAATTTTCAAAAGTTAATTCCTTATTCAATTACATTTAAACAATCCTAATTGCTAAAAATATGTTAAATTCTGTTTTAAAAAAATGCTGTTCTCAAATATTGCTACAAAAACCACTTAAAAGTTGGCAAATTTCCAAAAATGGCATGAAATATGTGAAAATTTCTAACAAAAATCAGAAGTTTCAATTATTTTTGCTTTCATTTTAATTAATGCCTGTAGAGTCATATTTGCAGACAATAAACATCACTTATCCTTTATTTGAAACTCATATTGAAAAAAAAGTATCGAGTTTCATCCCTGTACACATATAAACTGGAATTCCACTTCAATGCAGACCACGATAACCTAAAAATTGAGTTTTCAGATGTTAATTTCTTATTCGATTGCATTTAAACAATCCTAATTGTTAAAAATTTGTCAAATTCTGTTTTAAAAAAAATGCTGCTCTTAATTATTGTTACAAAAACCACTTAAAAAATTGAAAATTTTCAAAAATGGCATGAAATATGTGAAAATTTCTAACAAAAATCAGAATTTTCAGTTATTTTTGTTTTCATTTTAATAAATGCCTGTAGAGTGATATTTGCAGACAATAAACATCACATATCATTTATTACAAACTCATATTGAAAAAAATGTATTGAGTTTCATACCTGTATACATATAAACTCTAATTCCAATTTAACGCAGACCGCAATAACATAAAAATTGAGTTTTCAGATGTTAATTTGTTATTAGATTGCTTTTAAACAAACCTAATTGCTAAAAATATGTTAAATTTTGTTTTAAAAAATGCTGTTCTCAATTACTGCTACAAAAACCACTTAAAAATTGGAAAAATTTCAAAAATGGCATGAAATATGTGAAAATTTCTAACAAAAATCAGAATTTTCAGTTATTTTTGTTTTCATTTTAATAAATGACTGTAGAATAATATTTGCAGACAATAAAGATCACTTGTCATTTATTACAAACTCATATTGAAAAAAAAGTATCGAGTTCCATCCCCGTATACATATAAACTAATTCCAATTCAACGCAGACCGCAATAGCCTAAAAATTGAGTTTTCAGATGTTAATTTGCTATTAGATTGCTTTTAAACAAACCTAATTGCTAAAAATATGTTAAATTCTGTTTAAAAAAAATGCTGTTCTCAAATATTGCTACAAAAACCACTTAAAAGTTGGCAAATTTCCAAAGATGGCATGAAATATGTGAAAATGTCTCACAAATATCAGAATTTTCAGTTCTTTTTGTTTTCATTTTAATAAATGCCTGTAGAGTCATATATGCAGACAATAAACATCACTTGTCATTTATATGAAACTCATATTAAAAAAAAGTATCGAGTTTCATCCCAGTATACATATAAACTGGAATTCCAATTCAATGCAGACCGCAATAACCTAAAAATTGAGTTTTCAAAAGTTAATTCCTTATTCAATTACATTTAAACAATCCTAATTGCTAAAAATATGTTAAATTCTGTTTTTAAAAAATGCTGTTCTCAAATATTGCTACAAAAACCACTTAAAAGTTGGCAAATTTCCAAAAATGGCATGAAATATGTGAAAATTTCTAACAAAAATCAGAATTTTCAGTTATTTTTGCTTTCATTTTAATAAATGCCTGTAGAGTCATATTTGCAGACAATAAACATCACTTATCATTTATTTGAAACTCATATTGAAAAAAAAGTATCGAGTTTCATCCCTGTACACATATAAACTGGAATTCCACTTCAATGCAGACCACGATAACCTAAAAATTGAGTTTTCAGATGTTAATTTGTTATTAGATTGCTTTTAAACAAACCTAATTGCTAAAAATATGTTAAATTTTGTTTTAAAAAATGCTGTTCTCAATTACTGCTACAAAAACCACTTAAAAATTGGCAAATTTTCAAAAATGGCATGAAATATGTGAAAATTTCTAACAAAAATCAGAATTTTCAGTTATTTTTCTTTTCATTTTAATAAATGCCTGTAGAGTAATATTTGCAGACAATAAAGATCACTTGTCATTTATTAACAACTCATATTGAAAAAAAAGTATCGAGTTCCATCCCCGTATACATATAAACTAATTCCAATTCAACGCAGACCGCAATAGCCTAAAAATTGAGTTTTCAGATGTTAATTTGCTATTAGATTGCTTTTAAACAAACCTAATTGCTAAAAATATGTTAAATTCTGTTTTAAAAAAATGCTGCTCTCAAATATTGCTACAAAAACCACTTAAAAGTTGGCAAATTTCCAAAAATGGCATGAAATATGTGAAAATGTCTCACAAATATCAGAATTTTCAGTTCCTTTTGTTTTCATTTTAATAAATGCCTGTAGAGTCATATATGCAGACAATAAACATCACTTGTCATTTATATGAAACTCATATTAAAAAAAAGTATCGAGTTTCATCCCAGTATACATATAAACTGGAATTCCAATTCAATGCAGACCGCAATAACCTAAAAATTGAGTTTTCAAAAGTTAATTCCTTATTCAATTACATTTAAACAATCCTAATTGCTAAAAATATGTTAAATTCTGTTTTAAAAAAATGCTGTTCTCAAATATTGCTACAAAAACCACTTAAAAGTTGGCAAATTTCCAAAAATGGCATGAAATATGTGAAAATTTCTAACAAAAATCAGAATTTTCAGTTATTTTTGCTTTCATTTTAATAAATGCCTGTAGAGTCATATTTGCAGACAATAAACATCACTTATCCTTTATTTGAAACTCATATTGAAAAAAAAGTATCGAGTTTCATCCCTGTACACATATAAACTGGAATTCCACTTCAATGCAGACCACGATAAACTAAAAATTGAATTTTCAGATGTTAATTTCTTATTCGATTGCATTTAAACAATCCTAATTGTTAAAAATTTGTCAAATTCTGTTTAAAAAAAAAATGCTGCTCTTAATTATTGTTACAAAAACCACTTAAAAAATTGAAAATTTTCAAAAATGGCATGAAATATGTGAAAATTTCTAACAAAAATCAGAATTTTCAGTTATTTTTGTTTTCATTTTAATAAATGCCTGTAGAGTGATATTTGCAGACAATAAACATCACATATCATTTATTACAAAATCATATTGAAAAAAATGTATTGAGTTTCATACCTGTATACATATAAACTCTAATTCCAATTTAACACAGACCGCAATAACCTAAAAATTGAGTTTTCAGATGTTAATTTGTTATTAGATTGCTTTTAAACAAACCTAATTGCTAAAAATATGTTAAATTTTGTTTTAAAAAATGCTGTTCTCAATTACTGCTACAAAAACCACTTAAAAATTGGCAAATTTTCAAAAATGGCATGAAATATGTGAAAATTTCTAACAAAAATCAGAATTTTCAGTTATTTTTGTTTTCATTTTAATAAATGACTGTAGAGTAATATTTGCAGACAATAAAGATCACTTGTCATTTATTACAAACTCATATTGAAAAAAAAGTATCGAGTTCCATCCCCGTATACATATAAACTAATTCCAATTCAACGCAGACCGCAATAGCCTAAAAATTGAGTTTTCAGATGTTAATTTGCTATTAGATTGCTTTTAAACAAACCTAATTGCTAAAAATATGTTAAGTTCTGTTTAAAAAAAATGCTGTTCTCAAATATTGCTACAAAAACCACTTAAAAGTTGGCAAATTTCCAAAGATGGCATGAAATATGTGAAAATGTCTCACAAATATCAGAATTTTCAGTTCTTTTTGTTTTCATTTTAATAAATGCCTGTAGAGTCATATATGCAGACAATAAACATCACTTGTCATTTATATGAAACTCATATTAAAAAAAAGTATCGAGTTTCATCCCAGTATACATATAAACTGGAATTCCAATTCAATGCAGACCGCAATAACCTAAAAATTGAGTTTTCAAAAGTTAATTCCTTATTCAATTACATTTAAACAATCCTAATTGCTAAAAATATGTTAAATTCTGTTTTAAAAAAATGCTGTTCTCAAATATTGCTACAAAAACCACTTAAAAGTTGGCAAATTTCCAAAAATGGCATGAAATATGTGAAAATTTCTAACAAAAATCAGAATTTTCAGTTATTTTTGCTTTCATTTTAATAAATGCCTGTAGAGTCATATTTGCAGACAATAAACATCACTTATCCTTTATTTGAAACTCATATTGAAAAAAAAAGTATCGAGTTTCATCCCTGTACACATATAAACTGGAATTCCACTTCAATGCAGACCACGATAAACTAAAAATTGAATTTTCAGATGTTAATTTCTTATTCGATTGCATTTAAACAATCCTAATTGTTAAAAATTTGTCAAATTCTGTTTAAAAAAAAAATGCTGCTCTTAATTATTGTTACAAAAACCACTTAAAAAATTGAAAATTTTCAAAAATGGCATGAAATATGTGAAAATTTCTAACAAAAATCAGAATTTTCAGTTATTTTTGTTTTCATTTTAATAAATGCCTGTAGAGTGATATTTGCAGACAATAAACATCACATATCATTTATTACAAAATCATATTGAAAAAAATGTATTGAGTTTCATACCTGTATACATATAAACTCTAATTCCAATTTAACACAGACCGCAATAACCTAAAAATTGAGTTTTCAGATGTTAATTTGTTATTAGATTGCTTTTAAACAAACCTAATTGCTAAAAATATGTTAAATTTTGTTTTAAAAAATGCTGTTCTCAATTACTGCTACAAAAACCACTTAAAAATTGGCAAATTTTCAAAAATGGCATGAAATATGTGAAAATTTCTAACAAAAATCAGAATTTTCAGTTATTTTTGTTTTCATTTTAATAAATGACTGTAGAGTAATATTTGCAGACAATAAAGATCACTTGTCATTTATTACAAACTCATATTGAAAAAAAAGTATCGAGTTCCATCCCCGTATACATATAAACTAATTCCAATTCAACGCAGACCGCAATAGCCTAAAAATTGAGTTTTCAGATGTTAATTTGCTATTAGATTGCTTTTAAACAAACCTAATTGCTAAAAATATGTTAAGTTCTGTTTAAAAAAAATGCTGTTCTCAAATATTGCTACAAAAACCACTTAAAAGTTGGCAAATTTCCAAAGATGGCATGAAATATGTGAAAATGTCTCACAAATATCAGAATTTTCAGTTCTTTTTGTTTTCATTTTACTAAATGCCTGTAGAGTCTTATATGCAGACAATAAACATCACTTGTCATTTATATGAAACTCATATTAAAAAAAAGTATCGAGTATCATCCCAGTATACATATAAACTGGAATTCCAATTCAATGCAGACCGCAATAACCTAAAAATTGAGTTTTCAAAAGTTAATTCCTTATTCAATTACATTTAAACAATCCTAATTGCTAAAAATATGTTAAATTCTGTTTTAAAAAAATGCTGTTCTCAAATATTGCTACAAAATCACTTAAAAGTTGGCAAATTTCCAAAAATGGCATGAAATATGTGAAAATTTCTAACAAAACTCAGAATTTTCAGTTATTTTTGCTTTCATTTTAATAAATGCCTGTAGAGTCATATTTGCAGACAATAAACATCACTTATCATTTATTTGAAACTCATATTGAAAAAAAAGTATCGAGTTTCATCCCTGTACAGATATAAACTGGAATTCCACTTCAATGCAGACCATGATAACCTAAAAATTGAGTTTTCAGATGTTAATTTCTTATTCGATTGCATTTAAACAATCCTAATTGTTAAAAATTTGTCAAATTCTGTTTTTAAAAAAAAATGCTGCTCTTAATTATTGTTACAAAAACCACTTAAAAAATTGAAAATTTTCAAAAATGGCATGAAATATGTGAAAATGTCTAACAAAAATCAGAATTTTCAGTTATTTTTGTTTTCATTTTAATAAATGCCTGTAGAGTGATATTTGCAGACAATAAACATCACATATCATTTATTACAAACTCATATTGAAAAAAATGTATTGAGTTTCATACCTGTATACATATAAACTCTAATTCCAATTTAACGCAGACTGCAATAACCTAAAAATTGAGTTTTCAGATGTTAATTTGTTATTAGATTGCTTTTAAACAAACCTAATTGCTAAAAATATGTTAAAGTTTGTTTTAAAAAATGCTGTTCTCAATTACTGCTACAAAAACCACTTAAAAATTGGCAAATTTTCAAAAATGGCATGAAATATGTGAAATTTTCTAACAAAAATCAGAATTTCCAGTTATTTTTGTTTTCATTTTAATAAATGACTGTAGAGTAATATTTGCAGACAATAAAGATCACTTGTCATTTATTACAAACTCATATTGAAAAAAAAGTATCGAGTTCCATCCCCGTATACATATAAACTAATTCCAATTCAACGCAGACCGCAATAGCCTAAAAATTGAGTTTTCAGATGTTAATTTGCTATTAGATTGCTTTTAAACAAACCTAATTGCTAAAAATATGTTAAATTCTGTTTAAAAAAAATGCTGCTCTAAAATATTGCTACAAAAACCACTTAAAAGTTGGCAAATTTCCAAAGATGGCATGAAATATGTGAAAATGTCTCACAAATATCAGAATTTTCAGTTCTTTTTGTTTTCATTTTAATAAATGCCTGTAGAGTCATATATGCAGACAATAAACATCACTTGTCATTTATATGAAACTCATATTAAAAAAAAGTATCGAGTTTCATCCCAGTATACATATAAACTGGAATTCCAATTCAATGCAGACCGCAATAACCTAAAAATTGAGTTTTCAAAAGTTAATTCCTTATTCAATTACATTTAAACAATCCTAATTGCTAAAAATATGTTAAATTCTGTTTTAAAAAAATGCTGTTCTCAAATATTGCTACAAAAACCACTTAAAAGTTGGCAAATTTCCAAAAATGGCATGAAATATGTGAAAATTTCTAACAAAAATCAGAATTTTCAGTTATTTTTGCTTTCATTTTAATAAATGCCTGTAGAGTCATATTTGCAGACAATAAACATCACTTATCATTTATTTGAAACTCATATTGAAAAAAAAGTATCGAGTTTCATCCCTGTACACATATAAACTGGAATTCCACTTCAATGCAGACCACGATAACCTATAAATTGAGTTTTCAGATGTTAATTTCTTATTCGATTGCATTTAAACAATCCTAATTGTTAAAAATTTGTCAAATTCTGTTTTAAAAAAAATGCTGCTCTTAATTATTGTTACAAAAACCACTTAAATAATTGAAATTTTTCAAAAATGGCATGAAATATGTGAAATTTTCTAACAAAAATCAGAATTTTCAGTTATTTTTGTTTTCATTTTAATAAATGCCTGTAGAGTCATATATGCAGACAATAAACATCACTTGTCAGTTATATGAAACTCATATTAAAAAAAAGTATTGAGTTTCATCCCAGTATACATATAAACTGGAATTCCAATTTAACACAGACCGCAATAATCTAAAAATTGAGTTTTCAGATGTTAATTTGTTGTTAGATTGCTTTTAAACAATCCTAATTGCTAAAAATATGTTAAATTCTGTTTTAAAAAATGCTGTTCTCAATTACTGCTACAAAAACCACTTAAAAATTGGCAAATTTTCAAAAATGGCATGAAATATGTGAAAATTTCTAACAAAAATCAGAATTTTCAGTTATTTTTGTTTTAATTTTAATAAATGCCTGTAGAGTGATATTTGCAGACAATAAACATCACATATCATTTATTACAAACTCATATTGAAAAAAATGTATTGAGTTTCATACCTGTATACATATAAACTCTAATTCCAATTTAACGCAGACTGCAATAACTTAAAAATTGATTTTCAGATGTTAATTTGTTATTAGATTGCTTTTAAACAAACCTAATTGCTAAAAATATGTTAAATTTTGTTTTAAAAAATGCTGTTCTCAATTACTGCTACAAAAACCACTTAAAAATTGGCAAATTTTGGAAAATGGCATGAAATATGTGAAAATTTCTAACAAAAATCAGAATTTTCAGTTCTTTTTGTTTTCATTTTAATAAATGCCTGTAGAGTTATATATGCAGACAATAAACATCACTTGTCATTTATATGAAACTCATATTAAAAAAAAGTATCGAGTTTCATCCCAGTATACATATAAACTGGAATTCCAATTCAATGCAGACCGCAATAACCTAAAAATTGAGTTTTCAAAAGTTAATTCCTTATTCAATTACATTTAAACAATCCTAATAGCTAAAAATATGTTAAATTCTGTTTTAAAAAAATGCTGTTCTCAAATATTGCTACAAAAACCACTTAAAAGTTGGCAAATTTCCAAAAATGGCATGAAATATGTGAAAATTTCTAACAAAAATCAGAAGTTTCAATTATTTTTGCTTTCATTTTAATTAATGCCTGTAGAGTCATATTTGCAGACAATAAACATCACTTATCCTTTATTTGAAACTCATATTGAAAAAAAAGTATCGAGTTTCATCCCTGTACACATATAAACTGGAATTCCACTTCAATGCAGACCACGATAACCTAAAAATTGAGTTTTCAGATGTTAATTTCTTATTCGATTGCATTTAAACAATCCTAATTGTTAAAAATTTGTCAAATTCTGTTTTAAAAAAAATGCTGCTCTTAATTATTGTTACAAAAACCACTTAAAAAATTGAAAATTTTCAAAAATGGCATGAAATATGTGAAAATTTCTAACAAAAATCAGAATTTTCAGTTATTTTTGTTTTCATTTTAATAAATGCCTGTAGAGTGATATTTGCAGACAATAAACATCACATATCATTTATTACAAACTCATATTGAAAAAAATGTATTGAGTTTCATACCTGTATACATATAAACTCTAATTCCAATTTAACGCAGACCGCAATAACCTAAAAATTGAGTTTTCAGATGTTAATTTGTTATTAGATTGCTTTTAAACAAACCTAATTGCTAAAAATATGTTAAATTTTGTTTTAAAAAATGCTGTTCTCAATTACTGCTACAAAAACCACTTAAAAATTGGAAAAATTTCAAAAATGGCATGAAATATGTGAAAATTTCTAACAAAAATCAGAATTTTCAGTTATTTTTGTTTTCATTTTAATAAATGACTGTAGAATAATATTTGCAGACAATAAAGATCACTTGTCATTTATTACAAACTCATATTGAAAAAAAAGTATCGAGTTCCATCCCCGTATACATATAAACTAATTCCAATTCAACGCAGACCGCAATAGCCTAAAAATTGAGTTTTCAGATGTTAATTTGCTATTAGATTGCTTTTAAACAAACCTAATTGCTAAAAATATGTTAAATTCTGTTTAAAAAAAATGCTGTTCTCAAATATTGCTACAAAAACCACTTAAAAGTTGGCAAATTTCCAAAGATGGCATGAAATATGTGAAAATGTCTCACAAATATCAGAATTTTCAGTTCTTTTTGTTTTCATTTTAATAAATGCCTGTAGAGTCATATATGCAGACAATAAACATCACTTGTCATTTATATGAAACTCATATTAAAAAAAAGTATCGAGTTTCATCCCAATATACATATAAACTGGAATTCCAATTCAATGCAGACCGCAATAACCTAAAAATTGAGTTTTCAAAAGTTAATTCCTTATTCAATTACATTTAAACAATCCTAATTGCTAAAAATATGTTAAATTCTGTTTTTAAAAAATGCTGTTCTCAAATATTGCTACAAAAACCACTTAAAAGTTGGCAAATTTCCAAAAATGGCATGAAATATGTGAAAATTTCTAACAAAAATCAGAATTTTCAGTTATTTTTGCTTTCATTTTAATAAATGCCTGTAGAGTCATATTTGCAGACAATAAACATCACTTATCATTTATTTGAAACTCATATTGAAAAAAAAGTATCGAGTTTCATCCCTGTACACATATAAACTGGAATTCCACTTCAATGCAGACCACGATAACCTAAAAATTGAGTTTTCAGATGTTAATTTGTTATTAGATTGCTTTTAAACAAACCTAATTGCTAAAAATATGTTAAATTTTGTTTTAAAAAATGCTGTTCTCAATTACTGCTACAAAAACCACTTAAAAATTGGCAAATTTTCAAAAATGGCATGAAATATGTGAAAATTTCTAACAAAAATCAGAATTTTCAGTTATTTTTCTTTTCATTTTAATAAATGCCTGTAGAGTAATATTTGCAGACAATAAAGATCACTTGTCATTTATTAACAACTCATATTGAAAAAAAAGTATCGAGTTCCATCCCCGTATACATATAAACTAATTCCAATTCAACGCAGACCGCAATAGCCTAAAAATTGAGTTTTCAGATGTTAATTTGCTATTAGATTGCTTTTAAACAAACCTAATTGCTAAAAATATGTTAAATTCTGTTTTAAAAAAATGCTGCTCTCAAATATTGCTACAAAAACCACTTAAAAGTTGGCAAATTTCCAAAAATGGCATGAAATATGTGAAAATGTCTCACAAATATCAGAATTTTCAGTTCCTTTTGTTTTCATTTTAATAAATGCCTGTAGAGTCATATATGCAGACAATAAACATCACTTGTCATTTATATGAAACTCATATTAAAAAAAAGTATCGAGTTTCATCCCAGTATACATATAAACTGGAATTCCAATTCAATGCAGACCGCAATAACCTAAAAATTGAGTTTTCAAAAGTTAATTCCTTATTCAATTACATTTAAACAATCCTAATTGCTAAAAATATGTTAAATTCTGTTTTAAAAAAATGCTGTTCTCAAATATTGCTACAAAAACCACTTAAAAGTTGGCAAATTTCCAAAAATGGCATGAAATATGTGAAAATTTCTAACAAAAATCAGAATTTTCAGTTATTTTTGCTTTCATTTTAATAAATGCCTGTAGAGTCATATTTGCAGACAATAAACATCACTTATCCTTTATTTGAAACTCATATTGAAAAAAAAGTATCGAGTTTCATCCCTGTACACATATAAACTGGAATTCCACTTCAATGCAGACCACGATAAACTAAAAATTGAATTTTCAGATGTTAATTTCTTATTCGATTGCATTTAAACAATCCTAATTGTTAAAAATTTGTCAAATTCTGTTTAAAAAAAAAATGCTGCTCTTAATTATTGTTACAAAAACCACTTAAAAAATTGAAAATTTTCAAAAATGGCATGAAATATGTGAAAATTTCTAACAAAAATCAGAATTTTCAGTTATTTTTGTTTTCATTTTAATAAATGCCTGTAGAGTGATATTTGCAGACAATAAACATCACATATCATTTATTACAAAATCATATTGAAAAAAATGTATTGAGTTTCATACCTGTATACATATAAACTCTAATTCCAATTTAACACAGACCGCAATAACCTAAAAATTGAGTTTTCAGATGTTAATTTGTTATTAGATTGCTTTTAAACAAACCTAATTGCTAAAAATATGTTAAATTTTGTTTTAAAAAATGCTGTTCTCAATTACTGCTACAAAAACCACTTAAAAATTGGCAAATTTTCAAAAATGGCATGAAATATGTGAAAATTTCTAACAAAAATCAGAATTTTCAGTTATTTTTGTTTTCATTTTAATAAATGACTGTAGAGTAATATTTGCAGACAATAAAGATCACTTGTCATTTATTACAAACTCATATTGAAAAAAAAGTATCGAGTTCCATCCCCGTATACATATAAACTAATTCCAATTCAACGCAGACCGCAATAGCCTAAAAATTGAGTTTTCAGATGTTAATTTGCTATTAGATTGCTTTTAAACAAACCTAATTGCTAAAAATATGTTAAGTTCTGTTTAAAAAAAATGCTGTTCTCAAATATTGCTACAAAAACCACTTAAAAGTTGGCAAATTTCCAAAGATGGCATGAAATATGTGAAAATGTCTCACAAATATCAGAATTTTCAGTTCTTTTTGTTTTCATTTTAATAAATGCCTGTAGAGTCATATATGCAGACAATAAACATCACTTGTCATTTATATGAAACTCATATTAAAAAAAAGTATCGAGTTTCATCCCAGTATACATATAAACTGGAATTCCAATTCAATGCAGACCGCAATAACCTAAAAATTGAGTTTTCAAAAGTTAATTCCTTATTCAATTACATTTAAACAATCCTAATTGCTAAAAATATGTTAAATTCTGTTTTAAAAAAATGCTGTTCTCAAATATTGCTACAAAAACCACTTAAAAGTTGGCAAATTTCCAAAAATGGCATGAAATATGTGAAAATTTCTAACAAAAATCAGAATTTTCAGTTATTTTTGCTTTCATTTTAATAAATGCCTGTAGAGTCATATTTGCAGACAATAAACATCACTTATCCTTTATTTGAAACTCATATTGAAAAAAAAGTATCGAGTTTCATCCCTGTACACATATAAACTGGAATTCCACTTCAATGCAGACCACGATAAACTAAAAATTGAATTTTCAGATGTTAATTTCTTATTCGATTGCATTTAAACAATCCTAATTGTTAAAAATTTGTCAAATTCTGTTTAAAAAAAAAATGCTGCTCTTAATTATTGTTACAAAAACCACTTAAAAAATTGAAAATTTTCAAAAATGGCATGAAATATGTGAAAATTTCTAACAAAAATCAGAATTTTCAGTTATTTTTGTTTTCATTTTAATAAATGCCTGTAGAGTGATATTTGCAGACAATAAACATCACATATCATTTATTACAAAATCATATTGAAAAAAATGTATTGAGTTTCATACCTGTATACATATAAACTCTAATTCCAATTTAACACAGACCGCAATAACCTAAAAATTGAGTTTTCAGATGTTAATTTGTTATTAGATTGCTTTTAAACAAACCTAATTGCTAAAAATATGTTAAATTTTGTTTTAAAAAATGCTGTTCTCAATTACTGCTACAAAAACCACTTAAAAATTGGCAAATTTTCAAAAATGGCATGAAATATGTGAAAATTTCTAACAAAAATCAGAATTTTCAGTTATTTTTGTTTTCATTTTAATAAATGACTGTAGAGTAATATTTGCAGACAATAAAGATCACTTGTCATTTATTACAAACTCATATTGAAAAAAAAGTATCGAGTTCCATCCCCGTATACATATAAACTAATTCCAATTCAACGCAGACCGCAATAGCCTAAAAATTGAGTTTTCAGATGTTAATTTGCTATTAGATTGCTTTTAAACAAACCTAATTGCTAAAAATATGTTAAGTTCTGTTTAAAAAAAATGCTGTTCTCAAATATTGCTACAAAAACCACTTAAAAGTTGGCAAATTTCCAAAGATGGCATGAAATATGTGAAAATGTCTCACAAATATCAGAATTTTCAGTTCTTTTTGTTTTCATTTTACTAAATGCCTGTAGAGTCATATATGCAGACAATAAACATCACTTGTCATTTATATGAAACTCATATTAAAAAAAAGTATCGAGTTTCATCCCAGTATACATATAAACTGGAATTCCAATTCAATGCAGACCGCAATAACCTAAAAATTGAGTTTTCAAAAGTTAATTCCTTATTCAATTACATTTAAACAATCCTAATTGCTAAAAATATGTTAAATTCTGTTTTAAAAAAATGCTGTTCTCAAATATTGCTACAAAATCACTTAAAAGTTGGCAAATTTCCAAAAATGGCATGAAATATGTGAAAATTTCTAACAAAACTCAGAATTTTCAGTTATTTTTGCTTTCATTTTAATAAATGCCTGTAGAGTCATATTTGCAGACAATAAACATCACTTATCATTTATTTGAAACTCATATTGAAAAAAAAGTATCGAGTTTCATCCCTGTACACATATAAACTGGAATTCCACTTCAATGCAGACCATGATAACCTAAAAATTGAGTTTTCAGATGTTAATTTCTTATTCGATTGCATTTAAACAATCCTAATTGTTAAAAATTTGTCAAATTCTGTTTTTAAAAAAAAATGCTGCTCTTATTTATTGTTACAAAAACCACTTAAAAAATTGAAAATTTTCAAAAATGGCATGAAATATGTGAAAATGTCTAACAAAAATCAGAATTTTCAGTTATTTTTGTTTTCATTTTAATAAATGCCTGTAGAGTGATATTTGCAGACAATAAACATCACATATCATTTATTACAAACTCATATTGAAAAAAATGTATTGAGTTTCATACCTGTATACATATAAACTCTAATTCCAATTTAACGCAGACTGCAATAACCTAAAAATTGAGTTTTCAGATGTTAATTTGTTATTAGATTGCTTTTAAACAAACCTAATTGCTAAAAATATGTTAAAGTTTGTTTTAAAAAATGCTGTTCTCAATTACTGCTACAAAAACCACTTAAAAATTGGCAAATTTTCAAAAATGGCATGAAATATGTGAAATTTTCTAACAAAAATCAGAATTTCCAGTTATTTTTGTTTTCATTTTAATAAATGACTGTAGAGTAATATTTGCAGACAATAAAGATCACTTGTCATTTATTACAAACTCATATTGAAAAAAAAGTATCGAGTTCCATCCCCGTATACATATAAACTAATTCCAATTCAACGCAGACCGCAATAGCCTAAAAATTGAGTTTTCAGATGTTAATTTGCTATTAGATTGCTTTTAAACAAACCTAATTGCTAAAAATATGTTAAATTCTGTTTAAAAAAAATGCTGCTCTAAAATATTGCTACAAAAACCACTTAAAAGTTGGCAAATTTCCAAAGATGGCATGAAATATGTGAAAATGTCTCACAAATATCAGAATTTTCAGTTCTTTTTGTTTTCATTTTAATAAATGCCTGTAGAGTCATATATGCAGACAATAAACATCACTTGTCATTTATATGAAACTCATATTAAAAAAAAGTATCGAGTTTCATCCCAGTATACATATAAACTGGAATTCCAATTCAATGCAGACCGCAATAACCTAAAAATTGAGTTTTCAAAAGTTAATTCCTTATTCAATTACATTTAAACAATCCTAATTGCTAAAAATATGTTAAATTCTGTTTTAAAAAAATGCTGTTCTCAAATATTGCTACAAAAACCACTTAAAAGTTGGCAAATTTCCAAAAATGGCATGAAATATGTGAAAATTTCTAACAAAAATCAGAATTTTCAGTTATTTTTGCTTTCATTTTAATAAATGCCTGTAGAGTCATATTTGCAGACAATAAACATCACTTATCATTTATTTGAAACTCATATTGAAAAAAAAGTATCGAGTTTCATCCCTGTACACATATAAACTGGAATTCCACTTCAATGCAGACCACGATAACCTATAAATTGAGTTTTCAGATGTTAATTTCTTATTCGATTGCATTTAAACAATCCTAATTGTTAAAAATTTGTCAAATTCTGTTTTAAAAAAAATGCTGCTCTTAATTATTGTTACAAAAACCACTTAAATAATTGAAATTTTTCAAAAATGGCATGAAATATGTGAAATTTTCTAACAAAAATCAGAATTTTCAGTTATTTTTGTTTTCATTTTAATAAATGCCTGTAGAGTCATATATGCAGACAATAAACATCACTTGTCAGTTATATGAAACTCATATTAAAAAAAAGTATTGAGTTTCATCCCAGTATACATATAAACTGGAATTCCAATTTAACACAGACCGCAATAATCTAAAAATTGAGTTTTCAGATGTTAATTTGTTGTTAGATTGCTTTTAAACAATCCTAATTGCTAAAAATATGTTAAATTCTGTTTTAAAAAATGCTGTTCTCAATTACTGCTACAAAAACCACTTAAAAATTGGCAAATTTTCAAAAATGGCATGAAATATGTGAAAATTTCTAACAAAAATCAGAATTTTCAGTTATTTTTGTTTTCATTTTAATAAATGCCTGTAGAGTGATATTTGCAGACAATAAACATCACATATCATTTATTACAAACTCATATTGAAAAAAATGTATTGAGTTTCATACCTGTATACATATAAACTCTAATTCCAATTTAACGCAGACTGCAATAACTTAAAAATTGATTTTCAGATGTTAATTTGTTATTAGATTGCTTTTAAACAAACCTAATTGCTAAAAATATGTTAAATTTTGTTTTAAAAAATGCTGTTCTCAATTACTGCTACAAAAACCACTTAAAAATTGGCAAATTTTGGAAAATGGCATGAAATATGTGAAAATTTCTAACAAAAATCAGAATTTTCAGTTCTTTTTGTTTTCATTTTAATAAATGCCTGTAGAGTTATATATGCAGACAATAAACATCACTTGTCATTTATATGAAACTCATATTAAAAAAAAGTATCGAGTTTCATCCCAGTATACATATAAACTGGAATTCCAATTCAATGCAGACCGCAATAACCTAAAAATTGAGTTTTCAAAAGTTAATTCCTTATTCAATTACATTTAAACAATCCTAATAGCTAAAAATATGTTAAATTCTGTTTTAAAAAAATGCTGTTCTCAAATATTGCTACAAAAACCACTTAAAAGTTGGCAAATTTCCAAAAATGGCATGAAATATGTGAAAATTTCTAACAAAAATCAGAATTTTCAGTTATTTTTGCTTTCATTTTAATAAATGCCTGTAGAGTCATATTTGCAGACAATAAACATCACTTATCCTTTATTTGAAACTCATATTGAAAAAAAAGTATCGAGTTTCATCCCTGTACACATATAAACTGGAATTCCACTTCAATGCAGACCACGATAACCTAAAAATTGAGTTTTCAGATGTTAATTTCTTATTCGATTGCATTTAAACAATCCTAATTGTTAAAAATTTGTCAAATTCTGTTTTAAAAAAAAATGCTGCTCTTAATTATTGTTACAAAAACCACTTAAAAAATTGAAAATTTTCAAAAATGGCATGAAATATGTGAAAATTTCTAACAAAAAACAGAATTTTCAGTTATTTTTGTTTTCATTTTAATAAATGCCTGTAGAGTGATATTTGCAGACAATAAACATCACATATCATTTATTACAAACTCATATTGAAAAAAATGTATTGAGTTTCATACCTGTATACATATAAACTCTAATTCCAATTTAACGCAGACTGCAATAACCTAAAAATTGAGTTTTCAGATGTTAATTTGTTATTAGATTGCTTTTAAACAAACCTAATTGCTAAAAATATGTTAAATTTTGTTTTAAAAAATGCTGTTCTCAATTACTGCTACAAAAACCACTTAAAAATTGGCAAATTTTCAAAAATGGCATGAAATATGTGAAAATTTCTAACAAAAATCAGAATTTTCAGTTATTTTTGTTTTCATTTTAATAAATGCCTGTAGAGTAATATTTGCAGACAATAAAGATCACTTGTCATTTATTACAAACTCATATTGAAAAAAAAGTATCGAGTTCCATCCCCGTATACATATAAACTAATTCCAATTCAACGCAGACCGCAATAGCCTAAAAATTGAGTTTTCAGATGTTAATTTGCTATTAGATTGCTTTTAAACAAACCTAATTGCTAAAAATTTGTCAAATTCTGTTTTAGAAAAAATGCTGCTCTTAATTATTGTTACAAAAACCACTTAAATAATTGAAATTTTTCAAAAATGGCATGAAATATGTGAAAATTTCTAACAAAAATCAGAATTTTCAGTTATTTTTGTTTTCATTTTAATAAATGCCTGTAGAGTCATA
This sequence comes from Maratus speciosus, assembly GCA_963932465.1. NCBI lineage: Eukaryota > Metazoa > Arthropoda > Arachnida > Araneae > Salticidae > Maratus > Maratus speciosus. Next base: position 607,913,042 of record OZ010787.1, read on the forward strand.
TATGCAGACAATAAACATCACTTGTCAGTTATATTAAACTCATATTAAAAAAAAGTATTGAGTTTCATCCCAGTATACATATAAACTGGAATTCCAATTGAAGGCAGACCGCAATAACCTAAAAATTGAGTTTTCAAAAGTTAATTCCTTATTCAATTACATTTAAATAATCCTAATTGCTAAAAATATGTTAAATTCTGCTTTTAAAAAATGCTGTTCTCAAATATTGCTACAAAAACCACTTAAAAGTTGGCAAATTTCCAAAAATGGCATGAAATATGTGAAAATTTCTAACAAAAATCAGAATTTTCAGTTACTTTTGCTTTCATTTTAATAAATGCCTGTAGAGTCATATTTGCAGAAAATAAACATCACTTATCATTTATTTGAAACTCATATTGAAAAAAAAGTATCGAGTTTCATCCCTGTACACATATAAACTGGAATTCCACTTCAATGCAGACCACGATAACCTAAAAATTGAGTTTTCAGGTGTTAATTTCTTATTCGATTGCATTTAAACAATCCTAATTGTTAAAAATTTGTCAAATTCTGTTTTAAAAAAATTGCTGCTCTTAATTATTCTTACGAAAACCACTTAAAAAATTGAAAATTTTCAAAAATGGCATGAAATATGTGAAAATTTCTAACAAAAATCAGAATTTTCAGTTATTTTTGTTTTCATTTTAATAAATGCCTGTAGAGTCATATTTGCAGACAATAAACATCACTTATCATTTATTACAAACTCAAATTGAAAAAAAGTATTGAGTTTCATACCTGTATACATATAAACTCTAATTCCAATTTAACGCAGACCGCAATAATCTAAAAATTGAGTTTTCAGATGTTAATTTGTTGTTAGATTGCTTTTAAACAATCCTAATTGCTAAAAATATGTTAAATTCTGTTTTAAAAAATGCTGTTCTCAATTATTGCTACAAAAACCACTTAAAAATTGGCAAATTTTCAAAAATGGCATGAAATATGTGAAAATTTCTAACAAAAATCAGAATTTTCAGTTATTTTTATTTTCATTTTAATAAATGCCTGTAGAGTAATATTTGCAGACAATAAAGATCACTTGTCATTTATTACAAACTCATATTGAAAAAAAAGTATCGAGTTCCATCCCCGTATACATATAAACTAATTCCAATTCAACGCAGACCGCAATAGCCTAAAAATTGAGTTTTCAGATGTTAATTTGCTATTAGATTGCTTTTAAACAAACCTAATTGCTAAAAATATGTTAAATTCTGTTTAAAAAAAATGCTGCTCTCAAATATTGCTACAAAAACCACTTAAAAGTTGGCAAATTTCCAAAAATGGCATGAAATATGTGAAAATGTCTCACAAATATCAGAATTTTCAGTTCTTTTTGTTTTCATTTTAATAAATGCCTGTAGAGTCATATATGCAGACAATAAACATCACTTGTCATTTATATGAAACTCATATTAAAAAAAAGTATCGAGTTTCATCCCAGTATACATATAAACTGGAATTCCAATTCAATGCACACCGCAATAACCTAAAAATTGAGTTTTCAAAAGTTAATTCCTTATTCAATTACATTTAAACAATCCTAATTGCTAAAAATATGTTAAATTCTGTTTTAAAAAAATGCTGTTCTCAAATATTGCTACAAAAACCACTTAAAAGTTCGCAAATTTCCAAAAATGGCATGAAATATGTGAAAATTTCTAACAAAAATCATAATTTTCAGTTATTTTTGCTTTCATTTTAATAAATGCCTGTAGAGTCATATTTGCAGACAATAAACATCACTTATCCTTTATTTGAAACTCATATTGAATAAAAAGTATCGAGTTTCATCCCTGTACACATATAAACTGGAATTCCACTTCAATGCAGACCACGATAACCTAAAAATTGAGTTTTCAGATGTTAATTTCTTATTCGATTGCATTTAAACAATCCTAATTGCTAAAAATATGTTAAATTTTGTTTTAAAAAATGCTGTTCTCAATTACTGCTACAAAAACCACTTAAAAATTGGCAAATTTTCAAAAATGGCATGAAATATGTGAAAATTTCTAACAAAAATCAGAATTTTCAGTTATTTTTGTTTTCATTTTAATAAATGCTTGTAGAGTGATATTTGCAGACAATAAACATCACATATCATTTATTACAAACTCATATTGAAAAAAATGTATTGAGTTTCATACCTGTATACATATAAACTCTAATTCCAATTTAACGCAGACCGCAATAACCTAAAAATTGAGTTTTCAGATGTTAATTTGTTATTAGATTGCTTTTAAACAAACCTAATTGCTAAAAATATGTTAAATTTTGTTTTAAAAAATGCTGTTCTCAATTACTGCTACAAAAACCACTTAAAAATTGGCAAATTTTCAAAAATGGCATGAAATATGTGAAAATTTCTAACAAAAATCAGAATTTTCAGTTATTTTTGTTTTCATTTTAATAAATGACTGTAGAGTAATATTTGCAGACAATAAAGATCACTTGTCATTTATTACAAACTCATATTGAAAAAAAAGTATCGAGTTCCATCCCCGTATACATATAAACTAATGCCAATTCAACGCAGACCGCAACAGCCTAAAAATTGAGTTTTCAGATGTTAATTTGCTATTAGATTGCTTTTAAACAAACCTAATTGCTAAAAATATGTTAAATTCTGTTTAAAAAAAATGCTGTTCTCAAATATTGCTACAAAAACCACTTAAAAGTTGGCAAATTTCCAAAGATGGCATGAAATATGTGAAAATGTCTCACAAATATCAGAATTTTCAGTTCTTTTTGTTTTCATTTTAATAAATGCCTGTAGAGTCATATATGCAGACAATAAACATCACTTGTCATTTATATGAAACTCATATTAAAAAAAAGTATCGAGTTTCATCCCAGTATACATATAAACTGGAATTCCAATTCAATGCAGACCGCAATAGCCTAAAAATTGAGTTTTCAGATGTTAATTTGCTATTAGATTGCTTTTAAACAAACCTAATTGCTAAAAATTTGTCAAATTCTGTTTTTAAAAAAATGCTGCTCTTAATTATTGTTACAAAAACCACTTAAATAATTGAAATTTTCCAAAAATGGCATGAAATATGTGAAAATGTCTCACAAATATCAGAATTTTCAGTTCTTTTTGTTTTCATTTTAATAAATGCCTGTAGAGTCATATATGCAGACAATAAACATCACTTGTCATTTATATGAAACTCATATTAAAAAAAAGTATCGAGTTTCATCCCAGTATACATATAAACTGGAATTCCAATTCAATGCACACCGCAATAACCTAAAAATTGAGTTTTCAAAAGTTAATTCCTTATTCAATTACATTTAAACAATCCTAATTGCTAAAAATATGTTAAATTCTGTTTTAAAAAAATGCTGTTCTCAAATATTGCTACAAAAACCACTTAAAAGTTCGCAAATTTCCAAAAATGGCATGAAATATGTGAAAATTTCTAACAAAAATCAGAATTTTCAGTTATTTTTGCTTTCATTTTAATAAATGCCTGTAGAGTCATATTTGCAGACAATAAACATCACTTATCCTTTATTTGAAACTCATATTGAATAAAAAGTATCGAGTTTCATCCCTGTACACATATAAACTGGAATTCCACTTCAATGCAGACCACGATAACCTAAAAATTGAGTTTTCAGATGTTAATTTCTTATTCGATTGCATTTAAACAATCCTAATTGCTAAAAATATGTTAAATTTTGTTTTAAAAAATGCTGTTCTCAATTACTGCTACAAAAACCACTTAAAAATTGGCAAATTTTCAAAAATGGCATGAAATATGTGAAAATTTCTAACAAAAATCAGAATTTTCAGTTATTTTTGTTTTCATTTTAATAAATGCCTGTAGAGTGATATTTGCAGACAATAAACATCACATATCATTTATTACAAACTCATATTGAAAAAAATGTATTGAGTTTCATACCTGTATACATATAAACTCTAATTCCAATTTAACGCAGACCGCAATAACCTAAAAATTGAGTTTTCAGATGTTAATTTGTTATTAGATTGCTTTTAAACAAACCTAATTGCTAAAAATATGTTAAATTTTGTTTTAAAAAATGCTGTTCTCAATTACTGCTACAAAAACCACTTAAAAATTGGCAAATTTTCAAAAATGGCATGAAATATGTGAAAATTTCTAACAAAAATCAGAATTTTCAGTTATTTTTGTTTTCATTTTAATAAATGACTGTAGAGTAATATTTGCAGACAATAAAGATCACTTGTCATTTATTACAAACTCATATTGAAAAAAAAGTATCGAGATCCATCCCCGTATACATATAAACTAATTCCAATTCAACGCAGACCGCAATAGCCTAAAAATTGAGTTTTCAGATGTTAATTTGCTATTAGATTGCTTTTAAACAAACCTAATTGCTAAAAATTTGTCAAATTCTGTTTTAAAAAAAATGCTGCTCTTAATTATTGTTACAAAAACCACTAAAATAATTGAAATTTTTCAAAAATGGCATGAAATATGTGAAAATTTCTAACAAAAATCAGAATTTTCAGTTATTTTTATTTTCATTTTAATAAATGCCTGTAGAGTAATATTTGCAGACAATAAAGATCACTTGTCATTTATTACAAACTCATATTGAAAAAAAAGTATCGAATTTCATCCCCGTATACATATAAACTAATTCCAATTTAACGCAGACCGCAATAATCTAAAAATTGAGTTTTCAGATGTTAATTTGTTGTAAGATTGCTTTTAAACAATCCTAATTGCTAAAAATATGTTAAATTCTGTTTTAAAAAATGCTGTTCTCAATTATTGCTACAAAAACCACTTAAAAATTGGCAAATTTTCAAAAATGGCATGAAATATGTGAAAATTTCTAACAAAAATCAGAATTTTCAGTTATTTTTGTTTTCATTTTAATAAATGCCTGTAGAGTGATATTTGCAGACAATAAACATCACATATCATTTATTACAAACTCATATTGAAAAAAATGTATTGAGTTTCATACCTGTATACATATAAACTCTAATTCCAATTTAACGCAGACTGCAATAACCTAAAAATTGAGTTTTCAGATGTTAATTTATTATTAGATTGCTTTTAAACAAACCTAATTGCTAAAAATATGTTAAATTTTGTTTTAAAAAATGCTGTTCTCAATTACTGCTACAAAAACCACTTAAAAATTGGCAAATTTTCAAAAATGGCATGAAATATGTGAAAATTTCTAACAAAAATCAGAATTTTCAGTTATTTTTGTTTTCATTTTAATAAATGCCTGTAGAGTCATATATGCAGAAATAAACATCACTTGTCAGTTATATTAAACTCATATTAAAAAAAAGTATTGAGTTTCATCCCAGTATACATATAAACTGGAATTCCAATTGAATGCAGACCGCAATAACCTAAAAATTGAGTTTTCAAAAGTTAATTCCTTATTCAATTACATTTAAATAATCCTAATTGCTAAAAATATGTTAAATTCTGTTTTAAAAAAATGCTGTTCTCAAATATTGCTACAAAAACCACTTAAAAGTTGGCAAATTTCCAAAAATGGCATGAAATATGTAAAAATTTCTAACAAAAATCAGAATTTTCAGTTACTTTTGCTTTCATTTTAATAAATGCCTGTAGAGTCATATTTGCAGAAAATAAACATCACTTATCATTTATTTGAAACTCATATTGAAAAAAAAGTATCGAGTTTCATCCCTGTACACATATAAACTGGAATTCCACTTCAATACAGACCACGATAACCTAAAAATTGAGTTTTCAGATGTTAATTTCTTATTCGATTGCATTTAAACAATCCTAATTGTTAAAAATTTGTCAAATTCTGTTTTAAAAAAATTGCTGCTCTTAATTATTCTTACAAAAACCACTTAAAAAATTGAAAATTTTCAAAAATGGCATGAAATATGTGAAAATTTCTAACAAAAATCAGAATTTTCAGTTATTTTTGTTTTCATTTTAATAAATGCCTGTAGAGTCATATTTGCGGACAATAAACATCACTTATCATTTATTACAAACTCAAATTGAAAAAAGTATTGAGTTTCATACCTGTATACATATAAACTCTAATTCCAATTTAACGCAGACCGCAATAATCTAAAAATTGAGTTTTCAGATGTTAATTTGTTGTTAGATTGCTTTTAAACAATCCTAATTGCTAAAAATATGTTAAATTCTGTTTTAAAAAATGCTGTTCTCAATTATTGCTACAAAAACCACTTAAAAATTGGCAAATTTTCAAAAATGGCATGAAATATGTGAAAATTTCTAACAAAAATCAGAATTTTCAGTTATTTTTATTTTCATTTTAATAAATGCCTGTAGAGTAATATTTGCAGACAATAAAGATCACTTGTCATTTATTACAAACTCATATTGAAAAAAAAGTATCGAGTTTCATCCCCGTATACATATAAACTAATTCCAATTTAACGCAGACCACAATAATCTAAAAATTGAGTTTTCAGATGTTAATTTGTTGTTAGATTGCTTTTAAACAATCCTAATTGCTAAAAATATGTTAAATTCTGTTTTAAAAAATGCTGTTCTCAATTATTGCTACAAAAACCACTTAAAAATTGGCAAATTTCAAAAATGGCATGAAATATGTGAAAATTTCTAACAAAAATCAGAATTTTCAGTTATTTTTGTTTTCATTTTAATAAATGCCTGTAGAGTGATATTTGCAGACAATAAACATCACATATCATTTATTACAAACTCATATTGAAAAAAATGTATTGAGTTTCATACCTGTATACATATAAACTCTTAATTCCAATTTAACGCAGACCTCAATAACTTAAAAATTGAGTTTTCAGATGTTAATTTGTTATTAGATTGCTTTTAAACAAACCTAATTGCTAAAAATATGTTAAATTTTGTTTTAAAAAATGCTGTTCTCAATTACTGCTACAAAAACCACTTAAAAATTGGCAAATTTTCTAAAATGGCATGAAATATGTGAAAATTTCTAACAAAAATCAGAATTTTCAGTTCTTTTTGTTTTCATTTTAATAAATGCCTGTAGAGTCATATATGCAGACAATAAACATCACTTGTCAGTTATATTAAACTCATATTAAAAAAAAGTATTGAGTTTCATCCCAGTATACATATAAACTGGAATTCCAATTGAAGGCAGACCGCAATAACCTAAAAATTGAGTTTTCAAAAGTTAATTCCTTATTCAATTACATTTAAATAATCCTAATTGCTAAAAATATGTTAAATTCTGTTTTTAAAAAATGCTGTTCTCAAATATTGCTACAAAAACCACTTAAAAGTTGGCAAATTTCCAAAAATGGCATGAAATATGTGAAAATTTCTAACAAAAATCAGAATTTTCAGTTACTTTTGCTTTCATTTTAATAAATGCCTGTAGAGTCATATTTGCAGAAAATAAACATCACTTATCATTTATTTGAAACTCATATTGAAAAAAAAGTATCGAGTTTCATCCCTGTACACATATAAACTGGAATTCCACTTCAATGCAGACCACGATAACCTAAAAATTGAGTTTTCAGATGTTAATTTCTTATTCGATTGCATTTAAACAATCCTAATTGTTAAAAATTTGTCAAATTCTGTTTTAAAAAAATTGCTGCTCTTAATTATTCTTACGAAAACCACTTAAAAAATTGAAAATTTTCAAAAATGGCATGAAATATGTGAAAATTTCTAACAAAAATCAGAATTTTCAGTTATTTTTGTTTTCATTTTAATAAATGCCTGTAGAGTCATATTTGCAGACAATAAACATCACTTATCATTTATTACAAACTCAAATTGAAAAAAAGTATTGAGTTTCATACCTGTATACATATAAACTCTAATTCCAATTTAACGCAGACCGCAGTAATCTAAAAATTGAGTTTTCAGATGTTAATTTGTTGTTAGATTGCTTTTAAACAATCCTAATTGCTAAAAATATGTTAAATTCTGTTTTAAAAAATGCTGTTCTCAATTATTGCTACAAAAACCACTTAAAAATTGGCAAATTTTCAAAAATGGCATGAAATATGTGAAAATTTCTAACAAAAATCAGAATTTTCAGTTATTTTTATTTTCATTTTAATAAATGCCTGTAGAGTAATATTTGCAGACAATAAAGATCACTTGTCATTTATTACAAACTCATATTAAAAAAAAAGTATCGAGTTTCATCCCCGTATACATATAAACTAATTCCAATTTAACGCAGACCGCAATAATCTAAAAATTGAGTTTTCAGATGTTAATTTGTTGTTAGATTGCTTTTAAACAATCCTAATTGCTAAAAATATGTTAAATTCTGTTTTAAAAAATGCTGTTCTCAATTATTGCTACAAAAACCACTTAAAAATTGGCAAATTTTCAAAAATGGCATGAAATATGTGAAAATTTCTAACAAAAATCAGAATTTTCAGTTATTTTTGTTTTCATTTTAATAAATGCCTGTAGAGTAATATTTGCAGACAATAAAGATCACTTGTCATTTATTACAAACTCATATTGAAAAAAAAGTATTGAGTTCCATCCCCGTATACATATAAACTAATTCCAATTCAACGCAGACCGCAATAGCCTAAAAATTGAGTTTTCAGATGTTAATTTGCTATTAGATTGCTTTTAAACAAACCTAATTGCTAAAAATATGTTAAATTCTGTTTAAAAAAAATGCTGCTCTCAAATATTGCTACAAAAACCACTTAAAAGTTGGCAAATTTCCAAAAATGGCATGAAATATGTGAAAATGTCTCACAAATATCAGAATTTTCAGTTCTTTTTGTTTTCATTTTAATAAATGCCTGTAGAGTCATATATGCAGACAATAAACATCACTTGTCATTTATATGAAACTCATATTAAAAAAAAGTATCGAGTTTCATCCCAGTATACATATAAACTGGAATTCCAATTCAATGCAGACCGCAATAGCCTAAAAATTGAGTTTTCAGATGTTAATTTGCTATTAGATTGCTTTTAAACAAACCTAATTGCTAAAAATTTGTCAAATTCTGTTTTAAAAAAAATGCTGCTCTTAATTATTGTTACAAAAACCACTAAAATAATTGAAATTTTTCAAAAATGGCATGAAATATGTGAAAATTTCTAACAAAAATCAGAATTTTCAGTTATTTTTGTTTTCATTTTAATAAATGCCTGTAGAGTCATATATGCAGACAATAAACATCACTTGTCATTTATATGAAACTCATATTAAAAAAAAGTATCGAGTTTCATCCCAGTATACATATAAACTGGAATTCCAATTCAATGCACACCGCAATAACCTAAAAATTGAGTTTTCAAAAGTTAATTCCTTATTCAATTACATTTAAACAATCCTAATTGCTAAAAATATGTTAAATTCTGTTTTAAAAAAATGCTGTTCTCAAATATTGCTACAAAAACCACTTAAAAGTTCGCAAATTTCCAAAAATGGCATGAAATATGTGAAAATTTCTAACAAAAATCAGAATTTTCAGTTATTTTTGCTTTCATTTTAATAAATGCCTGTAGAGTCATATTTGCAGACAATAAACATCACTTATCCTTTATTTGAAACTCATATTGAATAAAAAGTATCGAGTTTCATCCCTGTACACATATAAACTGGAATTCCACTTCAATGCAGACCACGATAACCTAAAAATTGAGTTTTCAGATGTTAATTTCTTATTCGATTGCATTTAAACAATCCTAATTGCTAAAAATATGTTAAATTTTGTTTTAAAAAATGCTGTTCTCAATTACTGCTACAAAAACCACTTAAAAATTGGCAAATTTTCAAAAATGGCATGAAATATGTGAAAATTTCTAACAAAAATCAGAATTTTCAGTTATTTTTGTTTTCATTTTAATAAATGCCTGTAGAGTGATATTTGCAGACAATAAACATCACATATCATTTATTACAAACTCATATTGAAAAAAATGTATTGAGTTTCATACCTGTATACATATAAACTCTAATTCCAATTTAACGCAGACCGCAATAACCTAAAAATTGAGTTTTCAGATGTTAATTTGTTATTAGATTGCTTTTAAACAAACCTAATTGCTAAAAATATGTTAAATTTTGTTTTAAAAAATGCTGTTCTCAATTACTGCTACAAAAACCACTTAAAAATTGGCAAATTTTCAAAAATGGCATGAAATATGTGAAAATTTCTAACAAAAATCAGAATTTTCAGTTATTTTTGTTTTCATTTTAATAAATGACTGTAGAGTAATATTTGCAGACAATAAAGATCACTTGTCATTTATTACAAACTCATATTGAAAAAAAAGTATCGAGATCCATCCCCGTATACATATAAACTAATTCCAATTCAACGCAGACCGCAATAGCCTAAAAATTGAGTTTTCAGATGTTAATTTGCTATTAGATTGCTTTTAAACAAACCTAATTGCTAAAAATTTGTCAAATTCTGTTTTAAAAAAAATGCTGCTCTTAATTATTGTTACAAAAACCACTAAAATAATTGAAATTTTTCAAAAATGGCATGAAATATGTGAAAATTTCTAACAAAAATCAGAATTTTCAGTTATTTTTGTTTTCATTTTAATAAATGCCTGTAGAGTCATATATGCAGAAATAAACATCACTTGTCAGTTATATTAAACTCATATTAAAAAAAAGTATTGAGTTTCATCCCAGTATACATATAAACTGGAATTCCAATTGAATGCAGACCGCAATAACCTAAAAATTGAGTTTTCAAAAGTTAATTCCTTATTCAATTACATTTAAATAATCCTAATTGCTAAAAATATGTTAAATTCTGTTTTAAAAAAATGCTGTTCTCAAATATTGCTACAAAAACCACTTAAAAGTTGGCAAATTTCCAAAAATGGCGTGAAATATGTGAAAATTTCTAACAAAAATCAGAATTTTCAGTTACTTTTGCTTTCATTTTAATAAATGCCTGTAGAGTCATATTTGCAGAAAATAAACATCACTTATCATTTATTTGAAACTCATATTGAAAAAAAAGTATCGAGTTTCATCCCTGTACACATATAAACTGGAATTCCACTTCAATACAGACCACGATAACCTAAAAATTGAGTTTTCAGATGTTAATTTCTTATTCGATTGCATTTAAACAATCCTAATTGTTAAAAATTTGTCAAATTCTGTTTTAAAAAAATTGCTGCTCTTAATTATTCTTACAAAAACCACTTAAAAATTGGCAAATTTTCAAAAATGGCATGAAATATGTGAAAATTTCTAACAAAAATCAGAATTTTCAGTTATTTTTATTTTCATTTTAATAAATGCCTGTAGAGTAATATTTGCAGACAATAAAGATCACTTGTCATTTATTACAAACTCATATTGAAAAAAAAGTATCGAGTTTCATCCCCGTATACATATAAACTAATTCCAATTTAACGCAGACCGCAATAATCTAAAAATTGAGTTTTCAGATGTTAATTTGTTGTAAGATTGCTTTTAAACAATCCTAATTGCTAAAAATATGTTAAATTCTGTTTTAAAAAATGCTGTTCTCAATTATTGCTACAAAAACCACTTAAAAATTGGCAAATTTTCAAAAATGGCATGAAATATGTGAAAATTTCTAACAAAAATCAGAATTTTCAGTTATTTTTGTTTTCATTTTAATAAATGCCTGTAGAGTGATATTTGCAGACAATAAACATCACATATCATTTATTACAAACTCATATTGAAAAAAATGTATTGAGTTTCATACCTGTATACATATAAACTCTAATTCCAATTTAACGCAGACTGCAATAACCTAAAAATTGAGTTTTCAGATGTTAATTTATTATTAGATTGCTTTTAAACAAACCTAATTGCTAAAAATATGTTAAATTTTGTTTTAAAAAATGCTGTTCTCAATTACTGCTACAAAAACCACTTAAAAATTGGCAAATTTTCAAAAATGGCATGAAATATGTGAAAATTTCTAACAAAAATCAGAATTTTCAGTTATTTTTGTTTTCATTTTAATAAATGCCTGTAGAGTCATATATGCAGAAATAAACATCACTTGTCAGTTATATTAAACTCATATTAAAAAAAAGTATTGAGTTTCATCCCAGTATACATATAAACTGGAATTCCAATTGAATGCAGACCGCAATAACCTAAAAATTGAGTTTTCAAAAGTTAATTCCTTATTCAATTACATTTAAATAATCCTAATTGCTAAAAATATGTTAAATTCTGTTTTAAAAAAATGCTGTTCTCAAATATTGCTACAAAAACCACTTAAAAGTTGGCAAATTTCCAAAAATGGCATGAAATATGTAAAAATTTCTAACAAAAATCAGAATTTTCAGTTACTTTTGCTTTCATTTTAATAAATGCCTGTAGAGTCATATTTGCAGAAAATAAACATCACTTATCATTTATTTGAAACTCATATTGAAAAAAAAGTATCGAGTTTCATCCCTGTACACATATAAACTGGAATTCCACTTCAATACAGACCACGATAACCTAAAAATTGAGTTTTCAGATGTTAATTTCTTATTCGATTGCATTTAAACAATCCTAATTGTTAAAAATTTGTCAAATTCTGTTTTAAAAAAATTGCTGCTCTTAATTATTCTTACAAAAACCACTTAAAAAATTGAAAATTTTCAAAAATGGCATGAAATATGTGAAAATTTCTAACAAAAATCAGAATTTTCAGTTATTTTTGTTTTCATTTTAATAAATGCCTGTAGAGTCATATTTGCGGACAATAAACATCACTTATCATTTATTACAAACTCAAATTGAAAAAAGTATTGAGTTTCATACCTGTATACATATAAACTCTAATTCCAATTTAACGCAGACCGCAATAGCCTAAAAATTGAGTTTTCAGATGTTAATTTGTTATTAGGTTGCTTTTAAACAATCCTAATTGCTAAAAATATGTTAAATTCTGTTTTAATAAATGCAGTTCTCAATTATTGCTACAAAACCCCCTTAAAAATTGGCAAATTTTCAAAAATAGCATGAAATATGTGAAAATTTCTAACAAAAATCAGAATTTTCAGTTATTTTTGTTTTCATTTTAATAAATGCCTGTAGAGTCATATATGCAGAAATAAACATCACTTGTCAGTTATATTAAACTCATATTAAAAAAAAGTATTGAGTTTCATCCCAGTATACATATAAACTGGAATTCCAATTGAATGCAGACCGCAATAACCTAAAAATTGAGTTTTCAAAAGTTAATTCCTTATTCAATTACATTTAAATAATCCTAATTGCTAAAAATATGTTAAATTCTGTTTTAAAAAAATGCTGTTCTCAAATATTGCTACAAAAACCACTTAAAAGTTGGCAAATTTCCAAAAATGGCGTGAAATATGTGAAAATTTCTAACAAAAATCAGAATTTTCAGTTACTTTTGCTTTCATTTTAATAAATGCCTGTAGAGTCATATTTGCAGAAAATAAACATCACTTATCATTTATTTGAAACTCATATTGAAAAAAAAGTATCGAGTTTCATCCCTGTACACATATAAACTGGAATTCCACTTCAATACAGACCACGATAACCTAAAAATTGAGTTTTCAGATGTTAATTTCTTATTCGATTGCATTTAAACAATCCTAATTGTTAAAAATTTGTCAAATTCTGTTTTAAAAAAATTGCTGCTCTTAATTATTCTTACAAAAACCACTTAAAAATTGGCAAATTTTCAAAAATGGCATGAAATATGTGAAAATTTCTAACAAAAATCAGAATTTTCAGTTATTTTTATTTTCATTTTAATAAATGCCTGTAGAGTAATATTTGCAGACAATAAAGATCACTTGTCATTTATTACAAACTCATATTGAAAAAAAAGTATCGAGTTTCATCCCCGTATACATATAAACTAATTCCAATTTAACGCAGACCGCAATAATCTAAAAATTGAGTTTTCAGATGTTAATTTGTTGTAAGATTGCTTTTAAACAATCCTAATTGCTAAAAATATGTTAAATTCTGTTTTAAAAAATGCTGTTCTCAATTATTGCTACAAAAACCACTTAAAAATTGGCAAATTTTCAAAAATGGCATGAAATATGTGAAAATTTCTAACAAAAATCAGAATTTTCAGTTATTTTTGTTTTCATTTTAATAAATGCCTGTAGAGTGATATTTGCAGACAATAAACATCACATATCATTTATTACAAACTCATATTGAAAAAAATGTATTGAGTTTCATACCTGTATACATATAAACTCTAATTCCAATTTAACGCAGACTGCAATAACCTAAAAATTGAGTTTTCAGATGTTAATTTATTATTAGATTGCTTTTAAACAAACCTAATTGCTAAAAATATGTTAAATTTTGTTTTAAAAAATGCTGTTCTCAATTACTGCTACAAAAACCACTTAAAAATTGGCAAATTTTCAAAAATGGCATGAAATATGTGAAAATTTCTAACAAAAATCAGAATTTTCAGTTATTTTTGTTTTCATTTTAATAAATGCCTGTAGAGTCATATATGCAGAAATAAACATCACTTGTCAGTTATATTAAACTCATATTAAAAAAAAGTATTGAGTTTCATCCCAGTATACATATAAACTGGAATTCCAATTGAATGCAGACCGCAATAACCTAAAAATTGAGTTTTCAAAAGTTAATTCCTTATTCAATTACATTTAAATAATCCTAATTGCTAAAAATATGTTAAATTCTGTTTTAAAAAAATGCTGTTCTCAAATATTGCTACAAAAACCACTTAAAAGTTGGCAAATTTCCAAAAATGGCATGAAATATGTAAAAATTTCTAACAAAAATCAGAATTTTCAGTTACTTTTGCTTTCATTTTAATAAATGCCTGTAGAGTCATATTTGCAGAAAATAAACATCACTTATCATTTATTTGAAACTCATATTGAAAAAAAAGTATCGAGTTTCATCCCTGTACACATATAAACTGGAATTCCACTTCAATACAGACCACGATAACCTAAAAATTGAGTTTTCAGATGTTAATTTCTTATTCGATTGCATTTAAACAATCCTAATTGTTAAAAATTTGTCAAATTCTGTTTTAAAAAAATTGCTGCTCTTAATTATTCTTACAAAAACCACTTAAAAAATTGAAAATTTTCAAAAATGGCATGAAATATGTGAAAATTTCTAACAAAAATCAGAATTTTCAGTTATTTTTGTTTTCATTTTAATAAATGCCTGTAGAGTCATATTTGCGGACAATAAACATCACTTATCATTTATTACAAACTCAAATTGAAAAAAGTATTGAGTTTCATACCTGTATACATATAAACTCTAATTCCAATTTAACGCAGACCGCAATAATCTAAAAATTGAGTTTTCAGATGTTAATTTGTTGTTAGATTGCTTTTAAACAATCCTAATTGCTAAAAATATGTTAAATTCTGTTTTAAAAAATGCTGTTCTCAATTATTGCTACAAAAACCACTTAAAAATTGGCAAATTTTCAAAAATGGCATGAAATATGTGAAAATTTCTAACAAAAATCAGAATTTTCAGTTATTTTTATTTTCATTTTAATAAATGCCTGTAGAGTAATATTTGCAGACAATAAAGATCACTTGTCATTTATTACAAACTCATATTGAAAAAAAAGTATCGAGTTTCATCCCCGTATACATATAAACTAATTCCAATTTAACGCAGACCGCAATAATCTAAAAATTGAGTTTTCAGATGTTAATTTGTTGTTAGATTGCTTTTAAACAATCCTAATTGCTAAAAATATGTTAAATTCTGTTTTAAAAAATGCTGTTCTCAATTATTGCTACAAAAACCACTTAAAAATTGGCAAATTTTCAAAAATGGCATGAAATATGTGAAAATTTCTAACAAAAATCAGAATTTTCAGTTATTTTTGTTTTCATTTTAATAAATGCCTGTAGAGTGATATTTGCAGACAATAAACATCACATATCATTTATTACAAACTCATATTGAAAAAAATGTATTGAGTTTCATACCTGTATACATATAAACTCTTAATTCCAATTTAACGCAGACCGCAATAACTTAAAAATTGAGTTTTCAGATGTTAATTTGTTATTAGATTGCTTTTAAACAAACCTAATTGCTAAAAATATGTTAAATTTTGTTTTAAAAAATGCTGTTCTCAATTACTGCTACAAAAACCACTTAAAAATTGGCAAATTTTCTAAAATGGCATGAAATATGTGAAAATTTCTAACAAAAATCAGAATTTTCAGTTCTTTTTGTTTTCATTTTAATAAATGCCTGTAGAGTCATATATGCAGACAATAAACATCACTTATCATTTATTTGAAACTCATATTGAAAAAAAAGTATCGAGTTTCATCCCTGTAAACATATAAACTGGAATTCCAATTCAATGCAGACCGCAATAACCTAAAAATTGAGTTTTCAGATGTTAATTTGCTATTAGATTGCTTTTAAACAAACCTAATTGCTAAAAATATGTTAAATTCTGTCTTAAAAAAAGGCTGTTCTCAAATATTGCTTTAAAAATTGGCAAATTTTCAAAAATGGCATGAAATATGTGGAAATTTCTAACAAAAATCAGAATTTTCAGTTATTTTTGTTTTCATTTTAATAAATGCCAGTAGAGTCATATTTGCAGACAATAAAGATCACTTATCAATTATTACAAGCTCATATTGAAAAAAAAGTATCGAGTTTCATCCCCATTTACATATAAACAAATTCCAATTCAACGCAGACCGCAATAGCCTAAAAATTGAGTTTTCAGATGTTAATTTGTTATTAGGTTGCTTTTAAACAATCCTAATTGCTAAAAATATGTTAAATTCTGTTTTAATAAATGCAGTTCTCAATTATTGCTACAAAACCCCCTTAAAAATTGGCAAATTTTCAAAAATAGCATGAAATATGTGAAAATTTCTAACAAAAATCAGAATTTTCAGTTATTTTTGTTTTCATTTTAATAAATGCCTGTAGAGTCATATATGCAGAAATAAACATCACTTGTCAGTTATATTAAACTCATATTAAAAAAAAGTATTGAGTTTCATCCCAGTATACATATAAACTGGAATTCCAATTGAATGCAGACCGCAATAACCTAAAAATTGAGTTTTCAAAAGTTAATTCCTTATTCAATTACATTTAAATAATCCTAATTGCTAAAAATATGTTAAATTCTGTTTTAAAAAAATGCTGTTCTCAAATATTGCTACAAAAACCACTTAAAAGTTGGCAAATTTCCAAAAATGGCATGAAATATGTAAAAATTTCTAACAAAAATCAGAATTTTCAGTTACTTTTGCTTTCATTTTAATAAATGCCTGTAGAGTCATATTTGCAGAAAATAAACATCACTTATCATTTATTTGAAACTCATATTGAAAAAAAAGTATCGAGTTTCATCCCTGTACACATATAAACTGGAATTCCACTTCAATACAGACCACGATAACCTAAAAATTGAGTTTTCAGATGTTAATTTCTTATTCGATTGCATTTAAACAATCCTAATTGTTAAAAATTTGTCAAATTCTGTTTTAAAAAAATTGCTGCTCTTAATTATTCTTACAAAAACCACTTAAAAAATTGAAAATTTTCAAAAATGGCATGAAATATGTGAAAATTTCTAACAAAAATCAGAATTTTCAGTTATTTTTGTTTTCATTTTAATAAATGCCTGTAGAGTCATATTTGCGGACAATAAACATCACTTATCATTTATTACAAACTCAAATTGAAAAAAGTATTGAGTTTCATACCTGTATACATATAAACTCTAATTCCAATTTAACGCAGACCGCAATAATCTAAAAATTGAGTTTTCAGATGTTAATTTGTTGTTAGATTGCTTTTAAACAATCCTAATTGCTAAAAATATGTTAAATTCTGTTTTAAAAAATGCTGTTCTCAATTATTGCTACAAAAACCACTTAAAAATTGGCAAATTTTCAAAAATGGCATGAAATATGTGAAAATTTCTAACAAAAATCAGAATTTTCAGTTATTTTTATTTTCATTTTAATAAATGCCTGTAGAGTAATATTTGCAGACAATAAAGATCACTTGTCATTTATTACAAACTCATATTGAAAAAAAAGTATCGAGTTTCATCCCCGTATACATATAAACTAATTCCAATTTAACGCAGACCGCAATAATCTAAAAATTGAGATTTCAGATGTTAATTTGTTGTTAGATTGCTTTTAAACAATCCTAATTGCTAAAAATATGTTAAATTCTGTTTTAAAAAATGCTGTTCTCAATTATTGCTACAAAAACCACTTAAAAATTGGCAAATTTTCAAAAATGGCATGAAATATGTGAAAATTTCTAACAAAAATCAGAATTTTCAGTTATTTTTGTTTTCATTTTAATAAATGCCTGTAGAGTGATATTTGCAGACAATAAACATCACATATCATTTATTACAAACTCATATTGAAAAAAATGTATTGAGTTTCATACCTGTATACATATAAACTCTTAATTCCAATTTAACGCAGACCGCAATAACTTAAAAATTGAGTTTTCAGATGTTAATTTGTTATTAGATTGCTTTTAAACAAACCTAATTGCTAAAAATATGTTAAATTTTGTTTTAAAAAATGCTGTTCTCAATTACTGCTACAAAAACCACTTAAAAATTGGCAAATTTTCTAAAATGGCATGAAATATGTGAAAATTTCTAACAAAAATCAGAATTTTCAGTTCTTTTTGTTTTCATTTTAATAAATGCCTGTAGAGTCATATATGCAGACAATAAACATCACTTATCATTTATTTGAAACTCATATTGAAAAAAAAGTATCGAGTTTCATCCCTGTAAACATATAAACTGGAATTCCAATTCAATGCAGACCGCAATAACCTAAAAATTGAGTTTTCAGATGTTAATTTGCTATTAGATTGCTTTTAAACAAACCTAATTGCTAAAAATATGTTAAATTCTGTCTTAAAAAAAGGCTGTTCTCAAATATTGCTTTAAAAATTGGCAAATTTTCAAAAATGGCATGAAATATGTGGAAATTTCTAACAAAAATCAGAATTTTCAGTTATTTTTGTTTTCATTTTAATAAATGCCAGTAGAGTCATATTTGCAGACAATAAAGATCACTTATCAATTATTACAAGCTCATACTGAAAAAAAAGTATCGAGTTTCATCCCCATTTACATATAAACAAATTCCAATTCAACGCAGACCGCAATAGCCTAAAAATTGAGTTTTCAGATGTTAATTTGTTATTAGGTTGCTTTTAAACAATCCTAATTGCTAAAAATATGTTAAATTCTGTTTTAATAAATGCAGTTCTCAATTATTGCTACAAAAACCACTTAAAAACTGGGAAAATTTCAAAAATGGCATGAAATATGTGAAAATGTCTAACAAAAATCAGAATTTTCAGTTATTTTTGTTTTCATTTTAATAAATGCCTGTAGAGTCATATTTGCAGACAATAAACATCACTTATCATTTATTACAAGCTCATATTGAAAAAAAAGTTTAGAGTTTCATCCCCGTATACATATAAACTAATTCCAATTCAACGCAGACTGCAATAGCCTAAAAATTGAGTTTTCAGATGTTAATTTGCTATTAGATTGCTTTTAAACAAACCTAATTGCTAAAAATATGTTAAATTCTGTTTTAAAAAAATGCTGTTCTCAATTATTGCCACAAAAACCACTTAAAAATTGGCAAATTTTCAAAAATGGCATGAAATATGTGAAAATGTCCCACAAATATCAGAATTTTCAGTTCTTTTTGTTTTCATTTTAATAAATGCCTGTAGATTCATATTTGCAGACAATAAACATCACTTATCATTTATTTGAAACTCATATTGAAAAAAAAAGTATCGACTTTCATCCCTGTATACATATAAACACGAATTGAAATTCAATGCAGACTGCCATAACCTAAAAATTGAGTTTTAAAAAGTTAATTCCTTATACGATTACATTTAAACAATCCTAATTGCTAAAAATATGTTAAATTCTTTTTTAAAAAAGTGCTGTTCTCAATTATTGCCACAAAAACCCCTTAAAAATTGGCAAATTTTCAAAAATGGCATGAAATATGTGAAAATTTCTAACAAAAGTCAGAATTTTCAGTTATTTTGTTTTCATCTTAATAAATGCCTGTAGAGTGATATTTGCAGACAATAAACATCACATATCATTTATTCGAAACTCATATTGAAAAAAAAAGTATAGAGTTTCATCCCTGTATAGAAATAAACTCTAATTCCAATGCAAAGCAGAGCGCAATAAATTAAAATTGAGTTTTCAGATGTTAATTTGCTATTAGATTGCTTTTAATCAAACCTAATTACTAAAAATATGTTAAATTCTGTTTTAAAAAATGCTGTTCTCAATTATTGCCACAAAAACCACTTAAAAATTGGCAAATTTTCAAAAATGGCATGAAATATGTGAAAATTTCTAACAAATATCAGAATTTTCAGTTATTTTTGTTTTAATTTTAATAAATGCCTGTAGAGTAATATTTGCAGACAATAAAGATCACTTGTCATTTATTACAAACTCATATTGAAAAAAAAGTATCGAGTTTCATCCCCGTATACATATAAACTAATTCCAATTTAACGCAGACCGCAATAATCTAAAAATTGAGTTTTCAGATGTTAATTTGTTGTTAGATTGCTTTTAAACAATCCTAATTGCTAAAAATATGTTAAATTCTGTTTTAAAAAATGCTGTTCTCAATTATTGCTACAAAAACCACTTAAAAATTGGCAAATTTTCAAAAATGGCATGAAATATGTGAAAATTTCTAACAAAAATCAGAATTTTCAGTTATTTTTGTTTTCATTTTAATAAATGCCTGTAGAGTGATATTTGCAGACAATAAACATCACATATCATTTATTACAAACTCATATTGAAAAAAATGTATTGAGTTTCATACCTGTATACATATAAACTCTTAATTCCAATTTAACGCAGACCGCAATAACTTAAAAATTGAGTTTTCAGATGTTAATTTGTTATTAGATTGTTTTTAAACAAACCTAATTGCTAAAAATATGTTAAATTTTGTTTTAAAAAATGCTGTTCTCAATTACTGCTACAAAAACCACTTAAAAATTGGCAAATTTTCTAAAATGGCATGAAATATGTGAAAATTTCTAACAAAAATCAGAATTTTCAGTTCTTTTTGTTTTCATTTTAATAAATGCCTGTAGAGTCATATATGCAGACAATAAACATCACTTGTCAGTTATATTAAACTCATATTAAAAAAAAGTATTGAGTTTCATCCCAGTATACATATAAACTGGAATTCCAATTGAAGGCAGACCGCAATAACCTAAAAATTGAGTTTTCAAAAGTTAATTCCTTATTCAATTACATTTAAATAATCCTAATTGCTAAAAATATGTTAAATTCTGTTTTTAAAAAATGCTGTTCTCAAATATTGCTACAAAAACCACTTAAAAGTTGGCAAATTTCCAAAAATGGCATGAAATATGTGAAAATTTCTAACAAAAATCAGAATTTTCAGTTACTTTTGCTTTCATTTTAATAAATGCCTGTAGAGTCATATTTGCAGAAAATAAACATCACTTATCATTTATTTGAAACTCATATTGAAAAAAAAGTATCGAGTTTCATCCCTGTACACATATAAACTGGAATTCCACTTCAATGCAGACCACGATAACCTAAAAATTGAGTTTTCAGATGTTAATTTCTTATTCGATTGCATTTAAACAATCCTAATTGTTAAAAATTTGTCAAATTCTGTTTTAAAAAAATTGCTGCTCTTAATTATTCTTACGAAAACCACTTAAAAAATTGAAAATTTTCAAAAATGGCATGAAATATGTGAAAATTTCTAACAAAAATCAGAATTTTCAGTTATTTTTGTTTTCATTTTAATAAATGCCTGTAGAGTCATATTTGCAGACAATAAACATCACTTATCATTTATTACAAACTCAAATTGAAAAAAAGTATTGAGTTTCATACCTGTATACATATAAACTCTAATTCCAATTTAACGCAGACCGCAATAATCTAAAAATTGAGTTTTCAGATGTTAATTTGTTGTTAGATTGCTTTTAAACAATCCTAATTGCTAAAAATATGTTAAATTCTGTTTTAAAAAATGCTGTTCTCAATTATTGCTACAAAAACCACTTAAAAATTGGCAAATTTTCAAAAATGGCATGAAATATGTGAAAATTTCTAACAAAAATCAGAATTTTCAGTTATTTTTATTTTCATTTTAATAAATGCCTGTAGAGTAATATTTGCAGACAATAAAGATCACTTGTCATTTATTACAAACTCATATTAAAAAAAAAGTATCGAGTTTCATCCCCGTATACATATAAACTAATTCCAATTTAACGCAGACCGCAATAATCTAAAAATTGAGTTTTCAGATGTTAATTTGTTGTTAGATTGCTTTTAAACAATCCTAATTGCTAAAAATATGTTAAATTCTGTTTTAAAAAATGCTGTTCTCAATTATTGCTACAAAAACCACTTAAAAATTGGCATGAAATATGTGAAAATTTCTAACAAAAATCAGAATTTTCAGTTATTTTTGTTTTCATTTTAATAAATGCCTGTAGAGTAATATTTGCAGACAATAAAGATCACTTGTCATTTATTACAAACTCATATTGAAAAAAAAGTATCGAGTTCCATCCCCGTATACATATAAACTAATTCCAATTCAACGCAGACCGCAATAGCCTAAAAATTGAGTTTTCAGATGTTAATTTGCTATTAGTTTGCTTTTAAACAAACCTAATTGCTAAAAATATGTTAAATTCTGTTTAAAAAAAATGCTGCTCTCAAATATTGCTACAAAAACCACTTAAAAGTTGGCAAATTTCCAAAAATGGCATGAAATATGTGAAAATGTCTCACAAATATCAGAATTTTCAGTTCTTTTTGTTTTCATTTTAATAAATGCCTGTAGAGTCATATATGCAGACAATAAACATCACTTGTCATTTATATGAAACTCATATTAAAAAAAAGTATCGAGTTTCATCCCAGTATACATATAAACTGGAATTCCAATTCAATGCAGACCGCAATAGCCTAAAAATTGAGTTTTCAGATGTTAATTTGCTATTAGATTGCTTTTAAACAAACCTAATTGCTAAAAATTTGTCAAATTCTGTTTTAAAAAAAATGCTGCTCTTAATTATTGTTACAAAAACCACTTAAATAATTGAAATTTTCCAAAAATGGCATGAAATATGTGAAAATGTCTCACAAATATCAGAATTTTCAGTTCTTTTTGTTTTCATTTTAATAAATGCCTGTAGAGTCATATATGCAGACAATAAACATCACTTGTCATTTATATGAAACTCATATTAAAAAAAAGTATCGAGTTTCATCCCAGTATACATATAAACTGGAATTCCAATTCAATGCACACCGCAATAACCTAAAAATTGAGTTTTCAAAAGTTAATTCCTTATTCAATTACATTTAAACAATCCTAATTGCTAAAAATATGTTAAATTCTGTTTTAAAAAAATGCTGTTCTCAAATATTGCTACAAAAACCACTTAAAAGTTCGCAAATTTCCAAAAATGGCATGAAATATGTGAAAATTTCTAACAAAAATCAGAATTTTCAGTTATTTTTGCTTTCATTTTAATAAATGCCTGTAGAGTCATATTTGCAGACAATAAACATCACTTATCCTTTATTTGAAACTCATATTGAATAAAAAGTATCGAGTTTCATCCCTGTACACATATAAACTGGAATTCCACTTCAATGCAGACCACGATAACCTAAAAATTGAGTTTTCAGATGTTAATTTCTTATTCGATTGCATTTAAACAATCCTAATTGCTAAAAATATGTTAAATTTTGTTTTAAAAAATGCTGTTCTCAATTACTGCTACAAAAACCACTTAAAAATTGGCAAATTTTCAAAAATGGCATGAAATATGTGAAAATTTCTAACAAAAATCAGAATTTTCAGTTATTTTTGTTTTCATTTTAATAAATGCCTGTAGAGTGATATTTGCAGACAATAAACATCACATATCATTTATTACAAACTCATATTGAAAAAAATGTATTGAGTTTCATACCTGTATACATATAAACTCTAATTCCAATTTAACGCAGACCGCAATAACCTAAAAATTGAGTTTTCAGATGTTAATTTGTTATTAGATTGCTTTTAAACAAACCTAATTGCTAAAAATATGTTAAATTTTGTTTTAAAAAATGCTGTTCTCAATTACTGCTACAAAAACCACTTAAAAATTGGCAAATTTTCAAAAATGGCATGAAATATGTGAAAATTTCTAACAAAAATCAGAATTTTCAGTTATTTTTGTTTTCATTTTAATAAATGACTGTAGAGTAATATTTGCAGACAATAAAGATCACTTGTCATTTATTACAAACTCATATTGAAAAAAAAGTATCGAGATCCATCCCCGTATACATATAAACTAATTCCAATTCAACGCAGACCGCAATAGCCTAAAAATTGAGTTTTCAGATGTTAATTTGCTATTAGATTGCTTTTAAACAAACCTAATTGCTAAAAATTTGTCAAAATCTGTTTTAAAAAAAATGCTGCTCTTAATTATTGTTACAAAAACCACTAAAATAATTGAAATTTTTCAAAAATGGCATGAAATATGTGAAAATTTCTAACAAAAATCAGAATTTTCAGTTATTTTTGTTTTCATTTTAATAAATGCCTGTAGAGTCATATATGCAGAAATAAACATCACTTGTCAGTTATATTAAACTCATATTAAAAAAAAGTATTGAGTTTCATCCCAGTATACATATAAACTGGAATTCCAATTGAATGCAGACCGCAATAACCTAAAAATTGAGTTTTCAAAAGTTAATTCCTTATTCAATTACATTTAAATAATCCTAATTGCTAAAAATATGTTAAATTCTGTTTTAAAAAAATGCTGTTCTCAAATATTGCTACAAAAACCACTTAAAAGTTGGCAAATTTCCAAAAATGGCGTGAAATATGTGAAAATTTCTAACAAAAATCAGAATTTTCAGTTACTTTTGCTTTCATTTTAATAAATGCCTGTAGAGTCATATTTGCAGAAAATAAACATCACTTATCATTTATTTGAAACTCATATTGAAAAAAAAGTATCGAGTTTCATCCCTGTACACATATAAACTGGAATTCCACTTCAATACAGACCACGATAACCTAAAAATTGAGTTTTCAGATGTTAATTTCTTATTCGATTGCATTTAAACAATCCTAATTGTTAAAAATTTGTCAAATTCTGTTTTAAAAAAATTGCTGCTCTTAATTATTCTTACAAAAACCACTTAAAAATTGGCAAATTTTCAAAAATGGCATGAAATATGTGAAAATTTCTAACAAAAATCAGAATTTTCAGTTATTTTTATTTTCATTTTAATAAATGCCTGTAGAGTAATATTTGCAGACAATAAAGATCACTTGTCATTTATTACAAACTCATATTGAAAAAAAAGTATCGAGTTTCATCCCCGTATACATATAAACTAATTCCAATTTAACGCAGACCGCAATAATCTAAAAATTGAGTTTTCAGATGTTAATTTGTTGTAAGATTGCTTTTAAACAAACCTAATTGCTAAAAATATGTTAAATTTTGTTTTAAAAACTGCTGTTCTCAATTACTGCTACAAAAACCACTTAAAAATTGGCAAATTTTCTAAAATGGCATGAAATATGTGAAAATTTCTAACAAAAATCAGAATTTTCAGTTCTTTTTGTTTTCATTTTAATAAATGCCTGTAGAGTCATATATGCAGACAATAAACATCACTTGTCAGTTATATTAAACTCATATTAAAAAAAAGTATTGAGTTTCATCCCAGTATACATATAAACTGGAATTCCAATTGAAGGCAGACCGCAATAACCTAAAAATTGAGTTTTCAAAAGTTAATTCCTTATTCAATTACATTTAAATAATCCTAATTGCTAAAAATATGTTAAATTCTGTTTTTAAAAAATGCTGTTCTCAAATATTGCTACAAAAACCACTTAAAAGTTGGCAAATTTCCAAAAATGGCATGAAATATGTGAAAATTTCTAACAAAAATCAGAATTTTCAGTTACTTTTGCTTTCATTTTAATAAATGCCTGTAGAGTCATATTTGCAGAAAATAAACATCACTTATCATTTATTTGAAACTCATATTGAAAAAAAAGTATCGAGTTTCATCCCTGTACACATATAAACTGGAATTCCACTTCAATGCAGACCACGATAACCTAAAAATTGAGTTTTCAGATGTTAATTTCTTATTCGATTGCATTTAAACAATCCTAATTGTTAAAAATTTGTCAAATTCTGTTTTAAAAAAATTGCTGCTCTTAATTATTCTTACGAAAACCACTTAAAAAATTGAAAATTTTCAAAAATGGCATGAAATATGTGAAAATTTCTAACAAAAATCAGAATTTTCAGTTATTTTTGTTTTCATTTTAATAAATGCCTGTAGAGTCATATTTGCAGACAATAAACATCACTTATCATTTATTACAAACTCAAATTGAAAAAAAGTATTGAGTTTCATACCTGTATACATATAAACTCTAATTCCAATTTAACGCAGACCGCAATAATCTAAAAATTGAGTTTTCAGATGTTAATTTGTTGTTAGATTGCTTTTAAACAATCCTAATTGCTAAAAATATGTTAAATTCTGTTTTAAAAAATGCTGTTCTCAATTATTGCTACAAAAACCACTTAAAAATTGGCAAATTTTCAAAAATGGCATGAAATATGTGAAAATTTCTAACAAAAATCAGAATTTTCAGTTATTTTTATTTTCATTTTAATAAATGCCTGTAGAGTAATATTTGCAGACAATAAAGATCACTTGTCATTTATTACAAACTCATATTAAAAAAAAAGTATCGAGTTTCATCCCCGTATACATATAAACTAATTCCAATTTAACGCAGACCGCAATAATCTAAAAATTGAGTTTTCAGATGTTAATTTGTTGTTAGATTGCTTTTAAACAATCCTAATTGCTAAAAATATGTTAAATTCTGTTTTAAAAAATGCTGTTCTCAATTATTGCTACAAAAACCACTTAAAAATTGGCAAATTTTCAAAAATGGCATGAAATATGTGAAAATTTCTAACAAAAATCAGAATTTTCAGTTATTTTTGTTTTCATTTTAATAAATGCCTGTAGAGTAATATTTGCAGACAATAAAGATCACTTGTCATTTATTACAAACTCATATTGAAAAAAAAGTATCGAGTTCCATCCCCGTATACATATAAACTAATTCCAATTCAACGCAGACCGCAATAGCCTAAAAATTGAGTTTTCAGATGTTAATTTGCTATTAGTTTGCTTTTAAACAAACCTAATTGCTAAAAATATGTTAAATTCTGTTTAAAAAAAATGCTGCTCTCAAATATTGCTACAAAAACCACTTAAAAGTTGGCAAATTTCCAAAAATGGCATGAAATATGTGAAAATGTCTCACAAATATCAGAATTTTCAGTTCTTTTTGTTTTCATTTTAATAAATGCCTGTAGAGTCATATATGCAGACAATAAACATCACTTGTCATTTATATGAAACTCATATTAAAAAAAAGTATCGAGTTTCATCCCAGTATACATATAAACTGGAATTCCAATTCAATGCAGACCGCAATAGCCTAAAAATTGAGTTTTCAGATGTTAATTTGCTATTAGATTGCTTTTAAACAAACCTAATTGCTAAAAATTTGTCAAATTCTGTTTTAAAAAAAATGCTGCTCTTAATTATTGTTACAAAAACCACTTAAATAATTGAAATTTTCCAAAAATGGCATGAAATATGTGAAAATGTCTCACAAATATCAGAATTTTCAGTTCTTTTTGTTTTCATTTTAATAAATGCCTGTAGAGTCATATATGCAGACAATAAACATCACTTGTCATTTATATGAAACTCATATTAAAAAAAAGTATCGAGTTTCATCCCAGTATACATATAAACTGGAATTCCAATTCAATGCACACCGCAATAACCTAAAAATTGAGTTTTCAAAAGTTAATTCCTTATTCAATTACATTTAAACAATCCTAATTGCTAAAAATATGTTAAATTCTGTTTTAAAAAAATGCTGTTCTCAAATATTGCTACAAAAACCACTTAAAAGTTCGCAAATTTCCAAAAATGGCATGAAATATGTGAAAATTTCTAACAAAAATCAGAATTTTCAGTTATTTTTGCTTTCATTTTAATAAATGCCTGTAGAGTCATATTTGCAGACAATAAACATCACTTATCCTTTATTTGAAACTCATATTGAATAAAAAGTATCGAGTTTCATCCCTGTACACATATAAACTGGAATTCCACTTCAATGCAGACCACGATAACCTAAAAATTGAGTTTTCAGATGTTAATTTCTTATTCGATTGCATTTAAACAATCCTAATTGCTAAAAATATGTTAAATTTTGTTTTAAAAAATGCTGTTCTCAATTACTGCTACAAAAACCACTTAAAAATTGGCAAATTTTCAAAAATGGCATGAAATATGTGAAAATTTCTAACAAAAATCAGAATTTTCAGTTATTTTTGTTTTCATTTTAATAAATGCCTGTAGAGTGATATTTGCAGACAATAAACATCACATATCATTTATTACAAACTCATATTGAAAAAAATGTATTGAGTTTCATACCTGTATACATATAAACTCTAATTCCAATTTAACGCAGACCGCAATAACCTAAAAATTGAGTTTTCAGATGTTAATTTGTTATTAGATTGCTTTTAAACAAACCTAATTGCTAAAAATATGTTAAATTTTGTTTTAAAAAATGCTGTTCTCAATTACTGCTACAAAAACCACTTAAAAATTGGCAAATTTTCAAAAATGGCATGAAATATGTGAAAATTTCTAACAAAAATCAGAATTTTCAGTTATTTTTGTTTTCATTTTAATAAATGACTGTAGAGTAATATTTGCAGACAATAAAGATCACTTGTCATTTATTACAAACTCATATTGAAAAAAAAGTATCGAGATCCATCCCCGTATACATATAAACTAATTCCAATTCAACGCAGACCGCAATAGCCTAAAAATTGAGTTTTCAGATGTTAATTTGCTATTAGATTGCTTTTAAACAAACCTAATTGCTAAAAATTTGTCAAAATCTGTTTTAAAAAAAATGCTGCTCTTAATTATTGTTACAAAAACCACTAAAATAATTGAAATTTTTCAAAAATGGCATGAAATATGTGAAAATTTCTAACAAAAATCAGAATTTTCAGTTATTTTTGTTTTCATTTTAATAAATGCCTGTAGAGTCATATATGCAGAAATAAACATCACTTGTCAGTTATATTAAACTCATATTAAAAAAAAGTATTGAGTTTCATCCCAGTATACATATAAACTGGAATTCCAATTGAATGCAGACCGCAATAACCTAAAAATTGAGTTTTCAAAAGTTAATTCCTTATTCAATTACATTTAAATAATCCTAATTGCTAAAAATATGTTAAATTCTGTTTTAAAAAAATGCTGTTCTCAAATATTGCTACAAAAACCACTTAAAAGTTGGCAAATTTCCAAAAATGGCGTGAAATATGTGAAAATTTCTAACAAAAATCAGAATTTTCAGTTACTTTTGCTTTCATTTTAATAAATGCCTGTAGAGTCATATTTGCAGAAAATAAACATCACTTATCATTTATTTGAAACTCATATTGAAAAAAAAGTATCGAGTTTCATCCCTGTACACATATAAACTGGAATTCCACTTCAATACAGACCACGATAACCTAAAAATTGAGTTTTCAGATGTTAATTTCTTATTCGATTGCATTTAAACAATCCTAATTGTTAAAAATTTGTCAAATTCTGTTTTAAAAAAATTGCTGCTCTTAATTATTCTTACAAAAACCACTTAAAAATTGGCAAATTTTCAAAAATGGCATGAAATATGTGAAAATTTCTAACAAAAATCAGAATTTTCAGTTATTTTTATTTTCATTTTAATAAATGCCTGTAGAGTAATATTTGCAGACAATAAAGATCACTTGTCATTTATTACAAACTCATATTGAAAAAAAAGTATCGAGTTTCATCCCCGTATACATATAAACTAATTCCAATTTAACGCAGACCGCAATAATCTAAAAATTGAGTTTTCAGATGTTAATTTGTTGTAAGATTGCTTTTAAACAATCCTAATTGCTAAAAATATGTTAAATTCTGTTTTAAAAAATGCTGTTCTCAATTATTGCTACAAAAACCACTTAAAAATTGGCAAATTTTCAAAAATGGCATGAAATATGTGAAAATTTCTAACAAAAATCAGAATTTTCAGTTATTTTTGTTTTCATTTTAATAAATGCCTGTAGAGTGATATTTGCAGACAATAAACATCACATATCATTTATTACAAACTCATATTGAAAAAAATGTATTGAGTTTCATACCTGTATACATATAAACTCTAATTCCAATTTAACGCAGACTGCAATAACCTAAAAATTGAGTTTTCAGATGTTAATTTATTATTAGATTGCTTTTAAACAAACCTAATTGCTAAAAATATGTTAAATTTTGTTTTAAAAAATGCTGTTCTCAATTACTGCTACAAAAACCACTTAAAAATTGGCAAATTTTCTAAAATGGCATGAAATATGTGAAAATTTCTAACAAAAATCAGAATTTTCAGTTCTTTTTGTTTTCATTTTAATAAATGCCTGTAGAGTCATATATGCAGACAATAAACATCACTTATCATTTATTTGAAACTCATATTGAAAAAAAAGTATCGAGTTTCATCCCTGTAAACATATAAACTGGAATTCCAATTCAATGCAGACCGCAATAACCTAAAAATTGAGTTTTCAGATGTTAATTTGCTATTAGATTGCTTTTAAACAAACCTAATTGCTAAAAATATGTTAAATTCTGTCTTAAAAAAAGGCTGTTCTCAAATATTGCTTTAAAAATTGGCAAATTTTCAAAAATGGCATGAAATATGTGGAAATTTCTAACAAAAATCAGAATTTTCAGTTATTTTTGTTTTCATTTTAATAAATGCCAGTAGAGTCATATTTGCAGACAATAAAGATCACTTATCAATTATTACAAGCTCATATTGAAAAAAAAGTATCGAGTTTCATCCCCATTTACATATAAACAAATTCCAATTCAACGCAGACCGCAATAGCCTAAAAATTGAGTTTTCAGATGTTAATTTGTTATTAGGTTGCTTTTAAACAATCCTAATTGCTAAAAATATGTTAAATTCTGTTTTAATAAATGCAGTTCTCAATTATTGCTACAAAACCCCCTTAAAAATTGGCAAATTTTCAAAAATAGCATGAAATATGTGAAAATTTCTAACAAAAATCAGAATTTTCAGTTATTTTTGTTTTCATTTTAATAAATGCCTGTAGAGTCATATATGCAGAAATAAACATCACTTGTCAGTTATATTAAACTCATATTAAAAAAAAGTATTGAGTTTCATCCCAGTATACATATAAACTGGAATTCCAATTGAATGCAGACCGCAATAACCTAAAAATTGAGTTTTCAAAAGTTAATTCCTTATTCAATTACATTTAAATAATCCTAATTGCTAAAAATATGTTAAATTCTGTTTTAAAAAAATGCTGTTCTCAAATATTGCTACAAAAACCACTTAAAAGTTGGCAAATTTCCAAAAATGGCATGAAATATGTAAAAATTTCTAACAAAAATCAGAATTTTCAGTTACTTTTGCTTTCATTTTAATAAATGCCTGTAGAGTCATATTTGCAGAAAATAAACATCACTTATCATTTATTTGAAACTCATATTGAAAAAAAAGTATCGAGTTTCATCCCTGTACACATATAAACTGGAATTCCACTTCAATACAGACCACGATAACCTAAAAATTGAGTTTTCAGATGTTAATTTCTTATTCGATTGCATTTAAACAATCCTAATTGTTAAAAATTTGTCAAATTCTGTTTTAAAAAAATTGCTGCTCTTAATTATTCTTACAAAAACCACTTAAAAAATTGAAAATTTTCAAAAATGGCATGAAATATGTGAAAATTTCTAACAAAAATCAGAATTTTCAGTTATTTTTGTTTTCATTTTAATAAATGCCTGTAGAGTCATATTTGCGGACAATAAACATCACTTATCATTTATTACAAACTCAAATTGAAAAAAGTATTGAGTTTCATACCTGTATACATATAAACTCTAATTCCAATTTAACGCAGACCGCAATAATCTAAAAATTGAGTTTTCAGATGTTAATTTGTTGTTAGATTGCTTTTAAACAATCCTAATTGCTAAAAATATGTTAAATTCTGTTTTAAAAAATGCTGTTCTCAATTATTGCTACAAAAACCACTTAAAAATTGGCAAATTTTCAAAAATGGCATGAAATATGTGAAAATTTCTAACAAAAATCAGAATTTTCAGTTATTTTTATTTTCATTTTAATAAATGCCTGTAGAGTAATATTTGCAGACAATAAAGATCACTTGTCATTTATTACAAACTCATATTGAAAAAAAAGTATCGAGTTTCATCCCCGTATACATATAAACTAATTCCAATTTAACGCAGACCGCAATAATCTAAAAATTGAGATTTCAGATGTTAATTTGTTGTTAGATTGCTTTTAAACAATCCTAATTGCTAAAAATATGTTAAATTCTGTTTTAAAAAATGCTGTTCTCAATTATTGCTACAAAAACCACTTAAAAATTGGCAAATTTTCAAAAATGGCATGAAATATGTGAAAATTTCTAACAAAAATCAGAATTTTCAGTTATTTTTGTTTTCATTTTAATAAATGCCTGTAGAGTGATATTTGCAGACAATAAACATCACATATCATTTATTACAAACTCATATTGAAAAAAATGTATTGAGTTTCATACCTGTATACATATAAACTCTTAATTCCAATTTAACGCAGACCGCAATAACTTAAAAATTGAGTTTTCAGATGTTAATTTGTTATTAGATTGCTTTTAAACAAACCTAATTGCTAAAAATATGTTAAATTTTGTTTTAAAAAATGCTGTTCTCAATTACTGCTACAAAAACCACTTAAAAATTGGCAAATTTTCTAAAATGGCATGAAATATGTGAAAATTTCTAACAAAAATCAGAATTTTCAGTTCTTTTTGTTTTCATTTTAATAAATGCCTGTAGAGTCATATATGCAGACAATAAACATCACTTATCATTTATTTGAAACTCATATTGAAAAAAAAGTATCGAGTTTCATCCCTGTAAACATATAAACTGGAATTCCAATTCAATGCAGACCGCAATAACCTAAAAATTGAGTTTTCAGATGTTAATTTGCTATTAGATTGCTTTTAAACAAACCTAATTGCTAAAAATATGTTAAATTCTGTCTTAAAAAAAGGCTGTTCTCAAATATTGCTTTAAAAATTGGCAAATTTTCAAAAATGGCATGAAATATGTGGAAATTTCTAACAAAAATCAGAATTTTCAGTTATTTTTGTTTTCATTTTAATAAATGCCAGTAGAGTCATATTTGCAGACAATAAAGATCACTTATCAATTATTACAAGCTCATACTGAAAAAAAAGTATCGAGTTTCATCCCCATTTACATATAAACAAATTCCAATTCAACGCAGACCGCAATAGCCTAAAAATTGAGTTTTCAGATGTTAATTTGTTATTAGGTTGCTTTTAAACAATCCTAATTGCTAAAAATATGTTAAATTCTGTTTTAATAAATGCAGTTCTCAATTATTGCTACAAAAACCACTTAAAAACTGGGAAAATTTCAAAAATGGCATGAAATATGTGAAAATGTCTAACAAAAATCAGAATTTTCAGTTATTTTTGTTTTCATTTTAATAAATGCCTGTAGAGTCATATTTGCAGACAATAAACATCACTTATCATTTATTACAAGCTCATATTGAAAAAAAAGTTTAGAGTTTCATCCCCGTATACATATAAACTAATTCCAATTCAACGCAGACTGCAATAGCCTAAAAATTGAGTTTTCAGATGTTAATTTGCTATTAGATTGCTTTTAAACAAACCTAATTGCTAAAAATATGTTAAATTCTGTTTTAAAAAAATGCTGTTCTCAATTATTGCCACAAAAACCACTTAAAAATTGGCAAATTTTCAAAAATGGTATGAAATATGTGAAAATGTCCCACAAATATCAGAATTTTCAGTTCTTTTTGTTTTCATTTTAATAAATGCCTGTAGATTCATATTTGCAGACAATAAACATCACTTATCATTTATTTGAAACTCATATTGAAAAAA
Source organism: Maratus speciosus (assembly GCA_963932465.1). Lineage (NCBI taxonomy): Eukaryota > Metazoa > Arthropoda > Arachnida > Araneae > Salticidae > Maratus > Maratus speciosus. The sequence goes on from OZ010787.1 coordinate 607,947,347, forward strand.
AAAGTATCGACTTTCATCCCTGTATACATATAAACACGAATTGAAATTCAATGCAGACTGCCATAACCTAAAAATTGAGTTTTAAAAAGTTAATTCCTTATACGATTACATTTAAACAATCCTAATTGCTAAAAATATGTTAAATTCTTTTTTAAAAAAGTGCTGTTCTCAATTATTGCCACAAAAACCCCTTAAAAATTGGCAAATTTTCAAAAATGGCATGAAATATGTGAAAATTTCTAACAAAAGTCAGAATTTTCAGTTATTTTGTTTTCATCTTAATAAATGCCTGTAGAGTGATATTTGCAGACAATAAACATCACATATCATTTATTCGAAACTCATATTGAAAAAAAAAGTATAGAGTTTCATCCCTGTATAGAAATAAACTCTAATTCCAATGCAAAGCAGAGCGCAATAAATTAAAATTGAGTTTTCAGATGTTAATTTGCTATTAGATTGCTTTTAATCAAACCTAATTACTAAAAATATGTTAAATTCTGTTTTAAAAAATGCTGTTCTCAATTATTGCCACAAAAACCACTTAAAAATTGGCAAATTTTCAAAAATGGCATGAAATATGTGAAAATTTCTAACAAATATCAGAATTTTCAGTTATTTTTGTTTTAATTTTAATAAATGCCTGTAGAGTAATATTTGCAGACAATAAAGATCACTTGTCATTTATTACAAACTCATATTGAAAAAAAAGTATCGAGTTTCATCCCCGTATACATATAAACTAATTCCAATTCAACGCAGACCGTAATAGCCTAAAAATTGAGTTTTCAGATGTTAATTTGCTATTAGCTTGCTTTTAAACAAACCTAATTGCTAAAAATATGTTAAATTCTGTTTTAAAAAAATGGTGATCTCAAATATTGTTAGAAAAGCCACTTAAAAGTTGGCAAATTTCCAAAAATGGCATGAAATATGTGAAAATGTCTCACAAATATCAGAATTTTCAGTTCTTTTTGTTTCATTTTAATAAATGCCTGTAGAGTCATATTTGCAGACAATAAACATCACTTATCATTTATTTGAAACTCATATTGAAAAAAAAGTATCGAGTTTCATCCCTGTAAACAGGGGCGCGCCAGCAGTATCCAGCGCCTGTGTGCAGAATTTCAGTTGGCGCCCTATAACCTCCCCCTCCCCTCTCCAAATATAAAACATTATAAAAAAAATTCTATGAGTATCTATAAATGCATATCTGCCGTCCTGCTGTAGTTTTATCCCAGATCAAATAAAGTTTTTTGAACCAGAATATTATTTAATAAAATACGTCTTGTTTCTATATGGGTTCCTGTTTTATTTCATATATTAAACAAAATTTCTGGTTCCAAACATTTAAATTACTTGAAAAATAAGGAAGATTCGCATCTGTGTAAATAAAATTCGAATTACAATAAAGCCTGTGAAAATAAAACCTTTCTGTATCAGAATCTTGAATTAAAGGTAAAATTTCATTATCCCACAAAATAATACAATGCAATAATAATAGATTTCATCCATACTAATAAAATAAAGTGGTTTGTCATCTCTAATTTGCATATCGATATTAATAAAAGAAAGACGTTTGCCTTTACTCTGCTTGTATTAGCGATGGCTAAGAAAATCTACCGAACATAGAGGTCTGAAAATCTGGATAAGGATACACGATGGCAGCTCCAAATGCGCCTGAGGCTCAGATTTTTCCTTTTTTGATAATTAGCCGAAATATAATTAAAAGCCATAATGATAATCGCAAAATGACGATTCCCATATTCAAAGCAATCATGCCTCTGCATTTCTTCAGACGTTAAGCGGTTCCTCACGCTGACGAAAGCGTAATGTTCGATTTTTACTGCATTTTGAAATTGCGATGGCCGGATCCCCATAGAGTTTTAAAAAAGAAAGAAAGACAATCGTGTTATCTTTCTGATTCCAATCGTATCTTTCGTTACTCTTTAAAAAACCTTTTTATTTGGCCGTGATTCGCGTCCTTTTTAAAGTTTTTCCGAAGTTTCAAAATTTAAAATAAATAAATAAATAAATAAACTATTAATATATCCTTATTATTTTTCCAAATCTAACGATGTCTCTGGTGTAAAAAATATTAATATTTACTATTTAAAAAAAAAAATCTTTAGGTCATTTCAAGGATTTGCCAGAGTTGTTTTTCCTCTCAGTGCAAGGTTCCTCAAGATATCGTTTCCCGTCTCAGCGATACATATGCTTGTGCTTTGAATATCATTTCGCGTTTTAAAAAAGTGAGTGGATGGTGCGCATTTTATATTATTTATGTTTTTTCACGAAGTTTTTGTCAGAATTGAAAATTTTAGATATTTAAATGCCAGAAATTAAATACAAATTCGAGGTTCGCTTGAAAAATCAGGCCGGAGCGTGGATATCATACCCGGTGTACGCTGCAGAAGGCAGTGGGGCCCTCAACTCGAGCTACGTTTGAATAAATTTTCATTTAAAAATGAAAAACAATACAAATCCGAGCTTCTACCCTGCCAAAGGCAGTGCTGATGACAATATTAAGCACGTTTGGAAAGATTTTCGTTTAAAAATATAGAATCAAAACAAACCGGACAGTGCGTTGCACGTCCGGTGTATATATGCTGCTGAAGACATTGCGTCCCCTCTCCATCTCCGGGTTCGTTTGTAAAAAATTTCTTTTAAAAATATAAAATAATTCAACAGTTGATTTTAGACTTTTTAAGGTTATTATAATGTGCAATGCCGCGGGCAGGTCTGTTAGTAAGGCATAAGCACGTGAATTTAAAACTCTTTTTTTATAAATCTGTAATTTTCCGTTCATAATACAGTGATCATTGTAGCTCCTATCTTATTTATGTCTAAATTGGACTTTTTTTGTCATTCTAGTCTCTGAAGCATGTAAGGTTATATGTAAAGCTAATAATTGCTCATAAACTTTCAAATTCATGCTCTGTATTAAAATGAACAAATCACAGTTCTCATCATTCAAAATCATCACATTCAGTATGTGATTAGACACGAGCTTACGAAGGGTGTGCAGGGAAAGGCCGCTTCTCTCAAACTTTGAAAAGTAAGAATTTATGACCAAATTCAGCCGATTTTCACCATACCCTCCCCATTAACAAAAATTCTATTTCCGCCATGATGACAGATCCAGAGTACAAGATAAGTATTGATAAAAAGTATTTTTTCTGCTCGGAGATTTATGGTCCGAAAAAAACCCTCACAATTTTTGAAAAAAGACAAGTTTCTACAGAAGTGATCATTTGTAGAGCGCTGAAAAAGTATTGCTTCGACCGCCTAAAGTAGACTCAACTCTAGGAGCGCAAAACTCAGTGTTAAACCTACGACACGGAATGCTAAAACTTTCACAAACGGCTGATGCTTCATTTTACAAATTAAAATTTGCTCCGAAGCCGATGTCAGTCTCTGCAATCTAAAATCTCTACATTGTTCTGGTTTTATATTGTTTCTCTATTCAGGGTAGAGGTCTACTCGGCCCGGAAAAATGAAGGCAAACTTTCAAATGAGTCGAGCCGAGCTAGCAGAATAAAGCCAATTTTTTTAACGGCCGGGTCGATAAAAAAAAATAAACGGACCGGGCCGGTAAAAAATTAAACCGACAAGCCGAGCCGACAGAACAATTAAGCGGGCCGACCGGTCCGATAGAAAATTTAAACGAAGCCGATAAAATATGATTTTTCTGAATGGCTATGACTATGAATAAGTATAATAATGCTGCACCGGTCGATGCAATTTGACATAACATATCCAGCGTAGAGATCGACATCGGACAGCTACATCGTACCTGACACCGGGCTTAATTTCTTCAGCAGATTTGGGCAGGGCCGGGTCCGGGTTAAGGCTTACACTTTTCTTCTACATAGTTAAGATGGGCCTGAATTGGACTTAATTGTTCAAAGAAGGTGTCGGGCAGGCAATATATTTCGTAAAAATAGTAATAGCGATAATGTACTTCTGTTAACGGAATCATTGCAATATAATCTTAATAAATTACAGAGAAATATTTTCAAAAATCTACTTTTTATAATACAGCTTCAAAGTTATGATGTTTTTAACCCTCTTTTTTTCCTTTATTCTAAACAACATTAATTTTTTCAATGAATCTTTATTTGAATGTTGAAAAGTCTAAGAGTCTAAGTAATCATTAATGTTGCTATTGTGTAATTTCTCTCTTAGGAACACATAGCAATCTAACATTTCTTTGTAAATCTGTATGCAATAATCTTTAAAAGAATTTTAATTGTATGTTAAGAAAAATCGGAATATTTGTAGAAATAGTATTTTTTGTAGAATTTGTAGAAATTGGCCGGGCATGGCCTAATTTAATTTATTTTTGAACGGACTGGGCCGGGCCTGTTTTCACTGATTTCTGTACCGGCCGGGTCGCGAACTTTCGAAAATATAAACGGGCCGGGCCCTGACCAGAGTTGGGCAAATTTGTAATCTCAATTATCCGCTATGAAATTACAAATTAATTGCATGTAATTGAAATTGCACATTCAAATGCAGAAATTCCGTCGAATTTCTGCATTTGAATGGGGGTGGTTCAGGCTACAGTGTTGCAAGAATTTGTTACGACATATAACTTGAACTATAATTAATTACACGCAATTAAAATGCAATTACATTGCAGATAATTGCAATTACAAATTTGCCCAAGTCTGGGCCCTGGCCTGGAAATTCCGGTCTCTAAATCAAGGCTGTCCAACGTGTCTCCCGCAGGTGCTATAGTGGTGCCCTTTGAAGGTTTTCTTGGCGCCCATTCGAATCTTTCTTCTTAGTGTAGCTATTTTATAAATTAGAAATACACTTTAAAGTATGCTTTCTTTAAAATCAATAATATTTGAATGGGGTTCTTTTAATTGTTACCAATGACCGGTATTTATTGTTAATATTATTAATTTGTTATTTAGTGCTTAAGGTTTATAGCCCCTTCACTTACAAAATTTTTGAGATAGGCTGGCCTTCTGAAAAATGTAATTTTAAATTTACTATGCTTTATATTATTTCTACAAATTATTGTTAAATATAGTTTCTAAGTCGTAGAGGACTTTTGGCTATTACCGTAAGATGTATATGCATCATATAAGATGCCTGTGACGTGTAAGTCTACCATTATTCGTGGCCTGATTATCGCAGGGGACATTTTTACCAGTATTTCCGAATAGTAATTGTCATCTTATTTATGACAGGTAATTCTGCAATAAGGAGAAGATTGCTATTTAAAAATGGAAAAGAAGCCAGTGGAATTTACCCCCTGTGGTAATAAAACCGTATTATGCTTTACCACTACAGTGAGATACATGTCTATGTCTAAATCAGTTATTACGAGACTCGAAAGCAGAATAAAACGAAATAAATAAATAATAAAAAAAAAGAATTAAGTATCTATAAAAAAAAGTTTGTCTCTGGTAAATCTACAAAACATAATTAAGATGTCAAGAAAATTTAATACATTTTAGTTTCATTAAATTAAGGATTTTTTTTAAGTATTTGCTTCTCAACTGAAATCTTTGGCGCCTTTACTTCTTCGGCGCCTGTGTACACCGCACACTTTGCACACTGGGTCGGCGCGCCCCTGCCTGTAAACATATAAACTGGAATTCCAATTCAATGCAGACCGCAATAACCTAAAAATTGAGTTTTCAGATGTTAATTTGCTATTAGATAGCTTTTAAACAATCCTAATTGCTAAAAATATGTTAAATTCTGTTTTTAAAAAATGCTGTTCTCAAATATTGCTTTAAAAATTGGCAAATTTCCAAAAATGGCATGAAATATGTGAAAATGTCTAACAAATATCACAATTTTCAGTTATTTTTGTTTTCATTTTAATAAATGCCTGTAGAGTAATATTTGCAGACAATAAACATCACTTATCATTTATTTGAAACTCATATTGAAAAAAAAGTATCGAGTTTCATCCCTGTATACATATAAAATAATTCCAATTCAATGCAGACCGCAATAACCTAAAAATTTAGTTTTCAGAAGTTAATTTCTTATTCGATTGCATTTAAACAATCCTAATTGCTAAAAATTTGTTAAATTCTGTTTTTAAAAAAATGCTGTTCTCAATTATTGTTACAAAAACCACTTAAAAATTGGCAAATTTTCAAAAATGGCATGAAATATGTGAAAATTTCTAACAAAAATCAGAATTTTCAGTTATTTTTGTTTTCATTTTAATAAATGCCTGTAGAGTCATATTTGCAGACATTAAACATCACTTATCATTTATTAGAAACTCATATTGAAAAAAAAGTATAGTGTTTCATCCCTGTATAGAAATAAACTCTAATTCCAATGCAACACAGAGCGCAATAAGTTAAAATTGAGTTTTCAGATGATAATTTGCTATTAGATTGCTTTTAAACAAACCTAATTACTAAAAATATGTTAAATTCTGTTTTAAAAAAATGCTGTTCTGAATTATTGCCACAAAAACCACTTAAAAATTGGCAAATTTTCAAAAATGGCATGAAATATATGAAAATTTCTAACAAATATCAGAATTTTCAGTTATTTTTGTTTTAATTTTAATAAATGCCTGTAGAGTGATATTTGTAGACAATAAACATCAAATATCATTTATTACAAACGCATATTGAAAAAAAAGTATCGAGTTTCATCCCTGTATACATATAAACTGGAATTCCAATTCAATGCAGACCGCAATAACCTAAAAATAGAGTTTTCAGATGTTAATTTGTTATTAGGTTGCTTTTAAACAATCCTAATTGCTAAAAATATGTTAAATTCTGTTTTAATAAATGCTGTTCTCAATTATTGCTACAAAAACCACTTAAAAATTGGCAAAATTTCAAAAATGGCATGAAATATGTGAAAATTTCTAACAAAAATCAGAATTTTCAGTTATTTTTGTTTTCATTTTAATAAATGCCTGTAGAGTCATATTTGCAGACAATAAACATCACTTATCATTTATTTGAAACTCATATTGAAAAAAAAGTATCGAGTTTCATCCCTGTATACATATAAACTGGAATTCCAATTCAATGCAGACCGCAATAACCTAAAAATTGAGTTTTCAGATGTTAATTTCTTATTCGATTGCATTTAAACAATCCTAATTGCTAAAAATTTGTTAAATTCTGTTTTTAAAAAAATGCTGTTCTTAATTATTGTTACAAAAACCACTTAAAAATTGGCAAAATTTCAAAAATGGCATGAAATATGTGAAAATTTCTAACAAAAATCAGAATTTTCAGTTATTTTTGTTTTCATTTTAATAAATGCCTGTAGAGTAATATTTGCAGACAATAAAGATCACTTGTCATTTATTACAAACTCATATTGAAAAAAAAGTATCGAGTTTCATCCCCGTTTACATATAAACTAATTCCAATTCAACGCAGACCGCAATAGCCTAAAAATTGAGTTTTCAGATGTTAATTTGCTATTAGATTGCTTTTAAACAAACCTAATTACTAAAAATATGTTAAATTCTGTTTTAAAAAATGCTATTCTCAAATATTGCTTTAAAAATTGGCAAATTTCCAAAAATGGTATGAAATATGTGAAAATGTCTAACAAATATCACAATTTTCAGTTATTTTTGTTTTAATTTTAATAAATGCCTGTAGAGTGATATTTGTAGACAATAAACATCAAATATCATTTATTACAAAAGCATATTGAAAAAAAAGTATTGAGTTTCATCCCTGTATAGAAATAAACTCTAATTCCAATGCAACACAGAGCGCAATAACTTAAAATTGAGTTTTCAGATGTTAATTTACTATTAGATTGCTTTTAAACAAAGCTAATTACTAAAAATATGTTAAATTCTGTTTTAAAAAAATGCTGTTCTCAAATATTGCTTTAAAAATTGGCAAAATTATAAAAATGGCATGAAATATGTGAAAATGTATAACAAATATCACAATTTACAGTTATTTTTGTTTTAATTTTAATAAATGCCTGTAGAGTGATATTTGCAGACAATAAACATCAAATATCATTTATTACAAACACATATTGAAAAAAAAGTATCGACTTTCATCGCTGTATACATATAAAATAATTCCAATTCAATGCAGACCGCAATAACCTAAAAATTTAGTTTTCAGAAGTTAATTTCTTATTCGATTGCATTTAAACAATCCTAATTGCTAAAAATTTGTTAAATTCTGTTTTTAAAAAAATGCTGTTCTTAATTATTGTTACAAAAAACACTTAAAAATTGGCAAAATTTCAAAAATGGCATGAAATATGTGAAAATTTCTAACAAAAATCAGAATTTTCAGTTATTTTTGTTTTCATTTTAATAAATGCCTGTAGAGTAATATTTGCAGACAATAAAGATCACTTGTCATTTATTACAAACTCATATTGAAAAAAAAGTATCGAGTTTCATCCCCGTTTACATATAAACTAATTCCAATTCAACGCAGACCGCAATAGCCTAAAAATTGAGTTTTCAGATGTTAATTTGCTATTAGATTGCTTTTAAACAAACCTAATTACTAAAAATATGTTAAATTCTGTTTAAAAAAAATGCTATTCTCAAATATTGCTTTAAAAATTGGCAAATTTCCAAAAATGGTATGAAATATGTGAAAATGTCTAACAAATATCACAATTTTCAGTTATTTTTGTTTTAATTTTAATAAATGCCTGTAGAGTGATATTTGTAGACAATAAACATCAAATATCATTTATTATTGAAAAAAAAGTATTGAGTTTCATCCCTGTATAGAAATAAACTCTAATTCCAATGCAACACAGAGCGCAATAACTTAAAATTGAGTTTTCAGATGTTAATTTACTATTAGATTGCTTTTAAACAAAGCTAATTACTAAAAATATGTTAAATTCTGTTTTAAAAAAATGCTGTTCTCAAATATTGCTTTAAAAATTGGCAAAATTATGAAAATGGCATGAAATATGTGAAAATGTATAACAAATATCACAATTTACAGTTATTTTTGTTTTAATTTTAATAAATGCCTGTAGAGTGATATTTGTAGACAATAAACATCAAATATCATTTATTACAAACGCATATGGAAAAAAAAGTATCGAGTTTCATCCCTGTATACATATAAACTGGAATTCCAATTCAATGCAGACCGCAATAACCTAAAAATAGAGTTTTCAGATGTTAATTTGTTATTAGGTTGCTTTTAAACAATCCTAATTGCTAAAAATATGTTAAATTCTGTTTTAATAAATGCTGTTCTCAATTATTGCTACAAAAACCACTTAAATATTGGCAAAATTTCAAAAATGGCATGAAATATGTGAAAATTTCTAACAAAAATCAGAATTTTCAGTTATTTTTGTTTTCATTTTAATAAATGCCTGTAGAGTCATATTTGCAGACAATAAACATCACTTATCATTTATTACAAGCTCATAATGAAAAAAAAGTTTAGAGTTTCATACCTGTATACATATAAACTGGAATTCCAATTCAATGCAGACCGCAATAACCTAAAAATAGAGTTTTCAGATGTTAATTTGTTATTAGGTTGCTTTTAAACAATCCTAATTGCTAAAAATATGTTAAATTCTGTTTTAATAAATGCTGTTCTCAATTATTGCTACAAAAACCACTTAAAAATTGGCAAAATTTCAAAAATGGCATGAAATATGTGAAAATTTCTAACAAAAATCAGAATTTTCAGTTATTTTTGTTTTCATTTTAATAAATGCCTGTAGAGTCATATTTGCAGACAATAAACATCACACATAATTTATTACAAACTCATATTGAAAAAAAAGTATCGAGTTTCATCCCTGTATACTTATAAACTGGAATTCCAATTCAATGCAGACCGCAATAACCTAGAAATTGAGTTTTCAGATGTTAATTTGCTATTAGATTGCTTTTAAACAAACCTAATTGCTAAAAATATGTTAAATTCTGTTTTAAAAAAATGCTGTTCTCAAATATTGCTTTAAAAATTGGCAAATTTCCAAAAATGGCATGAAATATGTGAAAATGTCTAACAAATATCACAATTTTCAGTTATTTTTGTTTTAATTTTAATAAATGCCTGTAGAGTGATATTTGTAGACAATAAACATCAAATATCATTTATTACAAACGCATATTGAAAAAAAGGTATTGAGTTTCATCCCTGTATAGAAATGAACTCTAATTCCAATGCAACGCAGAGCGCAATAACTTAAAATTGAGTTTTCAGATGTTAATTTGCTATTAGATTGCTTTTAAACAAACCTAATTACTAAAAATATGTTAAATTCTGTTTTAAAAAAATGCTGTTCTCAACTATTGCTTTAAAAATTGGCAAATTTCCAAAAATGGCATGAAATATGTGAAATTGTCTAACAAATATCACAATTTTCAGTTATTTTTGTTTTCATTTTAATAAATGCCTGTAGAGTCATATTTGCAGACAATAAACATCACATATAATTTATTACAAACTCATATTGAAAAAAAAGTATCGAGTTTCATCTCCGTATACATATAAACTCTAATTCCAATTTAACGCAGAGCGCCATAACCTAAAAATTGCGTTTTCAGATGTTAATTTGTTATTAGATTGCTTTTAAACAATCCTAACTGCTAAAATAATGTTATATTCTGTTTTGAAAAAATGCTGTTCTCAATTATTGTTACAAAAACCACTTAAAAATTGGCAAATTTTCAAAAATAGCATAAAATATGTGAAAATTTCTAACAAAAATCAGAATTTTCAGTTATTTTTGTTTTCATTTTAATAAATGGCTGTAGAGTCATCTTTGTAGACAATAAACATCACTTATCATTTATTACAAACTCATATTGAAAAAAAAGTATCGAGTTTCATCCCTGTATACATATAAACTATAATTCCAATTCAAACAGACCGCAATAACCTAAAAATTGAGTTTTCAGATGTTAATTTGTTATTAGATTGCTTTTAAACAATCCTAATTGCTAAAAATATGTTAAATTCTGTTTTAAAAATGCTGTTCTATATTATTGCTACAAAAACCACTTAAAAATTGGCAAATTTTCAAAAATGGCATGAAATATGTGAAAATTTCTAATAAAAATCAGAAAAATCAGTTATTTTTGTTTTCATTTTAATAAATGCCTGTAGAGTCATATTTGCAGACAATAAACATCACTTATCATTTATTTGAAACTCATATTGAAAAAAAAGTATCGAGTTTCATCTCTGTATACATATAAACTCGAAATCAAATTCAACATAGGCCGCAATAACCTAAAAATTGAGTTTTCAGATGTCAATTTCTTATTGGATTGTTTTTAAACAAACCTAATTGCTAAAAAAATGTTAAATTCTTTTTAAAAAGCACGGTGCTGTCAAATACTACTGTTTAATCAGCTTAAAAATTTGAAAATTTACAAAATATGCATGAAATATGTGAAAATGTCAAATAAAAATAGAAACTTTTCATTAAATTTTTGCTTTCCATTTACTAAATGCCTCTAGATTCACATTTGTAGACAATAAATAACGCTTAGCATTTATTACAAGCTGATATTGAAAATAAAGTGTCGAGTTTCATTCAGTATATATATATATTCCAAATTAAATTCAACGCAGACCGCCATAACATAAAAATTGAGTTTTCAGATGTTAATTTCTTATTAGATTGCATTTAAACAAACCTAATTGCTAAAAATATGTTAAATTCTGTTTTAAAACATTGTTGCAGGAACCTCTATTAAAAATTGGCAAATTTTCAAAAATGGCATGAAATATGTGAAAATTTCTAACAAAGATCAGAATTTTCAGTTATTTTTGTTTTCATTTTAATAAATGCCTGTAGGGTCATATTTGCAGACATTAAACATCACTTATCATTTATTAGAAACTCATATTGAAAAAAAAAGTATAGAGTTTCATCCCTGTATACATATAAACTGGAATTCCAATTCAATGCAGACCGCAATAACCTAGAAATTGAGTTTTCAGATGTTAATTTCTTATTCGATTGCATTTAAACAATCCTAATTGTTAAAAATTTGTCAAATTCTGTTTTTAAAAAAATGCTGTTCTTAATTATTGTTACAAAAACCACTTAAAAAATTGCAAATTTTCAAAAATGGCATGAAATATGTGAAAATTTCTAACAAAAATCAGAATTTTCAGTTATTTTTGTTTTCATTTTAATAAATGCCTGTAGAGTAATATTTGCAGACAATTAAGATCACTTGTCATTTATTACAAACTCATATTGAAAAAAAAGTATCGAGTTTCATCCCCATATACATATAAACTAATTCCAATTCAACGCAGACCGCAATAGCCTAAAAATTGAGTTTTCAGATGTTAATTTGCTATTAGATTGCTTTTAAACAAGCCTAATTGCTAAAAATATGTTTAATTCTGTTTTAAAAATATATTGATCTCAAATATTGCTACAAAAACCACTTAAAAGTTGGCAAATTTCCAAAAATGGCATGAAATATGTGAAAATGTCTCACAAATATCAGAATTTTCAGTTCTTTTTGTTTCATTTTAATAAATGCCTGTAGAGTCATATTTGCAGACAATAAACATCACTTATCATTTATTTGAAACTCATATTGAAAAAAAAGTATCGAGTTTCATCCCTGTAAACATATAAACTGGAATTCCAATTCAATGCAGACCGCAATAACCTAGAAAGTGAGTTTTCAGATGTTAATTTGCTATTAGATTGCTTTTAAACAAACCTAATTGCTAAAAATATGTTAAATTCTGTTTAAAAAAAATGCTGTTCTCAAATATTGCTTTAAAAATTGGCAAATTTCCAAAAATGGCATGAAATATGTGAAAATGTCTAACAAATATCACAATTTTCAGTTATTTTTGTTTTAATTTTAATAAATGCCTGTAGAGTGATATTTGCAGACAATAAACATCAAATATCATTTATTACAAACACATATTGAAAAAAAAGTATCGACTTTCATCGCTGTATACATATAAAATAATTCCAATTCAATGCAGACCGCAATAACCTAAAAATTTAGTTTTCAGAAGTTAATTTCTTATTCGATTGCATTTAAACAATCCTAATTGCTAAAAATTTGTTAAATTCTGTTTTTAAAAAAATGCTGTTCTCAATTATTGTTACAAAAATCACTTAAAAATTGGCAAATTTTCAAAAATGGCATGAAATATGTGAAAATTTCTAACATAAATCAGAATTTTCAGTTATTTTTGTTTTCATTTTAATAAATGCCTGTAGAGTCATATTTGCAGACATTAAACATCACTTATCATTTATTAGAAACTCATATTGAAAAAAAAAGTATAGAGTTTCATCCCTGTATAGAAATAAACTCTAATTCCAATGCAACACAGAGCGCAATAACTTAAAATTGAGTTTTCAGATGATAATTTGCTATTAGATTGCTTTTAAACAAACCTACCGTATTTTATGGAAGAAACTCCGCATCCGTTGTAAACGCCGCACTCCTCAAATTGGCCTGAATAAGCTTAAAAATATCGTAATCGCCGCACCCGTTGTAAACGCCGCATCCATCGGAGCGCTACTTTTGTCGACAGCGTCACATTGACTTAACTTTAATCAAAGTTTTCTGAGCAGTGTAAGATGCCTCGTTTTTAATATCTTAAGGTGTCTGAAGCTTTATTTGAAATATTTAAATCCGATTTTAAATATTTTTATGAATTTTTAAATTAAGGAAACTCCGTTGGTATTTAAAAAAAATCGCAAACGCCGCACTTGGAAAAAAATTAACTTTTAAACTCGTAAAAGCCGTGGCGTTTCTTCCATAAAATACGGTACAATATTTCTTAATAAAAACACCTACTAATTTCACGGTTCGTAAACAAAAATGAATTTTAAAAATGTTTTAGAACTAGTAAGTTTGTATTGGCAAACAGCCGTAATGAAAATTCTTTTGTATAAAATCTTTCAATTTATGTTTTTTTATGCTTATTCTAATCATTTTCCTTAATATTATTCAGATTGCATAAACACGAACAGTAAATTGAAGTCAGTAATTAAAAGTAAATTAAGTCTCCCAATTAAGTAACAGCATGTCTCTAAAAATTTATTTCTTTAAAATTTATCACATAATGAACAATTTTATTTTGACGGGTTTATTTCAAATATCTTCCAAAATAACTATGGAATAGGCAGAGTTGTAAAATACATATAGATATGAGGTTTTTTTCTTTTTCTTTTTTCTTCTTCTGTATATCTGGATATTAATAAATGTAAACAAAAAATCAAAATTTACTGGTGAGAATGAAAGCGACCATAGATTCGCAAGATAAAAATTCCCTGCCGGCCCGGCCTACAGGCAGAGGTAGATTTCGAAGTTAAGTATACTAATTTCACCAACAAAAACTAAATCATTATTAGATATAAATCCACTTTAACAGTTTTATCTGTCTGCTTTTGACGAGTTTTTATTTCCTCTTTATAAAATAGCTGGTTTTATCAGAATCATGTTAAGGCGATATTAAAAAAAAAATATTTTTCCATGCTCAACAACTTGAAATTTTCTGGCCCATTTTCGGATTAATTTTTAATAAAAAAAAAAAATATGAAACACGCTGACGTGATTTTTGAAAAAAATTATAAGCGACCTGTGTTTTTATTTTTCTTTCAATTAATTAAAACTTGATTAATAAACAATTATTTTCTCAGTAGGGCAATATTTTTCGTTTCTAACACAATCGCTTCGTGAAATTCTGTTCAAAATGCCCACTTTGACATCATTTTTTGAAATATATTTTGCCTCTATCAAAAAACCGATCATTACTGTACATTATATAGTTTCTGAATAAGAGAATCTACCAATTGGATGCGTTTGAGAGGGAAAATGAATTTAAAAATGAGTAAGAAAATAAGCAGTTTGGATTTGAATGCACCCTTAATGCAATGATTTTTCCAACACAATCCGCTTCGGGAAATTCGGTTCAAAGTGCCCACTTTGACACAATTTTTGAAATATATTCTGCCTCTATCAAAAAATCTATCATTACTGTACATTATATAGTTTCTGAATAAGAGAATCTAGCAATCGGATGCGTTTGAGATCAAAAATGAATTTAAAAATGAGTAAGAAAATAAGCAGTTTGGATTTGAATGCACCCTTAATAAGATAATTTTTTTCTTCAACCGCTATGTATTTTTAATTTGTTTTTCTGTAAGAATTGACCCTATCAAAAATTTGTCTGTATAAATGATGAAGACAATATTAAGAAAATGTGTGATAAATTCATGGAGATTTTATATCTTGTGAATTGACGGAGTTATGAAACTTTTTCTTCTTCAACCCCCCTTTTTTGTTTCGTTATTATTATTATTTTTTTTTTTTTTTTTTTTTTTTTTTTTTTTTTTTTTTTTTTTTTTGCTGTACAAATTGGCCCTATCAAAAACTTGTGACTATAAAAGTTGTAGATAATATTAAGGAGATGTATAATAAAATTAATTGGATTTGATATCTATAGAATTGACGAAGTTATGAATTTTTTTTCTCCAAAAACCCTATTTTTGCGCCCCTTGAGCCTATTTTTAATTTTATCAAAAATCTGTGATGTAAGAATTTTTTACGCTATTTGTAGAAGTGATAAAAACTTTAAACTGATTTGATATGTACAAAAATTAAGAAGTTATGGGGTTTTTTTGGTTTTCACAAAACCCCTCCCTATTTCCGTCCCCTTTGTCCGCTTTTGCCCATTAACGAACTTGACCGAGATTTTATATCCCTTGATTTTATGTATCATTTTGGAAGAGATTTGTGCAGAATTGCGGAAGTTATCGTGTCTAGAAGAAAGTGATAACACAATTGCTTCGGGAAATTCCGTTCAAAATGCCCAATTTGGCATCTTTTTTTTAAATGTATTCTGCCTCTATCAAAAAATAGATCATTGCGGTACATTATATAGTTTCTGAATAAGCGAATCTAGCAATTGGATGCGTTTGAGAGCAAAAATGAATTTAAGAATGAGTAAGAAAATAAGCAGTTTGGATTTGAATGCGCCCTTAATAAGATGATTTTTTTCTTCAACCGCTATGTATTTTTAATTTTTTTTTCCCCTTGCTGTAAGAATTGGTCCTATTCAAAACTTGTCTATATAGATGTTGTAGACAATATTAAGAAGATAGATATATGATAAATTCATGGGGATTTTATATCTTTTGAATTGACGGAGTTATGGATTTTTTACTTCTTCAACCCCCCTTTTTGTTTTCGTTTTGAATTTTTTTTTTTTTTTGCGGTACGAATTGGTCCTATCAAAAACTTGTGAGTTTAAAAGTTGTAGATAATATTAAGAAGATTTATAATAAAATTAATTGGAATTGATATCTTGAAAATTGACGAAGTAAGGAATTTTTTTCTCCCAAAAACCCTATTTTTTGCACCCCTTGAGCTTATTTTTAATTTTATCAAAATACTGTGATACATTAATTTTTGGCGCTATTTTTAGAAGTAATAAAAACTTTAAACTGATTATATATGTACAAAAATTAAGAAGTTATGTGGTTTTTTTAGGTTTTCACAAAACCCCTCCCTATTTCAGTCCCCTTTGTCCGTTTTTGCCCATTAACGAACTTGGCCGAGATTTTATGTCCCTTGATTTTATGTATCAGTTTGGAAGAGATTTGTGCAGAATTGCGGAAGTTATCGTGTCCAGAAGAAAGTGATAACACAATTGCTTCGGGCAATTCCGTTCAAAATGCCCAATTTGGCATCATTTTTTGAAATGTATTCTGCCTCTATCAAAAAATAGATCATTGCGGTACATTATATAGTTTTTGAATAAGCGAATCTACCAATTAAATGCCTTTGCGAACAAAAATGAATTTAAAAATGAGTCAGAAAATAAGCAGTTTGGATTTGAGTGCATCCTTAATGCAATGATTTTTCCAACACAATCTGCTTCGGGAAATTCGGTTCAAAATGCCCACTTTGAGATCATTTTTTGAAATATATTCTGCCTCCATAAAAAACAATCGATCATTACTGTACATTATATAGTTTCTGAATAAGAGAATCTAGCAATTGGATGCGTTTGAGAGCGAAAATGAATATAAAAATGAGTAAGAAAATAAGCAGTTTGGATTTGAATGCGCCCTTAAGGGTGTATTCGAAAAAATATTTTTCCACCCTCAACAGCTCGAAATTTTCTGAGACATTTTTAGACTCATTTTTAAAAGTAAAAACATGAAACTTGATGGGGTGATTTCTGAAGCCATGTTTAACATGCCGTGTAATTTCATTTTCAGCTCAATTAATTAGAATTTGATTTTTAAACAATTATTTTCTCAATATGACCATTTTTTTCATTCCCAAATCGCCCGCTTCGGAAAATTCGGTTCAAAACGCCAACTTTGACGGCGATTTTTACAGTATTTTCTTCATTTATCAAAAAATTAAGAAGCACGGCACATTATATAGTTTCTAAATAAGAGAATTTCCCAGTTTGATGCGTTTGAGAGCAAAAATGAATTTTAAAATGAATCAGAAAATAAGCAGTTTGTATCGGAATACACCCTTAATAAGATGATTTTTTTCTTCAACCGCTATGTATTTTTATTTTTTTTTTGCCGTAAGAATTGGTCCTATTCAAAACTTGTCTATATAGATATTGTAGACAATATTAAGAAGATATATGATAAATTCATGGGGATTTTTTATCTTTTGAATTGACGGAGTTATGGATTTTTTACTTCTTCAAACCCCCTTTTTGTTTTCGTTTTTAATTTTTTTTTTGCGGTACGAATTGGTCCTATCAAAAACTTGTAAATATAAAAGTTGTAGCTAATATTAAGGAGATTTATAATAAAATTAATTGGAATTGATATCTTGAAAATTGACGAAGTTATGAATTTGTTTCTCCCAAAAACCCTATTTTTTGCGCCCTTTGAGCCCATTTTTAACTTTATCAAAAATCTGTGATACATAAAATTTTTGCCCTATTTTTAGAAGTAATAAAAACTTTAAACTGATTTGATATGTACAAAAATTAAGAAGTTATGGGGGGTTTTCGGTTTCAACAAAACCCCTCCCTATTTCCATCCCCATGGACCGATTTTGCCCATTAACGAACTTGACCGAGATTTTATGCCCCTTGATTTTATGTATCAGTTTGGAAGAGATTGTGCAGAATTACGAAAGTTATCGTGTCCGGAAGAAAGTGATATATATATATATATATATATAGATAGATAGATAAAGTTTTTTACTGAGGGTGGTTTTGGGTTCTAGGGCTCATGATCGGGGTAGATCTGCAAAAATTTTTCAGAAATTCCAACATAGGAACGATCCCAATAGGTAGTATTTCATACGAAATCTACCTAAAATGCTTTTCCTTAGTTAAACTGGGAGTATTTGCTATCACAATTATCGAGTTTTGATGGCTGATCTTCATCTCATCACATTTGAGGGATTAGCTTTCTGTATCAGAAACGTCTGGATGCAGTATATTATCGTCGGCGTCGGTACGTCTGAAGTTGTGTTGTCACAGGAATGAGTCATGCAAGAGGCTTTTTAGCTCACAGGCTATCAAAGCCTGAGAGCTAATGTGCCCGCCCGCTCTGTATGTATGTATGTATGTATGTACATACGCACGTATGTACGTAACGCGATAACTCTTGATAGAAACATCCGATTTGCTTCAAAAATTTTTCCTAGGTTCATTGTGATAAGGCGCTTCCCTGATTAGTTTTGGGAGTTCATTGGTTAAGGATAAAGGGGGAAAAACGGGGTTAGTCCAACCCCTTAATTCAGATAAATGGGTTTTTCATGCAGAATGATTTGATTTTCTCCGAATTTGGTATACCGGTTTATTATGTTAAGGAACTTCCCTGAATAGTTTTGGAGGTTTATTGGTTAAGGATAAAGGGGGGTTAGTCCACCCCCTTAATTCAGATAATTGGGTTTTTCATGCAGAATCATTCGATTTGCCCCGAATTTGGTATACCGGTTTATTATGTTAAGGAACTTCCCTGATTAGTTTTGGGAGTTCATTGGTTAAGGATAAAGGGAGAAAAACGAGGTTAGTCCACCCCCCTTAATTCAGATAAATGGGTTTTTCATGCAGAATCATTCGATTTGCTCCGTATTTGGCATGCCGGTTTATTATGTTAAGGAACTTCCCTAATTAGTTTTGTGGGTTCATTGGTTAAGGATAAACGGGGAAGGGTGGCTAGTCCCCCCCACTTAATTTATATAAACGGTTTTTTCATGCAGAATGATTCGCTTTGTTCCAAATTTGGTATACCTGTTTATTATGTTAAGGAGCTTCCCTGATTCGTTTTGGGGATACATTGGTTAAGGATAAAGGGGGGTTGGGGCTAGTCCACCCCCTTAATTTAGATAAATGTTTTTTTTTGCAGGATTATTCGATTTGCTCCAAATTTTGTATACCGGTTTATTATGATAAGGAGCTTCCCTGATTAGATTTGGAGGTTCACTAGTTAAGTATAAAGGGTGAAACGGGGGCTAATTCCCCTTCACTTATTTTTTTTTAGGGCATTATTCTTTAAAATAAGAGTATGATATACAATTAGTGTGAATAGCCTGTGAGCTCAATGCCATCAGTTTAGCTGGGCATTTTTCTTTTTTATTTAGTATATTTATATATCGTAAAATGCGTTATTTGATTTTTAAAAAATTGCAGATAGTGAAAAAAGTATCAAAATTATTGCAGTGAGAAAGCTTGCGCGGATCTGCTTTTTAGGTGGCTTTCTTTACAAAAAGCTACCAATTGCAGCCGTTCGGAGGAAAGCGATTAAAAAAAATTTTGGTATATTTTCATCGATCATGACCCCCAGACCCCGAAACCACCCTCCGTTCAAAATTGATATATATATATATATATCAATATATATATCTGACCTATGTCACACTGTAAGTCTCGTATTTATGAACCGATTTGGATGTAATTCGGTGTGTACATAGTATATACCAATGCCTCGACCGAGTTCGTTGGCCAGCTTCATCCGCCATTTTATTTCAAAATGGCGGCCATTTAAAAAATTTTAAAAAATTTAAAATTTGAAATGTGGTACCAAAAAATTGAAAATGGAAAAATATTTTTTTCTTATGCATTTGATCTTTATTCAAAGACTCCGTAGCAGTTTTTGTTTTGTCTATATCTTAAAAAATGGCTGAGTTATAGCATTTTGAATTTCTAGCGAAGCTGACATTTTGAAACGTCCTGAATTTTGTCACGTGATAAAATGCGTATTTATGAACCGATTTGGATGTAACTTCGTTTATACATAGTACAGATCAATGTCTCGAACGAGTTCGTTGGCCAGCTTCATCCGCCATCTTGTTTAAAAATGGCGGCCATTTAAAATTTTAAGAAAAATTTAAATTTGAAATGTGGTAGCAAAAAATTGAAAATTGAAAAAATACTTTTTTCTTATGCGTTTGACCTTGATAAAAAGATTCGGGAGCAGTTTTTGTTTCGTCTATATCTTAAAAAATGGCTGAGTTATAGCATTTTGAATTTCTAGCGTGGCTAACATTTTGAAACGTCCTGATTTTTGCCACGTGATAACAGACGTATTTATGAACCGATTTAGATGTACCTTGGTGTGTATAGTGCATACAAATAACTCAACCGAGTTCGTTGACTCGCTTCATTCGCCATCTTGTTTCAAAAGGGTGGCCACTTAAAAAATATAAAAAAAATTAAATTTAAAATGAGATACCAAAAAATTGGAAAATGAAAAAGATTTTTTTTGTATGTGTTTGACCTTAATATAAAGATTCCGGAACAGGTTTTGTTTCGTCTACATCTAAAAAAATGGCTGAGTTATAACATTTTGAATTTCTATTGTGAGTGACATTTTAAAACGACCTGATTTTTGTCACGCGATAACAGGCGTATTTATGAACCGATTTGAATGTAACTTGGTCTGTACATAGTACATACCAATGTCTCGACGGAGTTCGTTGGCCAGCTGCATTCGCCGTCTTGTTTCTAAAGGGTTGCCATTAAAAAAAAAATGTAATTTAAAATTTAAAATGTGGTATTAAAAAATTGGAAAATGAAAAAGATTTTTTTTATGTGTTTGGCCTTGATACAAAAATTCCGGAGCAGTTTTTGTTTCTGAAAATTTGTTCTTTTGTTTATATCTTAAAAAGTGGTTGAATTATAGCACTTTGAATTTCTATCATGGCTAACACTTTGAAACGATCTTGTATTTGTCACGCGATACCACACGTATTCGCCTATTTCGATGGAAGAAGGCATGTGGATAGTATACATCAATATCTCGACCAAGTTCGCTGGCCAGCTTCATCAGCCATCTTGTTTCAAAATGGCGGCCATTAAATTAAAAAAAAATTATATTTAAAGTGAGGTGCAAAAAAAATTAGAAATTGAAAAAGGTTTCTTTTTTAAGTATTTCACCTTGATATAATGATTCAGGAGCATTTTTTGTTTGTCTTTATCTTAAAAAATGGCTCAGATATAGCAGTTTCAATTTCTAAAGTGGGTGACATTTTGAAAAATCTGATTTTTTGCCTGCGACAGCACTCGTATATATCAACCGATTCCGATATCAGTGAGCATGTGCACAGCAATTACTAAGGTCTCGACCATGTTCACTGGTTAGCCTCATCCACCATGTTGTCTTAAAATGGCAGGCACTTTAAGAAATCGCCGAATTTGGCAGCCAAATATAAGTGACTTTAAATAAAAGCAGCTTGGATAAAGCTGACTAATTTCGCGAAATTCTCATTCATAATGATTTAGTATTGATAAAAATTAGTATTGAATCTCCTACATTCGGTTTCCACTTAATTGAGCTTCGTGTGTTTGAATAATATAAGTTGGCTTTTTAAAAATAAGGAATATGAAAGCTACCTCTTCCTCCCGGCAGTGGCCGGAAGGACTTTTTTTTTTTTTTTTTTTGTAACTCTAATAATTTTTTTACATTTAATATATTTTTTAGAGTGCATAAGCCTTTTTGATTCAGTGCTTTTCAGTGGTTTAGGTGCGAAATTCGATTTCATGTTTTAAATTTGTGTTTTATTTATATTTTATTGTTTTACTTATTCATTAATGAATGCTTTATTATTTTCGCTATGGAATATAAGCTGAAAACATATTATGATCTATTTATATTAACTGAAGTACAAACGGATTTATATTTCACAATCGTCTGCACACGATACTTGAAAATTATTTTTAAAACAATGAAAATTCAGTAAATGGCGATACAATTTTCAAACAAATTGCGATGTAGTTCTCAAACAAATCGCATTTGAAAGTACATTTCCTTTTCTTATTCGACGGTGTGATAATTGAAAATGTGCGACGCTTAAAAGTTTAAAAAATTTTAAAAATTACAATAAAAGCGAAAATTGATCGTCTGCTGTTGCCATTCGGAAAATGACGACGCACAGAAGTGTTTGTCTTTTATAATATAAATACAGAAGAGGAGATTTAAAAAAAAAAATCTAAAAGCTCAACAACGCGGAACGTTTTAGGAAATTTAGACATGTTTGTCCTTTATAATGTAGATATACACTGTTAGAAATGAAGTTAGATGTTTCACCAAGCAAATGGTGAAAAATAGCTGAAATTTAGCTGCAACCGAGATATTGGTGATATGTTTCACCAGTTTATTGGCGCTTTCACAAATACCATTATATTGGTGAAATGTTGAACCATGATTCAGGTTTTTTATAAATCCAATTTTCTGGTGAAAGGTTGATCCATAATTCAGGATTTTTTTAAATCCAATTTTCTGGTGAAAAGTTGAACCATGAATCAAGGTTTTTTTTAAATCCGATTTTCTGGTGAAAGGTTGAACCATGAATCAAGGGTTTTTTTAAATCTGATTTTCTGGTGAAAGGTTGAACCATGAATCAGTATTTTTTAAATCCAATTTTCTGATGAAACGTTGAACCATGAATCAGGGTTTTTTTTTTAATCCAATTTTCTGATGAAACGTTGAACCATGAAACAGGGTTTTTTTTTAATCAAATTTTCTGGTGAAAGGTTTAACCATGATTCAAGGTTTTCTCTATTCCAATTTTTTGGTAAAAGGTTGAACCACGATTCAGGTTTTTCTCTCAACTTTGTGGGAAAAGGTTACACCGGATTGTAGTTTTCTATTTCCCCCCCTCGCTTTGGAGTGAAATGATTAACCAGGACTTTGGTTTTCAATTTATCATTTTATGGTGTAATAATGAACAAAATTTCAGATTATGCGAAATTATGTTGCAGTACGAAAGCATAATTTTTTTGTTTTCATTAAACTGAAAATTATTAAAGTTTTAATTATTGATTCTATTGTCTTTGAAATATATTTAAAAAACAAATGTAAACCAGTTTGATCTAATTTCACAAAATAATCGCTTTTTTTTCTTTCTCTTCCACGAATATTACCATTCTGTCCTTGTACATTTTGGAACATTTCTCTGCACTCAGTTACACTTATAATCCAATTAGTGTTTGCTTATTCTCAAACCATTCATAATGAAGATTTTTTTTTAAAATAATTTTCTTAGATTTAAATACATATCCTGTTTTTATTATATTTTTAATTTAAAATCCAGGAAATAAAAAATATTTTTAATAACCATTACTTTAAACAATGCTAATTGGATTTCTTTAAACAATATTAATTTTTGCACAGGTTTGAAAAAAGTTTGTTTTCATAATCCACTTAGCTGCTACTTTTATGATCTGTAGATTTTTTTTTTTTGTTTTTATATTGTTGTGAATCTAAAGACGCTGAAATTTTGATATTATAGTGTTTTCAAAATTTTACCTTCTTTTCACAAAACAAAAAATAAAATATTTCAATTAGCAAAAAATATTTTTAGACATTCCCTCATATCGTTAATATAAAGGTACAATTGTTACACATATGAAAATTTCACCAATCACTATTTTAAGTTATATACATTTTGATAGTACTATTTTTCAACCTTTGGACAATAAAACTGACATGTTCTGTCCAAAATCCCAATTATGAAAAATTATTACTAATGCTTTTATTTTTAAATTAGTATTAAATAAAAATTTGATTTTTCTACTATTGCTGACACATATCGACAGTAACAATAATTTAAGCAATCCATTTCCCCTTTTCCTCAAATTGAATTATCGTCACAATTTTTTTTTTATTTCGTTAAAAGGGGAAAATTTGTAATTTCAAGTGCAATTAAATTAAATCTGCATTTCAATTTACTGATTTTTCATGTTTTTTAAATTAATTTTCAAGCACGGTTCTTTTAAAAATTTATGTTGCACTCAGCTCGATTATGCAAAATTAACTCATTTAAATATAAAACAACAACAAAAAGTTCAGCATTCGTTTCTGTTTAACACTCAATAATGAATATAACATTTTTCAATAAATAAATAAAACACAAACATAACGGATACATAATCAAAATACAGTCTGTCTAAAGTGGAATCAAGGCAATTTTCCGTGGTCGACAATATTCCACCTTAGACAAATTTTACTTTATATCTATGCAAGAACATTGAAAATCTTTCCGAGTTACACAGATTTCCGTCTTACACAGAGTTGACTGTATATGCGTAAACACTGAATTAATCAGCATAAAAAAACGCAACTATAAGTAGCAGAATCCTTCATTTAATCTCTAATATCAGCTAACACAAAAGTATTACTTTAAATGAATTTTAAAGCTTTGTTTTTTTAATACACAATGTGTTTTCATAGTATATTAAATACTTAATTTACAGGGTTAATTTAATAACAGCATTGTCGCCAAAAGTGATTAATTATTATTGCTTATATATGTATTTTTTCAGTATTCCTAAATGATAATCTATGATGAAGAAATTTTATTATTTTTTTAAATAATAGTTGTAGAAAAGGAAAATATTCACCAACAGCAGCCTTGCAATAGCTGAAAAAAGAAATGGTCAAAGACAATAAAATAACAACAAAATTAAGTTGGTTTGCGGTATGCCGCTCCATTTATTGAAAATACAAATTATATAATCATTAAATTATATGTATATATAGTATGTCAGACTAATATTTACTGTAAATATAATGCCATTTTACATACAGAGTTTCTCTCCGACAGTTTTAGGAGGGTGCAGTACTGTCTGCATTCATTTAAAAAAATAGCCTCTTTCATCCCCAAATGAGGATCATAAATATGACGAGGTCATCAAATATAAAGAATTCTTGAAGTTTAGTATCCAAGTATTAGCAGCTCCAAGCATCAGGTTAATTTCTCCACCTGTTTTAAATGAAAGGGTAAATATTTTAAGACATAAAATTGTTTTTTGTGCAGACATAATAATAAAATTTCACACAGGGAAAATAATCCAAAAACAGCATATCAATCAAATTGTCTTTTACAAGGAAAAGTTTCAGCATTTGAAAAACCAATCTGCTTTTGAAATCCTTTGTGGTCCGCTGGTCTGAAACCACCAAAAATTCAATTGGACTAGTAACTACCCCCCCCCCCCCTCTCTCAGAGGGTCACAGGTAAACTTAAATTTCCCCATCCCTGAGAAAACCGCAACCAAACACAAATCACACAATTTTATTTTATTTAAAATAATAAAATTGCATTGAACCTTAGTAAGTTGAAATAATCAGAAATTGTGGCATATTATATTCCAATCTGATTAATTATGGTCTCAAAAAATTTTCAAACAAAGACGATGTCTGAAAACTATCGACACGAATTGGTTGTTAGACATTACTAAATTCTAATGATAAATTTATGGAAACTTTGAATTTATTTCAAAGCTATTCAAAGAAACTGGTGTTTGCCATTTTAACAGTTTTTCTGTCTATCTATGCTTTCAAGCCACTGTTCTCACAAATGAGTACTATCAAAACTCATACTGAAAGCACTTGTCAGATAAATCCGCCATTTAGTTTGCATTAAAATTAACCTGATATTAAGATGCAGCAACAGAAATCAAATTGCATAGCATTAATTTTTTTTAATTTCTAAAATATATTTGTTGCCATAATTATCATAGTAGTGTAACCTACATGTATGTTCCTCATATTTTTTAAATCTTAATAGAAAATTTTAAGCAATTTTAATCCATTATTTTTCCACCTACTAAATTTGTTTTTTAGTTGGCACGTCATGGTCACATAAAATATTTTTTTATCAAATTTGGCATGCAGTGATAAAAAGATTCGCCGACCCTGCCCTACATAATCTGGAACTGGACTTATCGTTCTCGGGATGCGTAGGGCAGGCAATATGTTTTGTAAAAAAATTAATAGCAATAATGAGCTTCTGTTAACAGAATATTTGGAAATATATATAACCTATATTTGGAAATATACATTAAAGTAGGTCTCAAATTCACTGCTAAACAATACGAAACTTTCTGACATTTTTAACTGTAAAGGCATCACAAAGAATTCTTGATACTTTTATGTTAGCTGGATGCAAATCTCGCCAATAGCATTTTTAAGCTCCTTTAAAAGCTGGTCCTCATCAATAATAATTCATATTTTAAAGGAATAAATGAAACTTGTTTATTTGGAAAAGATAAATGAAATGCATTAATTATTGTTTTAATGATAATTAAATAATGAATTAAAACCAGTATTATTTGCACTCAAACAAGATATTAAAAAGAAAAGAGAGAGAGAGAGAGAAATTTTCTTTACTTTTTTAAAAGTAAAAATGCAAGATACAAATTTAATTGTAAAATAATCCTTATTTGAGAGTAGAAGATAACAAGTATCACAAATATTCAGATTTCTTTTAAAAAGGAGCAAGACTGTTTTTTTTTTTAAAAAGACATTTTTGCTGAAAAAAATACTTTCGTTAAGTAAAGGGTTACTTTTTGTTGAATGAATGGGTGCTTTCATTACACTTCCCATTGAATTATTTGTCAACATTGATCTGTGTGGGAATCTGACATTTTCCTTGGAAAGGAAATTCACATCTAAATCATTAACAGGCATAAAATCGTAAATCTTCTGAAGGTGGAAGACATTTCAATGCACTGAGAAGGGGGATTTTTCACTGGTCTACCCCTTGAATATATTATCAAAGTACACTGAAATCATGCTATATTTTTAAGAATCTCATAGGAAAAATTAAATCCCAATTTATGAACACCTATGAGTTTGGTTTGCACATGAGAAGTCCACCTTCTTTTCCTCCCCTTATTTCAATTTTTTTTTTTTTTAATGTCTTGTGCAAAGTCTGATTACGCATTGAGTTGTAGAACAACAGACAACTTAACCTGGAAGGAATCTATAATAATAAAAATAGAAGTTTTTCTGCGTGTCTGTGTTGTGTGGAGACCAAAGTACCACGGGTGATTCTGTGTAAAACAAAAAATTCTGAAATCCACAGCCAATTTTCTGAAATGTTATGGCAGACTGTGGTGGGGAAATCTTCTCCCGATGCTAATTATTTTTGTTGCAGGTCGGGTTAAACCATTTTTCAAAAGTAAGTTCAGTACATTGTTTCTAGGGATGTACCGAATACTGATTTTGGCCGAATACTGAATATTCGGCTAGCCAAATAGTAACTGCTAGGCCGAATATTCGGCTTGTCGAATACTTTTATATTTCAAAGTTTAAAGGCATTAAAATGTTATTTTAAAACAATTTTACATAATATTTAAAACAGAAACTTTCATTTTGATAATCAAGAGCTTTTTCAAGTAAACTTTGTTTATGTTGAAAAAAAAAAAATCTGCTTTGAGTTATTTAAGAAGAGGATAGTTAAACTTTTTTAATGAATAAAATTTTAAATTTCATGGCTCCTTCTGTGAATTAAAACAAATGAATAAAATTTTCTTAAATTCTAAAACAAACATTTTAAAATCAAAGAGAAATTGTGAAAAAATGGAAGAAAAATTGTACAGGATCATATATTATTTGTTTGTCAGGAAGAGACTAAAGTAAATAAATAATACAATCTATTAAAATTTTATATGGCGGCAACTCAACAAGGATAACTGTTCTTACTCCCTTTGATTAAGCAAGGAAGTTTTTAAATGCATCCTAGATCGGTGTCTGGAGTGGGCGATCATTTTCAGAGATTGTAAACGTAAACGTTGTTCTTAAAATCTTAGCAAGAAACAGATTATTTACTGGACAATATTCAAGAACTTACATTTGTACATAATTAATTCCGATGAAAATCCTCGTGATTGGTTAATTTTCTTAAGTACTTAACAAACAGCAAATAAATAATGTAAAAACATTATCTTTTAAATATGATTCTGTTTCTAATTATTCTGAATATCTTATAAGTTGACTGTTAAACGTAGAAGTGGTATAAGGTTTTTAAAAATATGTTAAGTTTTTTTTTAAGTATTCGTTTGGGCCAAATATTGCGATTTTTGGCCAAGCCAAATATTCGGTATACCGAATAGTTTGATATTCAGCTAAACCGAATATTCGGTAACATGGCCCAATGGATATCGAACATTCGGTGCATCTCTAATTGTTTCAGATTCAAAACTATACCTATAATAATAAATATAGATGTTTGTGTATGTGCTGTTTTCTAATGACATCACTGCTCTTTTTCCACGATCCTTTGACGAAATCCAAAGTTTTTCTACGATTTTTTGACGAAATTCGCTGTTTCGCAATCCTTTGACAAAATCTGCCACTTTTTCGCAATTCTTTGACGAATCCGCTATTTTTTCGCGGCCCTGTTACGAAAATCGAGATTTTTTGATGAAATTTGTGCTTTTTTCGCAATCCTTTGCGAAATTCGGCTTTTTTCCCGTGATTTTTTTTTTATGAAAACCTATGTTTTGCACGCGCTTCCACGGCATCGCTGTTACCCGCAACTGACAAGTGAATTTTGTGATATTTTCATTCTACCAGCTACAGGCTAAAAAACAAAAACAAAAAACCCGCTGAACTTTTACAGCCTGACTCACAAAAAGAAATAGGATTTTTCACATGTATATTTTTTCGTGGCCCTGTTACGAAAATCGCGATTTTTTGATGAAATTTGTGCTTTTTTCGCAATCTTTTGCGAAATTCGGCTTTTTTCCTGCGATTTTTTGACGAAAAGCTATGTTTTGCATCCCATCTCCGATTCTTCGTGTAATTTACGTGCTTCCATGGCATCTCTGTTACCCGCAACTTGTTGGGGGAAAAAATAATGCAAATACTACATCTCTGTCCAACTGTTATTCCATTAGCTCTCTCTCTATATATATGACTGATTCAAGAATCACTGTGTTCATTTGTTAAATGTAAGGAAGATGTGAAAACGAATGGAAACTAAGTTTGAAAAAACTAAGTTCATTTTATTTGAAGAATTGAGACATCTCTCATGAACATCCTTGTTCATTGCATGCAAAAAAAATGATAAGTTTAACTAACACAAACATTTAAAAGAAGCATAATTCAAATAAAATCCTCAGCTTCAGCATGGCTGTAAACTTATTACTCCACAAAACATACTTGGAGCTACTGCTGGCCGGGCAAGTACACATCAAAAGATTTACTGAATCTGTATTTATACTGGCAAACACATTACAGCTACTTCAATAACATTAGCATAGTTTGAGAAAAGGTTATGGTTACAATCAAATAAAACAACTGCTTAATAAATAAGTTTAACAAGTAAACATTAACTCTAGTATTTGGTTACCAACCAACTTACCGTTACTGAAAACTGTTGACATGGCATTAAGTTTGCAAGCTATGTGTGTCAAGTTACTACCTCCACAAATAAACCATCTTTCAGATATCTTGCATTAATTAAAGATTAAAAAGTCCCAAAGAAATGATAAGGTTATAAATATGAATAATTAACATTTAAACTTTACATAATATGAGAGTAATGGTTTTTTTACTTTTTGTACTAGCCAGCAACATTTAATTTTTAAACCCTTTTGTCAAACATGAATAAACTTTAAACTTTAAAAAGAGCAAATGAACTTTTACTAGTTCAAGCATTGTGGGGATGAGAGAAAGAGAGGGGGAAAACTTATTGGGATAATTTTAAACTTAAAAATAATTATATTGTAAACGCCAACACAACTGACAAGTGAATTTCGTGATATTTTCATTCTACCAGCTACAGGCCTTCAAAAAAAAAAAAAAAAAAAAAGCCCGCTGAACTTTTACAACCTGACGCACAAAAAGAAGGATTTTTCACATTTGTATCCACTCATGTCTCCACCACAAATTTATTTACAGAATTGATTATTTTTGTACTTGTTTTTCATTTGCTATTATCAATGAAAATTATTTTAATTAATCACATTAATACAGTAGACTCCCTCAAATCCGCAAACACCTAAAATCCACACATCACAGATGTAAACAATGTAACTTTCAGGTCAGATGTAAGGACAAAATTACAGAATTTTTTAGTTTTATATCATTTTGTATGTATTTTAATATGTAATTCTTGATAATATAACTGAACTCGTGCTTTTCCATGAAGGAAGTATAAATTTATTTCTGAAAAAATCAAGATATTGCTGCTATCACTGGTAATCACAATTTTTATACCAAATTTATTTATGTATTAATCAAGCTTTTTTGGTTATTAAGACTGGCTAAACCTGAAATAAAACTTCCTTACTTTACATTTAAGAGGAAAATTTCATTGAATAATTCACAAAAAATGTATCTTATCTTTATTATGCATATTTTATTTAATTATACATTATTAATTATTTACTTGTCCTCTTTTAATAATTTAATCATTTTTTAAATTATCTTATTTATTATTATTTTAGTTTACTGCTTTACTTAATTATTATATTTAACTATATTGCAAGCACTTATAATTTTGATTGCATTATTCCATTCAAATTACTGTTTTAAAAATGTAAACAAAGCAATGACCAGAAATAGTAGAACATCCTTCTTGCCTTTCGGTAAAAAAAAATTGTGCCCTTACTTCTTTTATCAGAGTTAATTCTAGGATCAAGGGCAGGCAGGGTGCACTTTGCAATAAAAGGGCACATTAGAGGGAAAAAAAGGGCACATTAATGTAATGATAAATAATCAACTAATAACTCTCTCCCCCCCTGACCCTACCCAGGGGCGGATCCAGAGACTCGTTTTTTTTTTTTTTTTTGGGGGGGGGGATACCAAATGATATATAATCAACACAGTCATAGTTTCTATTGGTTAAATCATTCCTTGCAGTTAATTATTATATGAATATGAAATAATGCTATTTAAAATTACTATAGACTCTTGATTATCCGACGATCAATTAACCGACACACTCGGTTAACCAACCCTCTTATTATATAAGTCCCCTCTCCTCAAAATGTGGCTTGTTGTTACTTATTGTGTCGAAAAATTAAAAATGTTACCATAGAATTTATTAAATGTCTTTTTTTTTTCATGTTTACTCTTTTACTCTGGTAATTATTTATCTTATCGGTTTATTCAAAAAAGGGACAATAAAAAATCTCAAGGGGGCTTTAACATCTTTCAAAAGTCAAAATGTGTCATCTAAGCAGTGTGTATACTTCTTCATAATCTACTCATAGTCCATCAAGGTTAACATTTGTTATCGAGACCCAGGTCTGTTTCCATAAATTCTCTACAAGAGGTAGTAAGACAGAGAAAAATGGTAAACCAAACAACGAACGGTGGGTGACAGTAGAGAGGCATTTTCTATTCAAATCATCTAGAAAGCCTTTCATTAATTCAGGGCTCCCAAATGGTCCGCCAACTGAATACGAATATTTTTTTTAGAAAAATTTTCTTTTTAGATTTTTCTTACAAACCGCCCGGAATCACCTTTGAAAGTTAATTCTAGCGCAAACCTACCATAAAATTTTCTGTTAAAATTTATTGGTATTCAGTTGGCGGACCATTTGGGAGCCCTGTTGATAAAATACATAAAGGAAGAACTAATTTACCAAGTTGGTTTTAAAGAAATTAACACACCACATGCATTATAGCTTTTGACTGACTAAGACATAATCCTTTTTTGTTCATTCATCAAATACCGCTTGGAATTCACCAATGTGGGTGGCAATCACGGTTGGACGGTATTTACCGTCTGATGGTTTTTACCGGTTATTACCATGTTTTTTACCGTCTTTGGAAAAACATGTTTTTACCATGGTTTTTACCACCTTTGAAAAACTTATGAGTTTGACTGTTTTTTGTCACTTTTATGAAAATTTATCTTCCAATTTTTCATTTTCCCAGGAGTCAAAGTTTTCTGGGTATTTAATACCACTATTTCCATACAACAATATTCACCAAATTTAGTTTCTGACTAGGTAAGTAAGTAAAAGAATGTTATACGAAAATAGCAGGTTTTAAGGGTGTATTCCGATACAAACTGCTTATTTTCTGATTCATTTTAAAATTCATTTTTGCTCTCAAACGCATCAAACTGGGAAATTCTCTTATTTAGAAACTATATAATGTGCCGTGCTTCTTAATTTTTTGATAAATGAAGAAAATACTGTAAAAATCGCCGTCAAAGTTGGCGTTTTGAACCGAATTTTCCGAAGCGGGCGATTTGGGAATGAAAAAAATGGTCATACTGAGAAAATAATTGTTTAAAAATCAAATTCTAATTAATTGAGCTGAAAATGAAATTACACGGCATGTTAAACATGGCTTCAGAAATCACCCCATCAAGTTTCATGTTTTTACTTTTAAAAATGAGTCTAAAAATGTCTCAGAAAATTTCGAGCTGTTGAGGGTGGAAAAATATTTTTTCGAATACACCCTTAAGGAATATAAAAAGCTCAGTTGACATTCATCCATGTTTACCACCTACAAGAATTCAAAATTTTAATATATTATTTGCACATTTATTGTTATTAAAACCTAATGCTTATTATAACTATCATGAGAATGCACATTACAATAATATTTATTTATTATATTTATCTTAATAGAGACTATTAATTTTTACTGAAAGGAAATGGAAAATTATAAGAGCACATTTATCACATTTAAAAAACTTAATCATTTTAATAAAAACCAAATGCTTACAAATATTATCACATAATATAGTTTGTCTATAAATGTTAGTACAGTTTACCAATCTATGCTCTTGGAGCCTTTTAGCATTTTATGAAAAGCTTTGTAGCTTTCTGTGCACCCTAGTCTATTTCTTAATTTACTGTGGATGGATATGTGAAAAGTTCGAAAAAATTAGCTGTATGATGAAGAACTATAAGGTATGGAGTGAAAATTCAACATTAAATGTATGAATTTGGGATTCATTTCTTTGTTATTTAGTGCTTTCCACCGAACTTTGGCTTCTACGTCTTTTGTTTTAAAGAAGCTTCTTGGAAATGGTTATCCTTCAACTTCATATGTCAACAGGAGTGAAAGAGAATTTGGCATAAAATCTACACGCCATTCCCTTTCCTTTTGTGTTTCACTTAATAGATCTTGATTTTTGTGCATTGGATCTGTCATACATGCTAAAAACAGAAAGGGTTCTAAAGCCAAATCAGTTTGGTTTTTAACAAGATCTTTATATGGAATTAATTCAGGACAATGCACTAATTTCAGCCATTCAGAACAAGCATCTGCTCTTACAAATATTTAAGGCTTTGGCTACTGGTTGTAGCTGTTGAAATAGATCCTTCACTTGTTTAAATAAAATAGTCATTCACTAATCTTTGAATTATAATATCAATATCTTTTACATGATTTTTGCAAATGTTAAGCAATGCAGGACTATTCTTAATAAATGTGGAGATACATTCTATATGGTTATTCCATCATACTTCGCTTGGCAACTGGTGTTTCACTTATCAGATGATTTTGGAAATACTTTCGTATATCAGCATGTTTAGTAATGGATATTGGAGCTTTATCTTCTGCCAGTAAGTTCATCCAATGTGCTGTACATACATAAAAAATCATATTAGAGTACAAGTGAAATGGAAACTATGCTTTGCGAAACCGATACTGAACATCTGTTGTTCTATATAGATGGAGAATAGAAAATATGGTAAAATTTCTATGATTAAAGTACTATATCAGCAGCTTTAGAGAATTAATTCTTTATTTCATTGTTCCCAGCGTCATGGAAAGTCAGGGAAAATCATGGAATTTCAAAGTAGTCAGGGAAAGTCATGGAAATTTCCAAATATGTAGGAAAAGTCAGGGAATTTACAAATATTTTCTAAAAAGTCATGGAAAGGTCTTGGATAAAAAATGAAAAAGATGCAAAATTCATCGAAAAAATGAAAAATGACACAAAATTCATCGAAAAACTGAAAACTGACACAAAATTCATCGAAAAATTTAAAAATGACGCAGAATTCATCAAATAGCCTCGGGGAAAAAAAAAAATTGCTAATTTTGACAACGAACTGCAAAAAAGCTCCCTGATCCTTCACTTGACAGTCCGGCACGCTTTTTCAAGAAGGCTCACGTTTTCAGCACCAGCCTTGGCGGGTTGGCGAAAGCGAGAGCGTTCAGCCAGCTCTAACGCCAATCGTCGTCTTGTGTTTTGTTTTGAACCGAAATGGCGGAAGACGAACTAGCATATTTTAGAATAACAGTCCTACCTAAATTAAAGAAATATTTTCAGTTATGTGTTCTAGATGAAAAGAAATCTTCTTCGAAAGAAATTGTATTACGAATTCTTATACTCTGTTTTATCGAAGGCCTTTATTACTTTTGATGATATAGACTAAAATTTTGATTATTTGATCCTCTCAAAAATCTAAATTTTCATTCAATTGAGCATTATTAATTCCATACCTCTTAAACAAAAACTCATTACCTTCATATATTTAGATATTTGATTACATATAAAGATGGATTTATGGGGATCATGAATTAATGCAGTTACAGTGCATTTTGATGTATATAAACAGATTTTTAAAAATACCTGTGGCAGAAAATTACTATATTTTCTGTGACGAACTTATATAATTAATTTGATACCAAATCATTCTGCAGAAACATCCCCCAAAGTCGAGTGAAAATAGGCCAAACCAAGAAAGAAAAAAAAAACCTTTCACACCCCTAAACAGGATGTTTAGAAATTGCCTTTTTAATGTGAGATGAAATTCTTAAGGGGAGATGGGGTAGAAGGAAGATTGAATGACTATCTTTTGTTGCTTCAAAGTAACAAATATTATAACATTAGAGAAATTTTTTAACTGTATATGATAGTGAGGGGCTATAGATTTAAATAGTTAAATTTATCAATTAACAAATAGAAAAAACAAACCAAAAAATTAAAAACTTGGAATATTAACTTTTTTGGGGGGGGGGGGGGGTGAAACAAAAACAAACTTTTCTTTTTTTTCGGAGGGGGGAGGCAGAATTTGAATAATTGGTCTTTTACTTATAGTTACTTCAAAGTAATAAATAGAACAGAAAATTTAAAAAACTGTAAAGAATTTAAAAAAAAATGAAAACGTGTGCACAAAAGTTAATCCTTATTATTTTTTTTTAAATCTTTCATTCGATTTGTTTCCTTATGTTTTTTTTATGGTTAATTATTTATTTGTTACTTAAAAATCAACAGATAGAGCAAAGCAGTAAACTTTATACACTGTTATGGATAAGCGAAGGAATACTTAACATTTCAGACACAATTTTAACTAATCTTTTCTGCAAGGCAACAATGAATTTTAAGTGGGCAAAAAGTAATGTGATGGATGGGAGGGGGGAGAAAATTCGAAATGGGAGGTTGCCTCAGACGATTGAGCATTATTTTATTGCCTCTTCAACTTACCACTTCAACCTAATAGAGCAATATGTGAGCAGAATGACGAAATATAAAGTGTGTGTGGGGGGAGGGGGGGGGGATTTCATTCGAGAGAAGAATTTACATGATTTATTCAAATAACGAATTATTATTTTTAAATAATAAATAAAACAATTAAGGCGAAATAATATTTAAAAATATGGCAAAATTTTTTAAATAAACTGAAGAATTTTAAAGATTTTTAATTTTGTGCACTAGGGACAGACCAATGTCTTTTTCATAAAAACTCAAATAATGATAAAATTTTAACAATATTAAAATGTATAGTAATTGATTTAATTGCATGCATCAACTTGCAATTATTTTAGCTCATAGATTTAATTGCAGGATACGGCTAAATAATTTGTGCTTTATCGTTCAATCTAATTATAATCGAATTGATTTTAGTTTCAACTTCCTATTAACTTCTAATCGCAATTAAATTAAAAAAAATTAATTTTTAATGAATTATTTCAGTGAAAATGTGTTTTATTAATGCAATCAACACGTCACACAATTATGCCGCTTAATAATAAAAAAAACTAAATTCAGTAATAATACTAATAAAACTATGTTCAATTGTGTCATAAAAACATGATCAGTACAATTATATTTATTAAAGAATTTTTTCGTCTGTTTTTTAAAATACGTTCTCTATTTCTTCGAACATATAGCGAATTAATGAAATAAATGAATATTATAGAACTGAAAAAAATAACTTATGTTTGAATTATATATATTTGTGCAATTAAAAGTTATTATAATCCGAAAAAGATTTTTGTTTTAAGCAAGGTTCTAATTGCAAACCACGACGAAATAACATTTCGTCTAGCTTTTTACATTTGCGGAAAACAACAAATGAAAAAAAGGACATCTCTTCCTCTCAGCAAAGGAATGAGGTTGCTGTTCGCTACGCGTACAACGTCACGGAAAAAAAAGGGTGCGTAGCGTTGAATTCATCCCCGCGCCAACCCTTACTCTGGCGATAAAGTGCTCAAAACGTGAGCCTTCTTGAAAAAGCGTCCGGCACACCCTTCTTGCCCTTTGAGGGGGAATAGCGTGGGGTGTGGGTTTCCAAGAAGGGAACCACAGGGGATCTCAAAAGAGTTGAAAAAGGAGACTCCATTCCCCCATTAGGAGCCTACATTGAAGTGAAGTAATAGCTTCAATTTCTTTGGTAATGTACTTGACTTTCCGACATAGGCTTTCTAGAACTTGACTGGTGCATTCAAAGATAAATTATCCGTGTAAATAATAATTAAAATTTTATCTTTAGTTTTTATTTATTTTTCGCTTAAGGGTGTTCTCAAATCGAAAAGGGCAACTTTCCGACATAAGTTTTAATTTATTTTTGTTTGAAAATGCATGAAACTAGCTGGTGTTGTTGTTCAGAAACTATGTCATTGAGCTGTTTTATCCATTTTTTTGCAAACGCAATAGATTTTTCAGAAAATTGTGTCAAAGTAGGCGTTTTGGACCGAATTTCCACGCGAAGGAAGAAAGAGCACTCAAGAGCGGGCGAAAAACGTGTTTGTCACGTGATCAAAATCGCTTATAACTCAATAGGTAATTCATTGATAAAACAATGGAAGAAACAGTTCGATTCCAAATCGCTTCCATGGCCAAGCTTTCCTATTTTATACCTTTCCGATAAAAAATGAATTTGTAAATGTGTCAAAACGTTTTGCGCTTGTTGAGTAGAGCAGTTAAGAACAGCCTTAAAGCCATATTGTATACCTCCAAAAAATATTTAAATTTCGTGGCGTTTGTTTATTTTTTTAACGTACATCTGTTGGGTATGCATTTTTTACCTTTTTCACAGTCAAATTTAAACTTTTACCTTTCATTCCTTTTTTATAAATTATGTCACTTATTTTACGCGCAGAAATATTAAAACCTTGCTTTTCACACCCCTTTTAAGGCTGTTCTGAAATCCAAAAGGACAATTTTATGACATAAGTTTTAATTTATTTTTGTTCGGAAATGCATGAAACTAGAAGGTGTTGTTGTTCAGAAACTATGTAATAGAACAGTTTTTTTCCGTTTTTTTTTTTTTTTTTTTTTTTTTTGCAACCGCAATAGATCTTTCAAAAATAATGTCAAAGTGGGCGTTTAGAACCGAATTTCCGCGCGAAAGAAGAATAACCACTCAAGGAAGGTAGAAAAACGTCTTTGTCACGTGATCAAAATCGCTTATAACTCAATAGGTAATTGATTGATCAAAAAATGGAAGAAACAGTTCGATTCCAAATCGCTTCCATGGCCAGGCTTTCCTATTTTATACCTTTCCGATAAAAAATGAATTTGTAAATGTGTCAAAACGTTTTGCTCTTGTTGAGCAGAGCAGTTAAGAACAGCCTTAAAGCCATATTGTATAACCTCCAAAAAGTATTTAAATTTCATCGCGTTTGGTTTTTTTTTTAACGTACATGTGTTGGGTATGCATTTTTTACCTTTTTCACAGTCAAATTTAAACTTTTACCTTTCGTTCCTTTTTTATAAATTATGTCACTTATTTTACGCGCAGAAATATTAAAACCTTGCTTTTCACACTCTTTTTAAGGTGTTGTTGTTCAGAAACTATGTAATAGAACAGTTTTTTTTACAACCGCAATAGATCTTTCAAAAATAATGTCAAAATGGGCGTTTTGAACCGAATTTCCGCGCGAAAGAAGAATAATCACTCAAGGAAGGTAGAAAAACGCCTTTGTCACGTGATTGAAATCGCTTCTAACTCAATAGGTATTTTATGGATCAAAAAATGGAAAAAATAGTTCGATTCCAAATCGCTTCCATAGTTAGTCCTTCCTTTCCGTTAAAAAATGAATTTGTAAATGGTGTTAAAACGTTTTGCGCTTGTTGAGATGAGCGTTCATAATTATATAAATACGTAGCACCAATACCGTCGTTTATCCGTCCCGTCCGTATGTCTGTCTGTTAGCATATAACAGCGAAAAAACTACCCAACCGACATGTCTGAAATTTTATATAATAGTCGTTCCAGAATGTTGTCGAGTCATTTCAAATTTTACGAAAATCGAATGAAAACTTAAAACGATATTAATAAAAGTTTTCTTCCTTCTATTAAGTCCTATCATACGTAATTAATTTAATGATATCCCGTGATAGGTAATGATTATAGGTTAGAGGTCTGCACGGGCCGAAATTTCCAGGCCCGGGCCCCTGCCCGAAAATAAAATTAAAAGTTTGGCCCGAGCCTGGCCTGTAGAAAAATATATATTGGCCCGGTAAAAAACTTAAAAGTTCGGCCAGGCCCGGAAAAAAGTTAAAATCACAGTCCGAGCTCGGCCCGGCCCGAGTGACTTTCTACAAAACATTGATTTTTACGTCGGTTTGGTTAAAAATTTGTCACGCACGAGGAGTTCTGGCCAAAAATATTTATCTTAACTTTTTTTTCATGATTATAATCTTCATTTTTATAGAAGTACCGCAGGCTGCGATATTTATTTTTGTAATGAATTTCTATTTCTTGTATGTAAATGTTTCAGTTATTACCCGACTGAAAAGAAGGGTTATGTGTTTCACGCGTATCTGTGTATGTGGATTTTTTTATACCCTCGAAACATCCCAACGGCTGGATGGATTTTAATGAATGAGGTCTCTATCAATTCGTCTTAACGGCCGATGGTTTTAGGCTATGTTTTGTTTTTATAAATTTAGAGTGCCGGCCGTAAAATACAAAATGGCGGTAGAGACGAAAAAAAATTTACGCGCCCTATTGAGTGGTATACCATTAGGTAGGTCTTTCAAAATGAAGACGATGCTTCATTGACTATTATTTTACAGTCAGAAGCTCCGTTAAAATGTTATACAACCTGGAAGTTGTGTATGTAGGATCTCTAGCTTGACTGCAACTCTAACCATCATAGACATCTATAGACCTCATCAAAACAGTGTTTATAGATAGGAACTAACAATTAAACACATTTTAAAAGTCATCAATACAAGTAAATAAAAAAATAGGTAAATAAAAAAAATATGTAAGTAATATAAACAATATAAAAAAAAAATATTTTAAACCAATTCCTACTTAGGTCAATAAGAGAATTGTTTTTTCTCCCATTCTTCTTTCCTCTGGAGTGGCGCTTAAAATGCCTTGATCAAGAAGAGGGCTCTCTCGATTATTGAAAATTAATTAATTTAATTTAATTAATGAATTATTTAAAAAAAACTGAATTAACATGAAGTGTTAAAAACTACAAGTTTTAAAAAATTTATTTGAGCTTGATTGGATGAATAATAAGTATTTTATTAACGATTGAATATTTGAACAAGATATATATAGCGAGAGTGTTAGCTAATAGTAAGAATTGAAAAAAAAAATAGTCTCACATTGATAAGAAATAATTAATTAGTTCGCTTTTTGCGCAGTCGGGTTGTTTGATTTTTTAAATTTAATTTTTTATCATTATTGTTGTTAATCCATATTCCATGTACGTATGGAAGTGTTAAAAATCTGAAAAATGCTTTTCAGTAAAATAATCTAAGATAGAATTGCATAGAAAAGAAAAAAAAAAATCTGTTATATACATGTTTCCTTCTTAGCAAGTGTAAGTGTATTATATATTCTTTTGTTATGTATTAATATATTAATTATGCATGGATCAACACATTTGTCACTTTAAAACAAGGTTCCGTCGTATGCAGGGACTTTTCACACGTTTTACATTTTAATTTAGCTATATTTTAAAATGCGTAAAAATCTACTGTTCTGTAAAAAGAATAAATGTTAATGGTTAAGGGTAAAATAATGGTGATTTCAAAATGTATGCATTTTTTTTTCAAAAATTTTTGGGCCAGGCCTAATTTTACTGACCTTTGAATGGACCAGGCCACGCTGAGACAACGATTTTCATATGGGCTGAATCAAAACTAGGACTGAAAATTTTGGGCCGTGAAGATTAGGGATGAAACCAGTCCCGGCTCTGTAAAAATAAGTTATGCCCGTCCCGGCCCGAGCCTTCAGAAAAAGGTATGGTCCAGGCCCGGCCCCTGCAGATCTCTATTCTAGATTGCTATGGTGATGATGTCCTCTTTAAGATGGAGTCGCATTATTTCCGTATTACTGAATTTAATATATATAATCGTGATAAATTTTGTATGCATGCATGTTTGCATAAGAGTGCAACAGCTATTGCAACAAGATCTGAATATTTATAAAACTAGTTATAGTACGAACGCATCTTATTTGCCATGTTTGGCGTACAATTTCCGACATGTGTCATAATCGAAAGTGGATATATGTGTTCGTATAGCACAAATACATCCCTTTCGATCTGATCTATTGTTTATTTTCTTGCGACATGTTGATATCAAGGGTTGCGTCCCACCCTCCTTTCTGGAGCGAGTCAGAACCCCTTTCCTCTTTCCTCTATGATCTTTGACACTAGAGGTAAACTTGGCAACAGGACACAGGCTTCCATTTGAAAACCCCTAACCCAGCTGTTGCATTACCAATTCTCGGATTTCAAGCTATAATTATTTTTCTGAGTGTTTATTTCTCTATGGTGGTGATCTCTCTATTGAGCTTATCAGAGCAACCCATCACGAACTCCACTGTCTTGACAGCTTTATGATGCTAAGATGCCAATGGATTGCCTTACAAAGCGATGCCGGTCATCTTGAACCATTTTTCCATTTCCGCAATTACCACCAACATATTTATTTGTATCTTGAGTGGGCGGGGTCTCTTTCCCTAGAATCGAACATTTTCCAGAGTTGAAGAGACCACTTTTCCTTTTGAATTGACATATTTATTACTATTTGCAGAAGGGTACTCGATGATTAATGTAATACATAAGTGGTAAGTTTTAGACCATAATTCACCAGATTTGACTTCGGTTATTGGTATTAAATTTCAGCATCGGTTCGTGTGAAATGATTTAAATCCCCATAACAAACGTGGATCCAAAGGGGAGATCATTGGGGTTCATGACCCCCTTTAAACAGTTGTATAGAATAATAGATTTTTTTTTCTCTTTCTGCTTAAAAATGCCAATCTTTTCCAATACAGCCACTACAATATTTTTACACAGAATTGCATGAAAATTGTAGATATTTTGTTTAAGCGCCAAAAAATCGACAAAATTTTTCATTTTCCTATAAATGTAGTTCATCTTGAAATATATCTCATGACTTTGTCGAACACCGAGTGTCAGCTTAAAATGCAAACTTCGAGAACATTTTCTTTTATATTTTTTACTTTTATAAGAAAATGGGAAATCTGAGTAGCTACCGCTAGTGA
The DNA here is from genome assembly GCA_963932465.1 of Maratus speciosus. Classification (NCBI taxonomy): domain Eukaryota; kingdom Metazoa; phylum Arthropoda; class Arachnida; order Araneae; family Salticidae; genus Maratus; species Maratus speciosus. The sequence continues at coordinate 607,989,235 of OZ010787.1, forward strand.
TATTTAAACAGAACCTGCAAATTTAATACATTTACGAATGTACCTGAAAATTCCATGCATTTATGAAATGAATTCGGATGAATTTGGGAACGTGTAATGAATTGAAAGTGGATTCGGGTACATGGTCAAAAAATAACCAATCTGAATTTCCTAATTAAGTCACCCCTCCCCCCCTCCCACCGTCTAAATAGAGGGCTGGGTCCGTCTCTGCTTCACACCCCTGTTGGCCTAATCTGACCTATGCTATGCTATAGTTATATACAATCCGCAAACATATTTTATTTTACTTTCGAGGAGTTTCAAAGGAATTAAGAGGTTACTTCAGTCAAACGAAAAGACCTGTTCGCTAATACTAATCCTATGGAAGACATTTATAAAGATATCTCGTTTGAATTTCAATATTTTTAAATGATTTTTTTGCATTCAATAGTTGATATTGATCTGTACAAAGGCCGTTGTTTACTTTTTCGATTTTATTTGCAGGTATTTTTAATGAGGACACTTTCATTTTCAGAACCGGTTTCGAAAGTAAAAGCAATCCACATAAAAAGAAATCTGCAATCAAAATCGAAAAAGTAAAAAACGGCCCCCATACAAATTGATTTCAGTTATCCAATGAAAAAAAATCATTTAAAAATATTGAAATGCGACTGAGATATCTTTATAAATTTCTTCCATAGGATTTTCATTAGCGAACGCGTCTTTTCGTTTGACTGAAGTAGCCTCTTAAGTCCTCAAATTCAAACTGGCTGCTTTCTGAAACATTTTCAAACTCATTTTTGTTCATAAACTCATGGGGTTGGCAGATGCTCTTATTAAAAATCTATGAAATCGAACTGGTTTTCCGTTTTGCTGTGAAAGCAGAAACGAATGCATAATGGAAACGGATGATTTTTTGATAATTTCGTTAAGAGATCGCTGGCTGATTTATTGCTTTTTTGAAGATAGAAGGACTTTTCTATAAAGAATTTTTCTGTATTTTGTTATGTCCGAAAGTAACGTACGTAACAAAGCATTTGATTTTATTATTATTATTACTGGATAACAAAAAGTTAATTATACATATATATATATAAGTACACTGTTAAAAATAAAGGTTTAACTTTGAACAAATAAACTGGTGAAAACAAGAGGTTTCACCGAGTTTCCCGTTCAAATAAAACTGACTGGGAAAGAAAATCTTATGCTGGATGCACAATAACCGAGTTTACGGTTCTACCTTTAGTTATCGTTGAGTGGCATCACATTACGATCACCCCACGCCCCACAAGGCCACACAAGCTAAACTTTAATGGCGGCTAACAACTTAAGCGTCAACATGAATATCGCTTATTTTGGATTTATCTCCCCGTCCCCATCAATCCTTGAAATACAAGTAAGTACACTAGTACAATAGTTTATTTTACTGTTTTGCTGAAACTCCCTTGCACAAAATTTATATTTTACCTGTAAATATTAGATTAGCAATTTGCTTAAGCCTAAAATAGTACCGGTTCTACATTGTATCTGGAGCGAAATAAACCACTATTTTAAAGCTATTAATAACTTAAGTTTAATAATTTAGTTCAGTTCAAAGATTTATACACGCGAAATTATTTTTCGATATCAGTTATTTTTGTTTGTTGATGTTTTCAATTTATGAATGCCTCGCTATCATTAATGCTTGTCATACGCATTCAAGTCCTTACTACAACATGATATACATATATATGTTTGCAAAACTGAATTTTTTACATTACTTAAAAGAATGTTTACAGGATTTTATGTAGCTAAATTAAGTATTAAAAAAGGTTTATATGATTTTTTAAACCATTCATTTTCCAAAATTTAATGTAATCAATAAAAACTAGTGGTTGCCTTTTTTTTTTTTTCTAATGAGATTGCTATATATTTTAAATTCAAAATTATCTTTATTTTGTAAGTAATGGATAAATGAAGGCATACGAAACAAACGCCAACTGTATTATACAGTGAATATTTTGATATTTTAAAACATTAAATTAGATGAAAAATAAAAATCGTGAAATGCAAATTCTGGTTTGTGTATGAGATTATAATTTTAAATTTATAATTAGCTGTATCTTCTAAGTAAAATAATGGATATTTGCAGTTGAGGTTCCTGAAAAGTGTGTTAGAAGATACAAATTTAACATTTTAAAAATATCAAAATGTAAGAAACATACAACCATGAAATGCAAATTTTGGTTTTTGAAAATATACTATTACAAATTTATGACATATAATTGTATAACTGTTTTTACATTGTGCATTATATATAGCTCAATAAATATTAAAAAGGTTTATATGATTTATTAAACAATTTGTTTTTTAAAAATGAAACCATAAAAACAGGTGGTCGCTTTTTTTAAAATTATGAGATTATAATTTTAAATTCATAATTAGCTGCATCTTCTAAGTAAAGTAATGGAGATCTATAGCTATAAGACCTCCAAGTCTGTTAGAAGGTACATTTTGATATTTTAAAACTTTAAATTTGTTTAAAACTTAAAACCGTGAAATGCAAATTTTGGTTTTTGAAAATATACCATTACAAAATTATGACACATAATTGTATAACTGTTTTTTACATTGCTAAAGCATGTTTAATAATGCATTATATGTAGCTCAATAAATATTGAAAAGGTTTATATGATTTATTAAACAATTCGTTTTTCAAAAACGTATGAAATGCATATAATAAACAGGTGGTCGCTTTTTTAAAAAATTCTATAAGATTATACAATTTTAAATTCATAATTAACTGTATCTTCTAAGTAAAGTAATGGAGATCTGCAGTTGGAGGTTTCTGAAAAGTGTGACGCATTTTGATATTTTAAAAATGTTAAATTTGTAAAAAACTTAAAACTGTGAAAAGCAAGTTTTGGTTTTTTGTGAAAATATACCATTACAAAATTATGACATATAATTGTATAACTGTTTTTACATTGTGCATTATATATAGCTCAATAAATTATTAAAAAGGTTTATATAATTTATTAAACAATTTTTTTTTTCAAAAATAAATGAAATCCATATAATAAACAGGTGGTTTTTTTTTTTTTAAATTATGATATTATAATTTTAAAATCATAATTAGCTGTATCTTCTAAGTAAAGTAATAGAAATTTGTAGCTATTGAAATCTCCAGCTCTGTTTGAAGGTACATTTTGATATTTTAAATTTGTTTAAAACTTAAAACCGTGAAATGCAAATTTTGGTTTTTGAAATTATACCTTTACAAAATTATGACACATAATTGTATAACTGTTTTTACATTGCTAAAGTTTGTTTAATAATGCATTATATATAGCTCAATAAATATTGAAAAGGTTTATATGATTTATTAAACAATTCGTTTTTCAAAAATAAATGAAACCCATATAATAAACAGGTGGTCGCTTTTTGTTAAAAATTATATTATAATTTTAAATTCATAATTAGCTATATCTTCTAAGTAATGGATATCTGAAGTTAGAGGTTTCTGAAAAGTGTGTTAGAAGATACATTTTGATATTTTTAAAATGTTAAATTTGTAAAAAACTTAAAACCGTGAAACACAAATTTTGGTTTTTGAAAATATACTATTACAGAATTATGACATATATCTGTATAACTGTTTTTTACATTGTTGAAGCATGTTTATTAATGCATTATATATAGCTCAATAAATATTAAAAACGTTCATATGATTTATTAAACAATTCGTTTTTTAAAAATGAATCCATAAAAACAGGTGGTCGCTTTTTTTAAAATTATGAGATTATAATTTTAAATTCATAATTAGCTGCATCTTCTAAGTAAAGTAATGGAGATCTATAGCTATAAGACCTCCAAGTCTGTTAGAAGGTACATTTTGATATTTTAAAACTTTAAATTTGTTTAAAACTTAAAACCGTGAAATGCAAATTTTGGTTTTTGAAAATATACCATTACAAAATTATGACACATAATTGTATAACTGTTTTTTACATTGCTAAAGCATGTTTAATAATGCATTATATGTAGCTCAATAAATATTGAAAAGGTTTATATGATTTATTAAACAATTCGTTTTTCAAAAATAAATGAAACCCATATAATAAACAGGTGGTCGCTTTTTGTTAAAAATTATATTATAATTTTAAATTCATAATTAGCTATATCTTCTAAGTAATGGATATCTGAAGTTAGAGGTTTCTGAAAAGTGTGTTAGAAGATACATTTTGATATTTTTAAAATGTTAAATTTGTAAAAAACTTAAAACCGTGAAACACAAATTTTGGTTTTTGAAAATATACTATTACAGAATTATGACATATATCTGTATAACTGTTTTTTACATTGTTGAAGCATGTTTATTAATGCATTATATATAGCTCAATAAATATTAAAAACGTTCATATGATTTATTAAACAATTCGTTTTTTAAAAATGAATCCATAAAAACAGATGGTCACTTTTTTGTTAAATTATGAGATTATAATTTTAAATTCATAATTAGCTGTATCTATTAAGTAATAGATATCTGCCACTATAGACCATTACAAAATTATGACATATAATTGTAATTAACTCTGGTGTGAAACATGTCTCCCAAGAACCGCGTTATATCGGGCTTCCACTGTATTTTAAAAATTGTAACTTCATTATACAAATTCTAATTTTGAAATAATATTCAAATATAAATTTAGCATAATTTATAGTTTTTTCTTTTAAATTGCTATAGGATTTGCCGTAAAGTGTCAAACCTGCCATCTTAAGAGTACGTTGATTTAGTATGCCAGTGTTTCAAACAACAAAAGATTGTCTTTTTGATGTAAGTACATTTTAGTGTTAGTTTTTGTTAATTTTATCTTTCAATAATGTTTTAATACTCGCACACATTGTTTACATAAATGTTTGACACTTTCTGTGTCATTTATTTATTTATAGCTGTAGCTGTGTAATAAGCCAATAGTAGATCTTAATGAGTGAGAAATATTATTTTACATGCATTTATGAGAGAAAAAAAGAATTTTTTTCAAGTGCAACTTCTGATATTATCGACAATTGCAATATATTTCATAGAAATTTTAACTTTCAGTTTATTACACAGTGCCAGTTTGAACCATCAATGATATAAAACAAAATTGAAATATCTTTAACAACTGTCTACTTTAAACTGCACATAAAAAAAAAGTCTTAAAAAATGTAGAATGCTTAAAATTCAAAATATTGCTTGTTTGTACCCTTAAAGATTGAAATGTTGGATAAAAAAGTGTCTATTACTTAAATTATTTCTATTTTCAAGTGTGTGAGTAACCTATAGTGTTCAAAAGTAAAAAAATTGAAAGGTTTCTTAAAGCAACTTTATTTTAGTTAATTTCGCCTTTCAATGATTTAGAATAGTCATACACATAATTTACATAAATCTTTGACACTTTCTGTGTTGCTTTATTCATTTATAGCTGTGAAATAAGTCAAAAGCGGATCTTAATGTGGAAAAATATTATTTTACATGCATTTATATTTATAAGACAAAAATAAGAATTTTTTCAATAGCTTATCAATGTTTTAACATATTTCATGGAATTTTTAACTTTTGGCTTATTACACAGCACAACTTCAAACCATGAAGGAAATAAAACAAAATTAAAATACATCTTTAAATAACTGTCTTTAAACTATTTACATAAAATAAGAGTAAAATCTTAAAAAATGCAGAAAACTTAAAATTCAAAATATTGCTTGTTTGTACCCTTAATTGATATGTTGGATAAAAAAGTGTTACATAAATTATTTCTATTTTAAAGTTTATGAATAACCTATAGTGTTCAAAAGTAAATTTTTTTAAAGATTTCTTAAAGAAACTATTTTAGTTAATTTCATCTTTCAATAATGTAGAATACTCATACACATTGTTTACATAAACATATATGGTACTTTCTGTGTTGTTTTGTTTATTTATACAGGGTGTCTACAGAATCTGGAAATCAGGGAATCATGTAAAAACCAGGGAGGTTTATCAATCTGGAAATATCAGGGTACTTTGTAAAAATATTCGAAAATCAGGGAAATTTGTCTATATTATGAAAATATTTGCATATTTACCTTGCAAACGAGATTGATTCGTCTATTTTATGTACCATATTTTTTAACATGCTGATTAGTCTTTCCCAATATTTTTAAAAAGTTGCACATCGTATGAGTTTTTGATATTTAATGCAAATTAAGGTGATCAGATGTCCTAATTTTCTGTACATCGTGCTTATATTGAAGGCAATTTACCCATTTTTAAAAATTTTAAATGATACATTAGCATAACCGGACCAGGTGGCCAGTTTAATCCAATTAGCTATCCCGTCAAATGTAGATAAGTCTTAGAATTGAATATTTTTCAGAAAATGAGGAAATTTTCTGGTCACCCTATATCCATTGGCCACTACATGAAGTTGGATTGAATTTTGAGTTCGGATTTATAAAACTGTCAACAAATACTTAATGAATATTAGGCAATTTTTGTGTTTTTCTCTTGTTTTTTCTCGCAAAGGAGATATTAGCAGGCTGGATAAGTGTGTTATATGAGGAATCGACATACATGAAAAAATACGGTATGTGTATTGTTAATAATGGAAATCAGGGAAGTCTGATAAAGATAGTCAGGGAAATCATGGAAAAAATCAGGGAATTTTTTTTAGAATTTCTGTAGACACCCTGTTATAGTTCTGTAATAAGTCAAAAGTGGGTCTTAATGGGTAAAAAACATTATTTTACATGTATTTACAAGACCTAAAATAAGAATTTTTCAAGTGCAAATTCTGATATTGACACAGCATATTTCATAGAACTTTTGAAAATTTAGTGTTGAATCTAGAAAAAAAGTCGCCATTCAACAATTTTTAAAAAAGGGCAGAACATTCTTGAAAGTCACTCTTGTACCTTGTTATTTTTTTTTTTCAGATGATTAGTTTAATTTTATCAATAGTATTTTGTGATTTTGCCGCAACTGATTGAATTTCTCGATCTTCCCCCCTCTCTCCTGATACGTAATGTTGACTTTAGGGCTGTGGTTCCCAACTTTGGGGGGGGAGGGGGGGTTTGAAATTTGTTACTCACCCGTTCGCCAGACTTGTATAAAACCAAAAACTTTCTGCGCACATAAATATTGGATCAAAAACTTTCTGCAAATTAATTTAATGTTTAATAAAATAACGTGCTATACATAGCTGCCAACTCTTCCGATTTTTTCAGAATTCTTCTGAAAAATCGGCATGTTTCCGATTTTACCCACGTAATGAGTTTTCTTCTGCTTTTCGTCATTTTCTTCCGATTTTTGGCCTTTTTTTACGCGAGTTTCGTCAAAGGATCGCGGGAAAACCCAAAATTTCGCCGAAGGTTCACGGGAAAGACGCAAATTTTGTCAAAAGATCGCGTAAAAAAACGAGAATTCCCCCAAAAGAGCACGTAAAAACACAAATTTTGTGAAAAGAATGCGAATTTTGTCAAAAGATCAGGTAAAAAAAAGCACTGTCAAAAGATTGCGTAAAAACACTATTTCCGTGAAAAGATTGCGTAAAAACACTATTTCCGTGAAAAGATTGCGTAAAAACACTATTTCCGTGAAAAGATTGTGTAAAAACGCGAATTCCGTTGAAGGATCGCGGAAAAAACGCGGTGTTTCGTGAAAAAATCGTAGAAAAAACCAAATTTCACCGATGGATTGCGGAAAAACCCAAGTTTCGCTGAACGATCGCGGGAAAGATGGGAATTTCGTCAAAAGATTGCGTAAACAATGTGTAGGGGTGATTTTTGTCCAAATTTTCCAAAAATTTAAGGCATTGATTTCCGAAAATTAAAAAAAAATCGGCCACCAATTCAGACATTGCAATTTTGACATTTTCGGCCAAAAAAATTTATTTTGTCAATCGTTTGCAGAAAAATTGCCAATTTCGTCAAAGGATCGCGTGGAAAACGCTAATTTTGTCAAAAGATCATGAAAAAACGACAAATTTCGGCTGAAGATTGCGAATTTCGTCAAAGGGTCGCGCAAAAAAAAACTCATAGCTAGTGTCGGAAGTGGACCCCCCCCCCCCCTTAGTTGTAACTTTTCAGAAAATTTGCTGTGAATTTCAGAAATTTTTTTTTTACTCAGAATCACCCTAAAAAAAAGAGAGAAATTTAGGAGTCAGAAGTTTTAAGTGTGTCTTTTAATGTGAAAGGTAGAATCTATGAATATTCAAAAAAAAAAAAAAAAGTAAATTTTAATATATTTAAGTTATTCTTTTTTTTCATAATATATATTGTGTAATTGCAAATTAGTGAATATTTTATTCGGGTTTCTCTTTGAAATTTGTTTGTTTTTAAATCCTTACTGAAAGCGTTATAAAACTTAAAAAATTTTCTGATTTTTCACCAAAATCTTCTGACTTCTTCTGATTTTTTGCCCAAAATCTTCTGAGTTTTACCGAAATTTAGTTGGCAAGTATGGCTATATGACTTTGACGGTATGAATTTTAAACAGTAGTTTTAAAATAATTACCATATAATTTAAAAATTAATTAATATTAATTACAGAATAATTATGCTGGCTAAAAAAATATTAAAGCTAAAAATCCATGATAAGAAGGGGTGAATTCTTATCAGTTATTTTGTCAATGCATTTAGAAGCAGCCCAATCCTTAATATTGTGACCTCTTCTCACAAAATGCAATAATGGACATTGCTTCTGAAACAACTGAATGACATTTTGCAAGGAGGGGTCCATTTATAAATATAAAAATTAAAGAGACCGATGAGTTTTTATTGTGGCCCTTTGACGAAATTCTCATTTTTTCCGCGATCATTTGGCGGAATTTTTGTTTTTTCGAGATTTTTTGACGACATTTGTGTTTTTTTTTTGTTTTTTTTTTCCGCAATCCTTTGACAAAATGCACTTGCTTTCTCCTGTCCTTTGGTGAAATTTACATTTTTTCATGATCTTTTGACGAAAGTCACGTTTTTTACGCGGAGTTTTGACAAAATCGCGCTTTTTTCCGCGATCCTTTGACGAAATTAGTTTTTTTCCGCGGTTCTTTGACGAAATTTGCATTTCTCCCTCCCCCCCCCTGATCTTTTGACAAAATTCATGCTTTTTTCCGCTATGCTTTTATGAAATTCGTTTTTTTCCTGCGCTTTTTTGGACGAAATTTGCTTATTTCTGCGATTCTTTGATGAAATTAGCTTTTTTTTGCGATCCTTTGATGATATTCGGGTTTTTTTTCTGTGACCTTTTGAGGAAATTCATGTTTTTTTTTTGCGATCCTTTGGTAAAATGCGCTCTTTTTTTCGCGGCCTTTTTGCGAAATTTGTGTTTCTTTCGCGATCCTTTAACGAAATCAGTTTTTTTCGCGATTCTTTTACGAAATTTGCGGGTTTTTTTTTTTTTTTTCACGATTCTTTGACAAAATTCGTTCTTTTTCCGCTATGCTTTTACGAAATTAATTTTTTTCCTGCGCTTCTTCGACGTAATTTGCGTTTTACATACGATTCTTTGACAAAAAGTTTTTTTCCCACGATTCTTTAAAGAAATTCGTGTTTTTTCTGCAGTCATTTAACGAAATTTGCATTTTTTTTTTCCCCGCCATGCTTTGACAAAATTAGGTCTTTTTTCTGCGAACGATTGACGGAATTAGTTTATCTTCGGCGAACATTTGTTGAAATCCGCAATATATTTCAGTGACTTTTTTTATGTCTGAATTTTCTGACTGGTGGCCGATTTTTTTTTAATTTCCGGAACCGAATACCTTAAATTTTCAGAAAATTCAGAACAGAATCACCCCTAGCAAAAAGCAGACAATAAATAAATCGTACATAAAATTGGGGAACATTTTTAATTTTTTGGCATTAAAAAAAAATACAATAACAAAAATTACTTTTTTTTCTAAAAAATTTTCCGCAAAGTTCTGAATTTTGTAGAAAAAATTCTGCAAAATTCGGAACTTTGCGGAAAATTTTTCATGTGTGCGCGTGCGTCTATATTATACAACTCTGCCGTTCGCTATCAGTTTCTTTTGGCATTTTTTTGGTTGAGATGTTGGGAAGAAAAATGTTGTAGACAAAAAATAAACAGAATAGAAGCAAATTTTTAAAAATCAGGTTTTTTAATTGAATTTAAAAATTTTTCCCAATCGAAAGTTTAAAATAGTTTAACACCAGAATAATTGTATGAATAATCTTTTAAAATGTTTTGACATCTAATCTTAGTATTAAAAATCTGGTACTTTTTTGTTAGCCAGGTGCCAGTGTTACATATATATATATGTAATGTACATATATTGTATATATATAACACTGGCGCCCGGCTAACCAAAAAGTACCAAAAATCTTTATAATTTTTCTGGTTATTTAGGTATTTTATAATATTTGGTAATGCTTTCGATTATTTATTGAATGGCCTTTCAACTGCTATTCGCTTTGCTATAAATCACATGAAAAATATTTTACACATGAAACTATTTAAAAGTATATATAAATTTGATTCTCTTGAGAATATTTAACCTAAACAATATATGAAATATCTAAATGAGGTATTAACTTTATAAAATTTATAAATATTAAGTAGCATTAGAAAAGAAAATGGGTAGATAATAAATATGTGTGGCTCTCTCTACTTTAGGCTTCTTGCACAATAAATAAATTTATATGACGACATATACATTTTAAATTTTAAAATCAGATGATAATATATGGAAAACAATTCATGATATTGGGAAAAGGAAAACAGAGAAAATGTGTTCTGATGAGGAATAAATGTATACTTAAAATTGATAAAAATAAGAATCATGAAATGCTTTTGTGTATTGTGTTATCCATAAAATGAAAATTTAGTGTCCAGAGCTTTTCCACCAATCCTTAAAACATTACAAAAATGAATTATAAAATGATTGAGTGTTATTAGTTTTAATCAGGGCTGCGGAGTTGGTGAAAAAAATGGATGACTCCGACAATGCAGACCTGCTTGTAAAATGGACAACTCTGACCCCGACAATTTTAACAGACCAAACTCAGACTCTTTCGCTCAAAAATGGGCCCAACTCCAGACCCCTGATTTTAATGCTAAATATGTCATTCTTCAGGATATTTTGAGAAGATTCAGAATGTATAATACTTTTCTTTAATTGAGGGATGTTGAAAAAGTACAATAAATGCCTTTTTGGTGCAAAAGCGAAGATGTATACTAAAAGATTCTCATTCTCAAAGAAGAGTCATTTCATTTATAGAATTATGTTAAAAACACATTTGTGACACAAGGTTCACCTTTTCAACAAGTTAAAAAAAAAAATGTGAAATGATTAGTGATTGTAAGGTTCTTATATTGTTCCATCTTGTAATAGAGTTCACTTTTTCTGTAATAAGATACATAATTTACAGAGTGACAAGGAGGGGGGGTGGCATGGTTATTTTATTAATGCTCTGGTGGGGCGTGAGCAGTAAAAGGTTAGGAAACACTGCTCTAGGGCAATTTGGCAGGGTGCAGCTCCCGTCGGCCCTTATATATAAATTACGTTATGCACCCACTGGCCCTTTTTAACTGGTGCATGCACTCGGCATCTCTTTTTAACTACTGCATGTGCCCGGCGACCCTTTTTCATTATTTTATGCACCCAGTTTCTCATGCAGCAATTTTTGATGCGCCCTTTCAATTCACTTTTTCCTGGTCGCAGAAGGAAAAGACTCACAAAATATCTACTCTTGTCCCCCCCCCCCCCCTCCCTGTGTACACGTCTAAACAAATTAAATTATTTTCATGTATAATTTGAATTTAGATATTTATTAAGCAGTTTAAATAGTCCTAAAAGCAGATCGATGACTGTTACATATTAAACTAGATGATTATTGATAAATTCTCGATTATGTAGGTTCAGTCTCAATTACTTTGGATAATCGAGGTTCTATTGTATATATGTCGTAGGCTAATTGAGAAATAAGGCTCTTTGCAAAGAGCCGGTCTAATTGGAGAATCGTCGCATAAAATTCTATACATTGCTACATAAAATTCTATAGAATTTTATGTAGCGGGCTAGTGATGATGTCTGCAGACCAGTAAACTCTGATGTTTACTGGTTCTTTGGACTAGTGACTTTTTTTATCAATTCTACCGCTTTTTATTATTATAGGTATAGTTTTGAATCTGAAACAATTAGGGATGCACCAAATGTTTGGTATCCACTCGACCATGTTACCAAATATTCGGCTTGGCCAAATAGCAAACTATTCTGTTTGGCCGAATAACGAAATATTCAGCCTAACCGAGTTTTTTAAAAACCTTATACCACTTCTACGTTTAATAGTCAATTTATAAAGATATTCAGAATAATTAGAAACAGAATCATATATTTAAATAAAAGATAATGTTTTTACATTATTTATTTGCTGTTTAAGTATTTAAGAAAATTAACCAATCCCGAGGATTTTCATTGGAATTAATTATGTACAAATTCAAGTTCCTGAATATTGTCCAGTAAATAATCTGTTTCTTGCTAAGATTTTAAGAACATTTACGATCTCTGAAAATGATCGCCCACTCCAGACACCGATCTAGGATGCATTTAAAAACTTCCTTGCTTAATCAAAGGGAGTAGAACAGTTATTCTTGCTGAGTTGCCGCCATATAAAATTTGAATAGATTATATTATTTATTTACTTTAGTCTCTTCCTGACAAACAAATAATATATGATCCTGTACAATTTTTCTTCCATTTTTCCGCAATTTCTCTTTGATTTTAAAAGGATTGTTTCAGAATTTAAGAAAATTTTATTCATTTGTTTTAATTCACAGAAGAAGCCATGAAATTTAAAATTTTATTCATTAAAAAAGTTTTATAACTATCCTCTTCTTAAATAACTCAAAGCAGATTTTTTTTTTTTTTTTTCAGCATAAAGTTTACTTGAAAAAGCTCTTGATTATCAAAATAAAAGTTTCTGTTTTAAATATTATGTTATGTAAAATTGTTTTAAAATTTAACATTTTAATGCCTTTAAACTTTGAAATATAAAAGTATTCGGCAAGCCGAATATTCGGCCTAGCGGTTACTATTTGGCTAGCCGAATATTCAGTATTCGGCCAAAATCAGTATTCGGTACATCCCTAAAAACAATATACTGAACTTACTTTTGAAAAATGGGTTAACCCGACCTGCAACAAAAATAATTAACATCGGGAGAAGATTTCCCCACCACAGTCTGCCGTAACATTTCAGAAAATTGGCTGTGGATTTGAGAACTTTTTGTTTTACACAGAATTGCCCGTGGTGCAGTGGTCTCCACACAACACAGACATGCACAAAAACTTCTATTTTTATTATTATAGACTCCTTCCACGTTAAATTGTCTGTTGTTCTACAACTCAATGCATAATCAGACTTAGCATAAAAAAAAATTTTGAAATAAGGGGAGGAACAAAAGGTGGACTTCTCATGTGCAAACCAAACTCATAGGTAGAACATTCATAAATTGGGATTCAATTTTTTCTATGAGATTCTTAAAAATATAGCACGATTTCAGTATACTTTGATAATATATTCAAGGGGTGGACAGACTTAGATAAAATGTAAAACTGTCTGCAAACTCAAATAATTTCTTAAAAATTTTCTGCAAAAAAACGCCACGCCCCTCCTAAGTCCTATATCGCCGCTAACAGCAAAAGTGAAAAAGTCCCCTTTCCAATCCCTCACATTACCTTACATGCACTCAACTCAGCTTGGTTGCGGTTTTCTCAGGGATGGGAAAATTTAAGTTTAATCTGTGACCCTCTGAGAGAGGGGGGAAAGTTACTGGTCCAATTGAATTTTTAGTGATTTCAGACCAGCAGACAATAAAGGATTTCGAAAGCAGGTTGATTTTTCAAATGCTGAAGCTTTTCCTTGTAAAAGAGAATTTGATTGATATGCTGTTTAATTTTTAGATTATTTTCCCTGTGTGAAATTTTATTATTATGTCTGCACAAAAAACAATTTTATGTCTTAAAATATTTACCCTTTCATTTAAAACAGGTGGAGAAATTAACCTGATGCTTGGAGCTGCTAATACTTGGATACTAAGCTTCAAGAATTCTTTATATTTGATGATCTCATCATATTTATGATCCTCATTTGGGGAAGAAAGAGGCTATTTTTTAAATGAATGGTCGGACAGTACTGCACCCTCCTAAAACTGTCGGAGAGAAACTCTCTATGTAAAATGGCATTATATTTACAGTAAATATTATTCTGACATACTATATATATGTATAGACATATAATTTAATGATTGTATAATTTGTATTTTCAATAAATGGAGCGGCATACCGCAAACCAACTTAATTGTGTTGTTATTTTATTGTCTGTGACCATTTCTTTTTTTCAGCTATTGCAAAGCTACTGTTGGTGAATATTTTCCTTTTCTACTACTATTATTTAAAAAAATATTAAAAAATCTTCATCATAGAATATCGTTTAGGAATACTGAAAAAATACATATATAATCAATAATTAATCACTTTTGGCGACAATGCTGTTATTAAATTAACCATTTAAATTAAGTATTTAATATACTATGAAAACACATTGTGTATTAAAAATAAAAAAAGCTTTAAAATTCATTTAAAGTAATATTTTTGTGTTAGCTGATATTAGAGGTTAAATGAAGGATTCTGCTACTTATAGCTGTGTTTTTTTATGCTGATTATTTCTGTGTTTACGCATATGCAGTAAACTCTATGTAAGATGGAAATCTGTCTAACTCTGAAAGATTTCCATGTCCCTGCGAATACACAGACATAAAGTACAATTTGTCTAAGGCGGAATATTGTCGACTACGGAAAATTGCCTCGATTCCACTTTAGACAGACTGTACTTTGATTACGTATCCGTTATGCTTGTGTTTTATTTATTTATTGAAAAATGTTATATTCATTATTGAGTGTTAAACAGAAACGAATGCTGAACTTTTTGTTGTTTTATATTTAAAAGAGTTAATTTTGCGTAATTGAGCTGTGTGCAATATAAATTTTTAAAAGAACCGTGCTTGAAAATTAATTTAAAAACCATGAAAAATCAGTAAATTGAAATGCAGATTTAATTTAATTGCGTTTGAAATTACAATTTTTCCCCTTTTAACGACATAAAAATGAAAATTATGTGATAATTCAATTTGAGGAAAAGGGGAAATGGATTGCTTAGATTATTGTTACTGTCGATATGTGTCAGCAATAGCAGAAAAATCAAATTTTTATTTAATACTAATTTAAAAATAAATGCATTAGTAATAATTTTTCATAATTGGGATTTTGTACAGAACATGTTAGTTTTATTGTTCAAAAATAGTACTATCAAAATGTATATAACTTTTAAAATAGTGATTGGTGAAATTTTCATATGTGTAACAATTGTACCTTTATATTAATGATATGAGGAAATGTCTAAAAATATTTTTTGCTAATTGAAATATTTTATTTTTTGTTTTGTGAAAAGAAGGTAAAAATTTGAAAACACTATAATATCAAAATTTCAGCATCTGTAGATTCACAACAATATAAAAACAAAAAAAATCTACAGATCATAAAAGTAGCAGCTAAGTGCATTATGGAATCAAACTTTTTTCAAACCTGTGCAAAAATTAATATTGTTTAAAGAAATCCATTTAGCATTGTTTAAAGTAATGTTTATTAAAAATATTTTTTATTTCCTGGATTTTAAATTAAAAATATAATAAAAACAGGATATGTATTTAAATCTAAGAAAATTATGTTTAAAAAAAAATCTTCATTATGAATGGCTTGTGAATAAGCAAACAACACTAAATGGATTATAAGTGTAACTGAGTGCAGAGAAATGTTCCAAAATGTACAAGGACAGAATGGTAATATATTCACGGAAGAGAGAGAGAGAGAAAAAAAAAGCTATTATTTTGTGAAATTAGATCAAACTGGTTTACATTTGTTTTTTAAATATATTTCAAAGCCAATAGAATCAATAATTAAAACTTTAATAATTTTCAGTTTAATGAAAACAAAAAAATTATGCTTTCGTACTGCAACATAATTTCGCATAATCTGAAATTTTGTTCATTATTACACTATAAAATGATAAATTGAAAACCAAAGTCCTGGTTAATCATTTCACTCCAAAGCGAGGGGAAAAAAAAGAAAACTACAATCCGGTGTAACCTTTCCCCATAAAGTTGAGAGAAAAACCTGAATTGTGGTTCAACCTTTTACCAAAAAATTGGAACCGACAAAATCTTGAATCATGGTTAAACCTTTCACCAGAAAGTTTGATTTAAAAAAAACCCTGATTCATGGTTAAACCTTTCACCAGAAAATTTGATTAAAAAAACCCTGATTCATGGTTCAACCTTTCACCAGAAAATTGGATTTATAAAAAACCTGAATCATGGTTCAACATTTCACCAAGATAATGGTATTTGTGAAAGCGCCAATAAATTGGTGAAACATATCACCAATATCTCGGTTGCAGCTAAATTTCAGCTACTTTTAACCATTTTCTTGGTGAAACATCCAACTTCATTTTTAACAGTGTATACACATACAATTATAGGACACATTTACTACATTCTTAGTCTTAAGAAATTTTTAAATACTAAGAACAACGTCCAAAATCTGTAACGTACGTGCGAAAAAATGTCCAAAATTTGTAACGTACACAACTGCTAATTAAATGCTTTAATAATTAATTTTCCAGAATAGCTGCTGTTTTTTTATGTTTGTGTATAATTTTGTAGACATACTATTAAAAATAATTATATATTATATATATAGACAAAATACTATACTATTAAAACAAATTGGCCTTAAATTTGAACATTTTTAAAATTACATATAGTTAACGTTTAATGATCCCACCTTTTGAGAATATCCCTTAATTTTCTTGGTGCTTTTGTGTGTCACTATATTGGAAAATGAAAAACTGTCAATTACAAATCATGAAGGGGATTCTGAGAAAAATATTATTCAGTGCTCAATAACGCGAAACTTTCTGACATGTGAGGGGCTCACAACCATAGTAGACCAAGTCCATTTTGAAAAAAAAATGAGATAGTCCATTTAGAAGGTGCATACAATCTGTTTTATCCACTCCCACAGCAAACCAATTCTGTAAACAGATGATATAAATGAAAAAGTATGTGAAAAAAGACTTGGTTCACAGTGGTAATTGGTAAAACAGATTTTATGCACCTTCAAAATCGACTATCAATTTTTTTTTTTTTTTTTCAAAATGGACTTAGTCTACTATGGTTGTGAGCCCCTCATATTATCCGACACATTTTAAAAAGTTTTAAACAATACTCTTATAGGCATGATTATTGAAGAAATTTGTGGCCGATCAAATTTTTTCATTTTCAGATAAATTAAATACATCTTGAGTTAATATCAACACTATTTGGTGCCTACACTGTAAAAAAAAAATCTGTGAAGTTACTAAACTTTTTCTAGGAAACTTGGATTCCTAGAACTTTTCATGTAACGGCAACAACAAAATTTCATGTAACAGACACACTTTTGCGCCGAAAATCAAAAAATCTGTAAGGTTACTAAGAATTTTTTTGGAAACTGGGATTCCGAGAACTTTTCATGTAACTGCAGCCAGGGTTACAAATAAAAATTTAGAAAGATTACTGAAATTTTAGCAGATTCATTTGTAAAGTTACAGATTTTTGTAGCTTTACAAAAACTAGTTTTGTAGATTTGCAGCTTTTTTCGTACAGTTACAGGTGAAAGTTTAGTAAGCATGTAACTTTACATCTGTAGAACTACAGATTTTTTTTTACAGTGTAGTGCTGAAGGGGACTCTTCACTCACTTGAAAAAACCTTGATTTTTAATAGAGGTACTTTCACTTTCGGAACCGGTTTTGAAAGTGAAAGTACCCTTATTATAAAAATCTGCAACCAAAATAAAACAAAAATACAAAATGGCCTGATTAGGAATCGAGCTCAGGTATCTTATGCAAAAAAGTTTAATTAAAAATATTCAAATTTAAACAAGAAATTCGAAAACAACCTACCCATAGGTTTAGAATTAGCGAGCGAGTGAAGCCCCCTTACGGCTGTTCTCAACTGCTCTGCTCAACAAGCGCAAAACGTTTTGACACATTTACAAATTCATTTTTGAAACGGAAAGATATATAATTGGAAGACGTGACTATGGAAGCGATTTGGAATCGAACTGTGTTTTCCATATTTCGTTAAATAAATTACCTATCCAGTTATAAGCGATTCTGATCACGTAACAAAGACATTTTCAACCTTCCTTGAGTGGTTAGTCTTCTTTCGCACGGAAATTCGGTTCGAAACGCCCACTTTGACACTATATTCTGAAAGATCTATTGCATTTGCGAAAAAACGGAAAAAACTGTTCCATTACATAGTTTCTGAACAACAACACCTGCTAGTTTCATGCATTTCCGAACAAAAATAAATTAAAACTTATGTCATACAGTTGCGCTTTTGGTTGGTTGGTTGTGTTTATGACGGCCAATTATCAGCACGAGGGATATGGGCCCTAAGGTGGGGGGGAGTGCCCTCCGTGGGGGTCTTTCTAAGGGAACCTAACCCGTATTTATGATTGGAAAACCAAGGCTCGAAGAAAACCACGAAAGCTCCGAACGATTAGGCCGACGGGCGCGATTGGGATCGAATCCAGCACCTCCCGTCTACCAGCTTCGAAAGCTGAACCTCTCGGCCACTGGTGGGTCAGTTGCGCTTTTGGATATGAGACAGCCTTAATTGGAAAATAAATAAAAGATAAAGATAAAATGTTAATTATTATTTGGTGTCCTGTTGGTTTAAATTTAAAAAACAAAAATGTCGCTGATATCAATTTTTTCAAGCTAAATCATTATTTTTCTGTCACATTTTAAGTGGAGAAATGAAATAAAAATATGCATTTTTAGAAAACCGTGTAATTATAAAACATTAATAAAATTCATTTTGTTGAAAAATAATCCTCCTAGCAGATTTTGTTAACTTAAGCCGGTTCTCAAATTCCCTGCTCAAAAAACACGAAACTTTCTGATTCATTTTAACCCTTTATCTACTGACGAGTACTTATAAGTACCATTAAAATAACGTGTTATAAAATTCATTTAATACATTGATTAGTTGTAATACAGTTTAGATTGAGATATAGATACATTACTTTATCTTGTTCCAAAGGCATTATTGGTTGCACAAAACAAAAATATTTTTATAATGATGATTTCTTTTGCCTTTGCAACTTTTCAGCTGTCTTCGCGTTGGGGTGGGGTGGGGTGGGGGGTAGCGTATTTTAAAATTCGGAAATATTTCTATTGTGAGAACAATATATTTGTGCATTTCCTAATTCTACAAAATACCAAGTTAAATCTTTAAAATAAAAGATTTGAGAGGGATTATAAATATTGCACAAAATTTCTTTTGTCTTTATATTCTTGTTTATTCTATATTTGTCTTTATATTTTGATACGTAAATACGGGTTAGGTTCCCTTAGAAAGACACCCACGGAGGGTACTCCCTCTAGGGCCTATATCCCTCGAGTTGATAATCAGCCGTCAAAAATCAACCCAAACCTTTATATTTGTCAAATATTCTTTTGCCTTTGCATCTTTTCAGCTGTCTTGACGTTGAGGAAGGGGGGGGGGGGGGGGCGGATTTTAGAATTCGGAAATATTTCTATATTTCAATTGTAAGAACAATATATTTGTGCATTTCCTAATTCTACAAAATACCAAGAAAAATCTTTAAAATAAAAAAATTGAGAGGGATTACAAATATTGCACAAAATCCCTATAAATTCAAATTTCATTAATCCTTCAATTCTTCTATACTTCTTCTAAAATTTATTAAATGATTATGTAAATCTTCTGATGTAGTTTAAACAATTCACGAAAAATGCTTTAGAAGATAAAATTTTCATAATTCAGAACATAAAGGGTTAAAACGTAAAGGGCAGTCCTGACTATTGAAGAGATTTGAAATCAAGGAGCGTTTTAGATTTTTTAATAAATAAATTATTTATCGAGTTATGAGCTATTCTTGTCACGTGCTGGCAAGTTTTTCTCCTTTCTTGCACAGGAAGGTCGGAAATTCTTTTAAAAAAGCTCACTTGGACAGTATTTTTGAAAAAATCTGCCTTTACTAAAAAATATGGGAAATATCATTCGATTACATAGTTTCCCAATAAGGACACCTACCAAGTTCCTGTTTATTCGAACAAAACTAAATTCGCAAATTTGTTAGAATGTACATCCTTTGAATTTAAGAAGAGCCGTAATAATAGGAATAATAAAAGTTTTTAGTTAAAAAAATATTTTTCCCCGCTTAGTAAAGCAAAACTTTCTGACATGTTTACGGAATCAATTTTAAACGCAAAAGCATGATACATGCAGGCCTTACTCTTGAAGCGATTTGGAATTGAATACGTTTTCCATTTTTATATATATATATATAAATGAATTAGAGAAAACTCCGTCTAAGGCGGAATCTATCGGAACCGAATAAATATTCCGCCGTAGACAACATTCCGCCTTATGCAAAATACCCCCCCCCCCCCCACACACACACACCCGACAAATAAAATTTTAAAAATGCACAAATTGCATTTTTTTTTTTTTTTTTTTTTTTTTTTTTACGTTCGCAACCTTTAGTATCGATCTTGAAAATTAAGATTTTAATGAAATTAATGGTATCGATGTGAAATTACTTCAATTCTAGAATTTAATGAAAAACCTTAACAAATACAAACATCATCTTTAACATAGTAGTTTAGAGAGTCGGAAAATAATCCTTTTAGATAGGGAGCCGGCAGCACAGACAATCACCTCATCGAGTTCACGGATGAAATTCTATTATTAGTTAAATCTGGATTCGCATATTTTAACGCAATCGGTCTGCCAAGTCATATCTTGGTGGAAAACATCTGAAAACTCGATTCTTGCGGCTGAGTCGTAGGTTTAACATTGTGTTTTCCTACACCCAAAGGTGTGAAAACATGGTACACTGTGAACAGGAAAACACAATGGCAAACCTACGAGTCAACTGCTAAAATCGGGTTTTCCGGTGTTTTCCACCAAGATATGACTTGGCAGACCAGTTGCGTTTTAATTTGCGAATCGAGATTTAACTAATCCTAGAATTTCATCTGTGAACTCGATGAGGTGATTATCTGTGCTCCGGGCTCCCGGTCTATTTTATCAATGCTTTTTTTTTTTTTTTTTTTTTTTTTTTTTTTTGCTTTCGGTTTACCAAGCATTCTTCAGTAATACATTGCAAGTCACATTGTGTAAAGGATTTTTTATGGTAAAAAAAATATCATATTTAATCAAAAATTAAATAAGGTTCTTGAACTAACTTTATTACTCTATTACGAAATTTATCAAAATGTTCGAAAGTATGATGTACATAATGAGTTTTAAAGTTTCACAAATAAATGCATTTCATTTTTAAAAGATAATTTTTTCGCGTTATGCAAAGTTTTGGGTTCGATGGAACCTTATAAACAGCATGAATTAATGTTATTTGCTATGGGTTCGCCGGGACTAGGAAAATTTTCCGCGTTAGACAGATTTCCGGCTTACACCAGAATTTACTGTACTTCTCACTAATTAATTTTTCTGTTTATTTTTTTCTCCTTTTCATCGCTTTCGTGTCCTTGATTTGGTTTACAACACCAATTTTCAAAGTATTTTCTGAAAGATTTTCTACTTTTATTAAAAAAAAAGAAAAACCCCATTACACACACACAAAAAAAAAAAAAATTTAAAGGACGATGTCTTTTGTCTTTGCATATTTTCAGCTTTCTTGGCGTTGGGGGGGGGGGGGGGAGTGGAGGGGATTTTTCAGTATTCTATTGTAAGAACATTATATTTGTACATTTCATAATTCTACAAAATACTAAGAAAAGTATTAAAAAAAAAGATTTGAGTGAGGCCATAAATATTGCACCAAATCCCTATAAATTCAAATTTAATTCATCCTTCCGAATCCTCCAATCCTTCTCAAATTTATTAAATGATTATGTAACTCTTCTAATGTAGTTTCAACAGTTCAAGAAAATGATTTAGAAGATAAAGTTTTCATGATTTCATAATTCAGTACATAAAGGGTTAAAGGGAAATTTTTTTTAAACTGATATTAAGTTGTATTTATACTTATCGTATACTGGATGCCATTCTATCTAGTTCATCATATATTTCTAAAAGTTCTTATTTTTAAGTTGTTTTTAGAGACATCGCGCTACGCTAAATGATATTCTAACTAGTTCATTACTTATTTCTAAAAGATATCTTATATCTTTATTTACACATGAGACCCTACCCTGTCATAACCGAACTAATGTGGACTGAAGTAATCCGGATTGAGATAAATCCGAATAAGAGGGATATATTATTTATTTAAAAAAAAGAGTCATAAATGTACCTAATCGCGTATTTAGGGGGGGGGGGGGGTTGTACACAGTAAGACGATTATTATTATTACTTAACGAATGGCAACTATTTTTAATCTTTTGAAAAAAAAAAATTCTACATCTTTGTCGGAGTTTCCTCTTAGTCCGCACAACTTCGAAGAAAATCTTTATTATTTATATGCTGCCACCAACCGATATGATTACGTGATATCGGTCACGCACTGAGAAGATTCTTTAAATGAAAACCAACGCTTTCAATTAACTAAATTAACAGTTTATTTACACACTATTTACACAACAACAAGACACAATTTACACTTACAAACTCGGATATAGATGATCCGAATCAACATTGAATTGAATACAGTAAATGCTGGCTGTGTACTGTTAAACTACGTTAAATCACTCTCACTCTACACACGTTAAATTAGCTTTCCGGAGATCAATCTCGATCTCCCAACACATGCGCTCTAAGCCTAAGCTCCCCGAGCCTCTCTCAGCCTTACGCACTCTCTCAGAGCTATCCAAGGAACTCCTGTCCACCTTGCGAGCTACGCTCCAACTGAACCCTCCGCTCTATCTCTCAGAGCTCTACCCAGGAACACACGTCCACTTTGCGCGCTACGCTCAAACTGATATATCCCAGCAGAAGCGATTGCTTCTCTGACCAACCTCTGCCTTTAATCCACGTGACCCCCTCGGGGTTTTCTACCTGGCTCCCATTCCAAACTCTTTTCTTCGTTCGTGGAATGTCTTTTGTCTCCCCATCTTCCACAAACGTCTCAAAAGATTGGGCACACCCCTCTCAAACTATCTTTTTTCCCCTTCATTCCATCTATACATTTTCACCGGCTTGGATACAGTTTTAGACAAGGAAAGAGTGTTATTTTGATATTTTGAAATTCCAGTACACAGCCCATACAATACATAATATATTAAGACAAAAATAATATAGAACCCCAGTTCTAATAGCAGATGTTTCTCAGAACCTGACACCCCCCACCTTAGCGGAAAATATGCCATTTAGGGGCTAATTTTCCCCAAACATATAATAGTATCAGAGAAGAGTTCAATAGTTCCTTTGTAGGTTTCTTCATTATTATTATTACATATATATCAAGGTGTCTGAACATTATCTACTGACATCTCTAATGAACCGTGTACTAATATTATTATTACAGAAAAACTACACATGCTAATACACTATTATAAACACAAAATTCAAATACAATTACACATACAAAAAAAATTAAAACGTGATGACACCCCTTTAAGGTTTGACCACTATTTAGTCATTGATGCCGATGGGGTAGCAATTGGCTGTTCTTCCCAGCTCTTCCTATGTAGCCTGGAAATTGCATCAGCATTTAAATGTTGCGCTCTTGGACGATGAGAAATACTCAGGTTCCAGCGTTGCAAGGCAAGAGCCCACCTAGTGAGTTTGAGGGACCTTGGGGTTGTTTCAGTGAGGAATTTTAATGGATTATGATCCGTTATGATCTCAATTTGAGATCCATATGTCCACTTTTCAAACTTTCGCAACCCGAAGAGAACACTCTAAGCCTCTTTCTCTATACTCGGCCACGCACGCTGAGCCCCTGATAATTTCTGACTGGCAAAAGCTATCGGTTTAAACTGACCCTTTTCATCTTTTAGTAAGACAACATCCAACTGCCAGGTCTGAAGCATCGGCGTGAAGCTGATATTCCCGGCCTACGGTAGGTGTAGCCAAACGCGTCACGTTACATAACTCATCCTTAAGGGTATTAAATGCTTCTTCTGCCCTTTCATACCATGGTACAGTATTTTTAACTTTCCTTTTAGTTAATTCCGTTAAAGGTACAGCAATTTTTGCATAATTTGGAATATAAGATCGGTAAAATCCCATTAATCCCAAAACAGATCTAACTTCCGTTTTAGTTTTCGATCTCTTTAAGTCCCTTATTGCTCCTATTTTCTCCTCATCAGGTGCATGCATTCCACCCCCAATTACATGACCTAAAAACTTAGTCAATTTCTCTCCAAATTTACATTTATCCAGCTTAATCGTAAAATTTCTATTTTTTAAGTTCTTCTATACCAGACCTAACATGCTCACAATGCTCTTCCCAGGTGTCGGAGAAAATGATGACATCATCAATATATGCTTGTGCATACCTCCGATGACCTTGAAGGACCTCATTCATATCTTTTTGGAACGTAGCAGCCGCCCCTGATAAACCAAAATGCATAGTACGCCACTGATAAGTCCCATTATGAGTTGTAAAAGCTGTCAAATGTTTACATTCCTCCACCATTTTAATCTGTCAATAACCCCTCAATAAATCAATCGAAGATAAATATTTAGCTGCCCCCGCAGTATAAATGATTTCCTGCGAATTTTTCATAGGGAATGTTGGGACCTGCGTTACTGAATTTAAAGTTCTATAATCTATACAAAGCCTAATAGCTGCGTCTTTTTTCGCCACGCAAACAATTGGATGACTAATTTCTGCATTTGACACTTCGATTAGATTTAATTCTAATAACCCCTGAATCTGCCTATCTACTTTTTCTTTGTAAGCAACAGGTACACTATATAACTTTGGGTTTTTCCTTGCCACATCCGGTTTTAAATCAATACGGTGCTCCCCTACTTCCGCTGGTCGCACAGGATCCATAAATGTCTCTTTATTCTCCCTCAAAATGGACTTTATATCCTTGACTTGACTATTAGATAACCCTTTTATTTCAAACCTTCCTATGTCCCGTTCTACCTCTTGTTCCCGGTTTAAAATAGGAATTTCCCCAACTTCTCCAAATTCCTCATCACCTTCAAAATCAATATTAACTATATTACACTTAGCAATAAATTCCCTTATTTTATTTTGGTTCACGTGTTTCCTACTCCCGTCGGCTAATTCAACTATAAACGAATGCCTGTTTCGTTTTTCGACAATAGTTGCCGGCCCTTGCCACCTAGAATATAATTTGTTAGTTGAATCGGGGATTAACAGTATTACTTTATCGCCTACTTTAAACGTTTTTTCTTTTGACCTTAAGTTATAATTGTAGGCCATTCTGCCTTGTTGCATCCCGGACGATAATTTTGCCTCATTTGCGGATCTTTCTAAGCGTCCACTAAGTTTATTCAAATACTCATGAATCGGCATAGTATCTAACTGTGGCCCCTTATTTTCTCCTGCCCAGGATGACTTGAGAACAGATAAAGACCCTCCGGCGCTCTACCATATAATAATTGAAACGGTGCGATTCCGGTCGTAGAATTTGGGAATTCCTATACGCCCATAATATAAATGGTATTTGTTCATGCCATCTTTTCCCCTTTTCCCTAATCGTATGATACAACATACGTTTAAGCGTCTGATTAAAACGTTCCACAAGACCGTTAGACTGTGGGTACTGTGGGGTCGAAAATCGTGGACTAGCCCCTAACCTTTTCTCAAATTCCTTCGTTAAGTCGGCAGTGCAATTGGTTCCATTATCACACGCGATTATATTTGGAATTCCTGTCCTTGTAAATATTTGAAGCAATGCATCACACGCTGTTTTAGCAGTTAAACTTTTTAGGGGGATTGCTTCCGCCCATCTGGTATGTTGATCAATTAAGGTTAGTATATATTGATGCCCTTGTGAACTTTTGGTATCAATAGGCCCAATTAAATCCATATTAACTACCTGAAATGGAAGTTCTGGCCGCGATACTGGGGAAATAGGGGCTCTATCATTCACCTTAACCCCTCTAGTCAATTTGCACTCTAAACATGACTCACAAAATTGTTTAGTTTCTTTCGCCATCCCCTCCCAATAAAACGAATACCTGATTCTCTGTAACGTTTTCTTGACTGCATGATGCCCTCCAAATACCGAAGTATGCGCTAATTTTAGGATTTTTCCCTTCTTACCTTGGGTACTACTAATTGCGCTATAGTTTCGCCTAACAATTTCTCTTTATGATACAATAAACCATCTACAATATAATAATCCCCTTTATCCATTTTGGCTAATTCCCAAACTCTCTCTAAATTTTTACATTCCAATTGGGATTTCTTAAACATATCTGAATTGCTAACGATAACTTTATTATTTTTCTCCACTTCCGTTTTTTCCGCATTCTGACTTTGTAAATTTTCCGATCTCGCTTCTATTGCGTAAACATTACAATCATCGCTGCTCATACCTTTCTTTTCACTCAAGTTATCGGTACTAATTTCCGAACTTTCTAATTCTTGGGACTCTAGCAATGGCTCCTGGCGATTGACCCCTGACAACTCATTAATCACCTCGGGATGTAAAATTACCTGCTCATTAATATTATCGGTCACTGCGCAAAGTACTTCCTGATGAATTATATTAGTTTGTCCGAATTGCGGAATAGCTAACGGTAATTTAACCAACGGTGATTTAACTGCTTCACCAAATAATCCTTGTAAATAAATACTACCCGCTCCTTTTAATTTCTCTTCCGGTACCAAATCTTTATGAATAACACTAATTTCACATCCAGAATCGACCAATCTTTTGCTTTTTGCCCATTTACACTAACTTCAATTTTCTCAAGTTTATTTAATTTCTCACCAATAACATTAGTTCTTTGTTCGGCCTTTGCCGATATCCTCGCCACAATAGCTCCTTTAGGTAACTCTTTATTTCCTTTTACGACAATCTTATTTACACCCGCTTTCTGTTCACGCCCTTTACTAGCATTATTATTTCCCTCATTACCCACTTTATTACAAAATCGTTGGTAATGACCTCTTAAACCACATTTCAAGCATCTAGGGTTATATCTCTTAAACTCAGTTTTTCTATCCGAAAAAGAATTAGTCTCATTACTCCCGTTTTGCCTCCAATTACCCCTAAATTTACTATCCTCCCTCGGTTTCACTTTTTCACTGTTTACATACCTATCTTTACCCTTAAAACTTTTATACGTAACCGCATAAGACCTGTGTTTAGCGTAAAAATAATTGTCACAATCTTTAGCACTTTTAAAAGCTTCTAACGATTTACTCTGCTGAGTTAACCCAATATATGATGCGGTTTCTTCATCTAACGTGTTTAATAACTTAACCGTAATTATTAACTGATTGACCTTTTCATAAGAGTCCGCACCCCTAATCTTACAATAATTTTCCCATGTTGCTATTAAACACGATACAAATAATACATGAGTTTCATTCTGGTTTCTCCTAGCCTTCTTAAAATTTTCCAAACACGCCTTCAGTGTCGGCTCGTGTTCCCTTAGAACTAACTCCTTTAATTCCTCATAACTCTCAGTTTGTTCCCTAGTGGTATAAATTAACAAATTATCCGCCTTATCTCCTAACATATTTAGTAGAATTTCGGCCTGCTGATTTTCCGGTACATTTTTAGTTTTGAATGACCTTTCTAAACTGTTGGAAAATAAATTCCATCCCTTAGTCCCTTCTGGTACTTTGATAGACAGAGTTTTAACACTTTTGATGAATTTTTCTATGTTACTTTCATTATTAGATTCCCTAGGCCCATTAGCGTTATTTGTCGAACCTTGTACCCTTAGCCTCTCCATTTCTAATTCATGTTCCATCCTCAATTTTTCAGACCTCTCTTTTCTTTCTGGCTCTAACTTTTCCCGCTCTAATTTTTCCTGTTTTTCTAACTTTTCGCGTTCTAATTTTTCCTGCTTTTCTTCGCGCTTTAATCTTTCCTGTTTTTCTAACGTTTCGCGCTCTAATTTTTCCTGTTTTTCTAACTTTTCGCGCTCTAATTTTTTCTGTTTTTCTTCGCGCTCTAATCGCTCCACAACAATAGTGTTAGATAATTCCATAATAGCCCCCTCATCATATTCCTTGCTGTCCATTATCTTTTTCTTAAGATGAAATCTGGTATCATCTTCCATGAATTCAACCCCCAACTCTTCGGCTATCATCTGAAGATCCACCCTTTTTAGTTTCAATAAGAAAGCCACACCTTCACTGATTACTATTACCACTCTACAATAATATTTAAACCTACCAAATTAATATTTCCTAAATTTCTACCTTAGTACAGTTACCTCCACTTATTATACTAATTAATACATTTCAGATAATCGATGTATTATACTTCTAATTTAACCTACTGTATAATCTTGATTTTCTTCATCCATTAATATCACACAATTTACTTCCAATAAAACAAAAGGTAAAACAATAATTTCTATTTGATTACTATGCAATACAGATTCCAATTTATACATTAGATAATAACATACAATTTACATAATAAAACTGATACGTTGCAAATTGAATAAATGTACTGATGCCAATAGAAACATCCACATAAAGAAAAATTGTATAACATACACATATAAATTCCTACAATTATCCTCAATAAAATATTTCCAAATTCAACAATGGTTCTCACATTTAAAACAAATAAAATCAAAACCTTCACTTTTTTTTTTTTCACTGTGAGCCTTTTTTTTTTTTTTAATTTACTTCTAGCCAATTAAAAGTCTAAGCAAATGTTCATTACTCGTTTGTTATCACATCTTCAAGCTTAAAACAGTATTACTTCATTTAAATATTACTTTAATAATAATTTAAATTTAAGTAAATTCAATTATTCCTTCCAACTATTACTAACACAATGCATCAGTTTTGTTCACTACCATTATTAGTAAAAAAAAATAGAAAATCATTATTAGTATAAGTTATTATGACTTTTCCTTAAAACAATAGTAAATATGGCTCATAATATCTCCTACCAATCTGAACACAATTACTTTATTGCACATAAATTATCTTAAATTACTATTAATTATACGACAACAAATACATTTGGTTCGAGAATGTCAGCAGACAGAAATGATCAAAACACCGTACCTTATACTTTATCTGCTGGGGTACTCCACTGCTCACACGTAGTTTCACGATGAATTCAATATTTCGCACGTTAAAGTCACTTTGATGATATTCAACACTCAGGCTGTAATACACTATAATTTGAGGCACTGTAGCGGTGATAGGGCACAAACACTATTTCGGTTCGCCGTAACGACGATAGGGCACAACAATTTAGTTCGGTTCGCTGTAACGATGATAGGGCACAACACTTTAGATCGGTTCACTGTAACGATGATAGGACACAACAGTTTAGTTCGGTTCGCTGTAACGATGATAGGGCACACACACTCTGTATTTTTGCTCGACGCTTGGTTTTATCTCTCTAAAGTTCCGCTGGACGATCCGGCATTTCCACGCAAGAATTCCACTGGGTGCTCCGGCATTAACACACTGCAACACGGCTCGCTGGTCACTAGTCTGAGACGATTCTATCCCACCGCTACCACCAATTTGTCGGAGTTTCCTCTTAGTCCGCACAACTTCGAAGAAAATCCTTATTATTTATATGCTGCCACCACCGATATGATTACGTGATATCGGTCACGCACTGAGAAGATTGTTTAAATGAAAACCAACGCTTTCAATTAACTAAATTAACAGTTTATTTACACAATATTTACACAACAACAAGACACTATTTACACTTACAAACTCGCATACAGATGATCTGGTTCAACATTAAATTGAATACAGTAAATGCTGGCTGTGTACTGTTAAACTACGTTAAATCACTCTCACTCTACACACGTTAAATTAGCTTTCCGGAGATCAATCTCGATCTCCCAACACATGGGCTCTAAGCCTAAGCTCCCCGAGCCTCTCTCAGCCTTACGCACTCTCTCAGAGCTATCCAAGGAACTCCTGTCCACCTTGCGCGCTACGCTCCAACTGAACCCTCCGCTCTATCTCTCAGAGCTCTACCCAGGAACACATGTCCATTTTGCGCGTTACGCTCAAACTGATATATCCCAGCAGAAGCGATTGCTTCTCTGACCACCCTCTGCCTTTACTCCACGTGACCCACTCGGGGTTTTCTACCTGGCTCCCATTCCAAACTCTTTTCTTCGTTCGTGGAATGTCTTTTGTCTCCCCATCTTCCACAGACATCTCAAAAGATTGGGCACACCCCTCTCCAACTATACTTTTTTCCCTTCATTATATCTATACATTTTCACCGGCTTAGATACAGTTTTAGACAAGGAAAGAGTGTTATTTTGAAATTCCAGTACACAGCCCATACAATATATAATATATTAACACTAGAACGCCCGGAAGGAGTCGATTCGACTCCAAGCATATGCTTAAATGTCAATTGGAACCAGAAATTTCCCCCAAAATAAGTTAAATTTTAAAAACGCAGATTTACGTTAAATAAATCAGTCAAATACTTTTAAATAAAAATTCTGGTGTAAAATATTTTTATGAAACTTGAGTAAAATTTCTGGGCGTTCTAGTGTTAAGACAAAAATAATATAGAACCCCAGTTGTAATAGCAGATATTTCTCAGAACCTGCCAATCTTTAAGCTACACAAATACGCTACATTAATATATAATTTTTTTTTTTAAGTTATTTGTAAAAGCACAGAAGCAGCATAACGGAGTATCGAAAAATTGTCTCACTGTGTGCCACAAGTGGTACACAGTGAGACAATGTATATATTTTCATAAATCATATATTTTTACACTCTATCAATACTTTTCTGCAATTTATGACTTCTAATTAATATTTCTAGATTTAAAAATATGAGCCTTGGGTGGACAATGGCAGACATTGGGCAGCCTTCATGCAAATTTTCTGCCTCTTACGTTTAGTAGATTTCACTTGCCCTCGCACGCCCGCCTACCCACACAGAGAGACAGAGAAAAAAAAACCCTTCTTTTATTAATGAATGACTTTTTTACATCAGAACCGCGTAGTAGGTACACAATAAGACATGTCTCATTGTGTACCACAACTGTGTGTCTCACTGTATACTTTCGTTACGTTGTAACAAAATGGATGCCATATCTGTTACATCAATTTCATCGCTTTAAAAAGTTTATGTCGTTTTGTCGAAACAGTCCATTATTAGATATAACTAGATTTGGTTAAGTAAATATATGTCATATTGTTGGAAAACGTCTCGGCGTATCAATGTTTTATGCCAAACATCCACTCGCGTGTAACAAGACAATTTGCCAGTGACATTATCCAGACATAATTCTCTATTTAGTTGTGAAATATGTTACAAGCGGGCGACACTTCACGAGCGACGTTTCGTAAGATTACGGAGTAACGGACATTTACGTTGGACATTTATGTTTTGAAGATGCGGCAACAGATGGCAGCACCAAAGAAGTTTTCCCAGTAATGTGAACTCTCAATTAAGACTGAAATAGGTTCGTAATAGAAGAGAAAGGGAATCGCTTATTAAGCGGTATTTTATTGTTCTAGACCATTTGACTGTGCTATAACTTTTTGGGCCCCTTCCCACACAACACAGATTCGTCCAATTTTCGCCTAAAGTACGTAATTTGGATGAATGGACGTGTCCAATTGAAGTCTAAAAGTCCTCCGGACTTCACGTGAATTTCGTCAAATTACGTCCAAATGTCACCCTCCTTTACGTAAGAAGTACGTCTTTTGGGCCATGAAAGAAATGAGCATAAAATGAACATAAAATGAACAAAATTCGGATGAGCCAAAATTTTGTCCATATTACGTCCAAAAAATACCTCCATCCGGACGAAATACACACGAATTTTGGCTGTAATATAGGCGTCCAAAATTTGTCCATATTACATCCGAAAACACCACCCACATTTGGACTAAATATAGACTCCTTTTAGCCTTAATCTGAATGTGTTTATTGATCCAAAATACGTAGTTTGGACCAAAATGAGACGAATCTGTTATCTCCCCTAGGCAAGGATGACGTTATATTAAAAAACTGAAATAACAAAAGTTTTTAATATAAATAATTTTGATAGAAATTTACTTAGAATTTTTCCCCCCAAAATCATATTAAATACTTAAATATTTTAAATTAATTCCTTGCCAGGACTCATTCATATAAATCAGTAAAAGCATATAAATTTTATACATATTGATAAAACATTTTTTATGATACTTTTAATTTTCTAAGATATTTAAAGAAAATACATTAATTCCTAAAGTATATGCTATAGCATGATTTGAAAAACAGAGGCTATACCAGACTTTAATCCGCTACATTCGGCCCAAACACAACTACGTTCTTTCACGAAAAAAGAAGAAAATTTTTAGTAATACAGTTTTTAATTCATAATACAATGAAATGCTACTTCAGAATGCTTAAACATAAGCCGATCACTTTCATTTAGAGAAAAAATGCACAGGTGATGTTAAAGAATTCGGTCCCTGTTCCAGGTGCTTGTTTTGTTTGGGCCGAATGAAAGCATTTAAATTTGAGCGAAAACCGGTTTCATATAGTAAACAGTTTTTATGGCATATATATATATGCCATAAAAATAGTTTACTAATTTTAGAACATTTATTTTAGTAAAAGGAAATGACACATTTTAATGTTTACAATCTTATTTCATTATTAGAAACTTTCTATGGATAATAAGGAAATGAAAAATGTAAGATACCTACCAGCATACTGGCTTTTATGTTTTGTGCATTTCTAGATTCTAGAAATCTATGCATTTCTGCTATTCTTCACATTTTTATTTTATATACTATTTCTCCTGGAAAAAAAAATATATATATATCTTGGTTTTCGTTTATGTTATCATTGGTGATGATAATGCTTCTAAAAAGGTCCTATATTTGCATAGCTGCCAACTAATACAATTTTTAGCTAGCACTAATTTTTAATGGAAATCTTCGCTTTACTTAATAACATATATCTGTAATTAAATCAGATGAAGATTTTAAAAAGAAATTAGTGATGGCTAGAACTCGTAGAATTTTGCCGTTGTATTTAGAAATTTTATTATACTATTCATTAGCATACAATATCGTCAACTGCAAAGTTTTACATTTTGTGAACAATGGATTTTTTCTTTTAAATTCTTTGTAAATTCAACTACTCCACTTTTTTTTTTCACTTGAATTAAAATAGCTCTAACAGGAATATAATTTTCCTTTTAAGGATGGCTACACTTAAGAATGAAATGTATCAAAGAAATTGAAAATTTTGAGTTTTTCAAATGCTGCTAATTCATGGAAGAAAATGCGATATTCCCTAACAACTTTTATGTATTATGAATAAAATTTTACACACTGAAATTTGCATTTGTTGCCAGGTGTGCAAAAAAATTATTTTACATTTTTAATAATAATAACAAACAATATTTTGAAATATCATTAAAGAAATTTAAAATGTAATACGAGCGCGAACTTTGTTTTTCATATGCAGGCCTACTCCCTTATGTTAAAAAATATATATATATATATATATATATATCCCTGGACTGCAAGATTAGCCTTCCATTACTCATGCATGGATTATTAAAAAAAAAATAGTTCCATTTCATTCATTTTAGTAATTGACTTTTCACTGATTAATGTCAAAATACATGCTGTATATTCTGGTATGTAACAATAACTTTTGATAGAAGAAAAATTATCAAAATTTATTGGTGCACATTATGCATCAATTTTAAAAATAAATTATAAAAAATATGATCATAAGAACTAAGACTTTTGATTTAATCAACATGCGATTTATATTTAAAAAATGTTGCTATTAGAGTATATGAAAAATAATAGTATTGTACTTTAAAATAATTTACATCTTATTTTTCACTATGTATCTCATGAAAGTTTTTGCAAACAATCAAACAACAATCTGCACAACATACGGCGATTATAATAAAAAATACAAAAATTAAATCTAAAAGTATACGTATGTGTTACATGCCAGAATACAATATCAGTAAAATGGTTTCATATACATGATAAATATCTTTCAAAAAATATTTTTTTAAGTATATCAATCAGTTTAAGATAACTTTGTGAAATAGTGTTAGGGAATTAGTGTTTACAAGACTCACTAAAAGGAAAATTCTTTTGAAAAGCCATTGGGAGAGGGGGGGGGGGTAAATTTAAAATATTATTGCATATTGTTATACACTATATATTATTGTAAAGCAAAGATAAGAGTACTAGTACAAAATTTAGTATATCACCAAAACTTATTCATTTAAATACTGATTTTTATTTATGTTATCACCAAACTAAGTCTTAAAAAATTAATCTGTGCTCTTAATTAAATATCATATATTCAATTAAATATTGAATAATCATTTATAAATGAATTTACATTTTGTACAATTAAATATGTAAATTATCAAATGTATTTCAGATTAACCTAATTATTTGTAGTATATTATAAAATAACAAAAACAATACATTCAGTGTATTTAAGTAATGTTTTGAAATCAAAGTTTATTTAAACTTTGCTTAAGCATTAAAAATGGAATTTATCAAATATTTTCATGCATAAAATATGGTTAAAAATTATGTACAAACTTTTAGTTTAAAATTATTCAAAATCTTTAGTGAACAGAGTACATATATTATCATTGTTATGAAGCAATATACAATAAAGATGCAAGAAATACGCAATATACAATAAAGATGCAAGAAATACTTTCAAAAATGAAGTTTTATTTATTTATTTTCCAATCTGGCTCTTGTTGACAACAATATTTTCTTTTTACAATTCATATATAAAATATATTTTTCATTGAAAGGCAAAAAGGGTGCTATATTTCATTACTATAAAGTAGGCAGGATGATCCTGAGGAAACTATTTGGGGAAAACTGTTCTACGTTAATGCTTCTCAGACTTATTTTCATTATATTTAACAGACAGCAGCTTCAAAGCCTATAAATAAAAAGAATAATAATCCATTAAAATGAAAAGATGGATTGTATTTAATAGCACATATCAATAATTCATAACGTTAGATGCAAATTAAAAATAATCTTGTATTATTTCATAATAAAATGAAGTTTTTTTCATCCAGCTTTGAATGATATAAAAAAACATTTATGTATTTTTAAAAATTACTAGCCGGTGTTTAATTTATTTATCAAATTTTTATTATTATTTTTTTAAAACAAACAACTACTGATGCAATGTTTACAAAATACATAAAAGTCAAATACTTTATAATGTTCAACTGTGTCCTTTATTTTGAGCATTTAAAGATGTATATTTATATAAAGTAAGGATAAAAAAAGAAAAATCAAATAAAATTTGATGCTTTCTCGTTATAGCAGCCTCCTCAATTACAATTATGTCAAGGTAGCAGTTTCAAATTTGCTAAAGATCATCACCAAGCTTATTACATCATACAAACATCATGCACAATATGTATAAGCCAAATGCTCATATATGAGCCATATATGAGCCATATAAGTAAATATTTATATCATATATCAGTCATATATATCTTTAAACGAAAACATAATTTGCAGAACAAAAAAAAAAAAAAAAAAAAAAAATTACACATTGTTTATGCTCAAGAAGGGATAGATACAGCAGATTCGCTCAAATCCGTGCAGCTTGGGACCAGAAGTTGTGCAGATTTTAGAATTTTGTGGATTTCTGGTTTGTTAACATT
The DNA here is from genome assembly GCA_963932465.1 of Maratus speciosus. NCBI lineage: Eukaryota > Metazoa > Arthropoda > Arachnida > Araneae > Salticidae > Maratus > Maratus speciosus. The sequence goes on from OZ010787.1 coordinate 608,025,083, forward strand.
TTTTAGACAATAATTTGAATGTAATAATGCAATCAAATGTATAATGAATGTTTGCAATACAGCAAAATATTAAAATAATTAAGTAAAGTAATAAACTAAAATGATAAAAAGTAATATCATTTAAAAAATGATTAAATTATTAAAGGTAAAGGTTAAATAAATAATTAATAATGTATAATTAAATATGCATAATAAAAATGAGATACATTTTCCTTAAATCATTCAATGACACTTTCCTCATAAAGGTAACCCTATTAATTCACATCAAAATCAAAAAGTAAGGAAGTTTTATTTCAGGTTTGCCAGTGTTAATAACTATATAAAAAAAAAATAATACATATATATATTTGGTTAAAAGGCTGACTAGCAGTGACATCAGCAATATCCTTCTTCTTTTTTTTCAGTAATAAATTTATATTTCCTTCATGAAAAACAACGAGTTTAGTCTCATCATATTATCGAGAATTACATATTAAAATACATACGAAATTATATAAAACTAAAAAATCCTGTTACTTTGCCTCTACAGCTTAACAGAAATTTTCAATGTTTACATCTGCGATGATGTGTGGATTTTAGGCGGTTGCAGATTTGAGGGAGTCCTGTATTATAATTTTTCTTCAGCTGCTTCTACAGTTAATGTTAAAGTCTTGCAAAAAATATGTTTAAACCAAATGAATTTAAAAAAATAAAATTTGAACAATAGGATTCTTAAACTACCCTAAAAACTTAAATTACAAAGATACATGTAAAATGCAAACCTTTAAAAAAGTCTCAGCTTTATTTCCATTGCATTCGAATGGAATGTAAGTTTTTAGATTAGTTTAAATATCATATTGTTCGAATTTTATTTTTATTTCTTTAAGTTCAATTGGTTTAAACATATTTGTGGCAAAACTTTAACATTTACTGTAGAAGCAGCTGAAAAAAAATTCTAATATCTATCCCTTCTTGGGGCTATACAATGCATGCAATAAACGTGTTTTTTGTTGTTGTTGTTGTTCTGCAAATTATGATTTTTTTAATATATCAAGTTTTATAACTACTGCAATTCAGATAAACTTATTACAAAATTAATAGAGGATGTTATAATTAGGGTTTGATATATAGGGTATTGCATCACAATTTGTGATGTAACTAAAATCCATAATAAAAACAAAAAAATTCAAATTTACTTAAATTTAGTTATCCAATTTTCCACTGGTAGTGGTCTCTATGAATGAAAAAGTAAATTGTGTTGCATGTTTGCTGGTTATTTATGCTACTATGAACGGCAATTCTGCAGCATTGAAACATTTCACCTCTGAACTGGGAAGGCCGGTAAGTGAATCAATTTCTTTTCACCAGTCTCCGACAGAGGAGTTAATTATTGGTAATATTAAAGAAAGTTGAAATCTTTTTGAACTGCTTAAAAAACAAACAAACAAAAAAAAAACATAATAAATTTATCTTGTAATCAACACCATTACATTTTAAGTTGTCCTATCAGAGCCTAACACAATTTGTCAGTTTACAGGTGCATAAATGTCAGTTATTGAATACTTGCATTACAAATAATTTAAAACATGAAAAGAGAGACACATCTGTAGTATAATATCATATATAAATAAAGTTTAATTAATTTGTTTTTATAATAAATATTAAAGTATTTTTAAAGCATAATTTTTTTTTTCTTCGTTGCAAGTAAAGTGTCAAACACTGGCTCATTTTGTGTCAGTTATTGGTCTTTCAAAATGGGGTTGTGTCAGTTACTGAAGTTAATCACGATATTTATGAAAAACATTTATTTTTAATAATACAATATATAATTTTTCAAAATTTTGTCGACAGTAATTTTTAAATGTATCTCTACCACCCATTCAAAAAAAGAAAAAAAAAGCGTAGAATGGGTTTAAAATTTTGTAATAGTGATTTGAACAATAATTTTTAATGTGCCTGTTACTGGGGGTTTCACCCTAAATCAAGTAATAAAGAAATTTAAACAGATTATTAATAGAACATAAATTTGTTTTTAATTCTTTTTTCCATTTAAAAATTTTAAACTATGTATGTATGGATATATAATCAAAAGTTATTTTCTTTGTTGGAAAAGAAACTTGGTATTAGGATGCCGAATATTCAGTATTCGGTTATTTGGCCACATCACTATTTATCCCATCCCTAATTACAAGTAACTTTGATTCATTACTGTTTATTGATTAGTTTTGATAAGGCAGGGGGGGGGGGTCGTTGGCACATTACAGTTACATAAAATATATTTTTGGAAGTCTTTGGCACGCGAATGTGAAAAGGTTTGTCATCCCTGAACTATTCATTATTTATAATTGCATACATTTAACTATTCACTCTCACAATTTTAAACAATTATTTTTAATATCAATATTTTTATTAGTTTGTGGGCTAAACTACATAAAATATTGGCATTAAAATATTATATACAAATGGAAATGCTTACATTTTTTTTTTTTTTAATATATATATATATATATACTAACTTCCAATATATTTCAATTTAACCTTAAAAAATATACTGTTTATTCTCCAAACAGAAATTTTTATGAGTTATAAATATAGTAGAAGATCTTTATAACGCAAACCTAAAAACGCACAGTCTTGCGTTATATGGATATGGATCATATCATTACATTCACCTTGTAAACATGGACAAATATGTCTGAAACATATCAAAATATATTAGAATATCTTTATACTGCATTCCTTGTTACTAAGATTTATCCAAATTATAAATTTTTGCATAAGACATTGTTAAATTTAGTTTATAAACATGATCCAAATATGACTGACACAAACATCCCTTATATTGGACATTTTCAAAAATGTTTATTGTAATAATAGCATTTTTTTCAGTAAAAAGATCTTAAATTAGAAGATAAAGTTGAACTAATGCATCAAATTTAGTCATTTAGAGAGTAGCAATATTTTACAATGTGAAAATGCAGGTGCTTTTTAACTGCAAAAATCATTGTTTACATTTGAGAAGTTGTGTGTTATATAGAATTGTGTTATAAAGATCTTCTACTGTATATATTTTCCGAAACTGAGATTATACACTGTGCTGTAAGCGGGTGATGCTGCCCGCCACAAAATTGAATAATTTGAATTTAAATAGTTCTTTCTTTAAGTATCTCAATCAAAAAATTTAAACATAATATCACATTCAGGGGTCTGTCCAGGCTTTTCTCACAGGGTATAGTTTTTGTGAAATTGTGAAGTTTTTTTTATTTTTGTGAAAATTCTAGTCATAATTTTGTGAATTTTAAATTATCGATGTCTTCATGTTCTATCCTTTATATATAAAAAGCTAAGTAATATGCTCTTTGGTGAGTTAAACTGCGTACTTACAGGCCAGATTTTATTTTTAAATGACTAAATTTGTGAAAAGTTCAATTTGAAGGTGAAAAAATTCTGTGAAAGGTCTATTTAAGAGACAAGTAATTTTGTGAAGAGTCCTGTTTTGGGATAAAATGTTTTGTGAAGGGTCCTGTTTTGGGATAAAATGTTTTGTGAAGGGTCCTGTTTAAAGATAAAAAATTTTGTGAAGGGTCCTGTTTTAAGATAAATTATTTTGTGAAGGGTCCTTTAAAGGACCTAAACATATCCCTGACATTAGAATTTATAGTAGATAGATAGACACATTCACACACAGATGGTGTTATATAGTAACATAATATAAGAAAAGAGATTAGGGATATAAAAAAATATATTTAAACTGAGTTGTAAATAATAAATAAAATAAAACAAAAGATTTTTTTTTTCACTCATCATTACAGTTTAAGTACAAAGGTTTAATAAGAAACAATAACACAAACCAAAACATTTTATTCCAATTTCTAATCGTTGTTTCTAATATTTACTATGTGGAAAAAAAAAAAAAAGTTGCTACTGGCAAAGAAAAAACAGATTCTGTTAACATAATTTGCATCTGGCTAACATAAAAGTACCACATTATTCATTATTTATGCAAGCTGACAATTGTAAAATCAAATACCCACAGACATATAAATTGAAGATTTATTTAATAACAGCATTTATGGACTTTAACTGAAAATTTACCTTATTCAAAGTTAAATCCTGTTTGAAAAGAGTTGAGTCCTGCTGAGTCCACCTTTTATTCAATCAATAATGATATATACCACAAAACAGTTGTTTTTCCAAAGACAAGAAGCTTGTATCTACTGGGTGAAAAAGGATGAAAAAAAATGAGTGGATCCAGTATAATCTTATTTTAAAGCAGTTTTAAAATGCATGAATTTTGCAAATATTGTGATTAGTTTAACTCATGCACACACACATAAAAAAATAACAACATTAGATTAATTTGTTTTCTTCTCTGATCGAGAATCAGGCATAGACCAATTGTCTTGTTCACAAAAGAAATTAGCACCTGATAAATGTGCTTTCCACAACCAATGTTTTATGTGCATTGTACTATAAAAGAACATAGCTACTCAGTAATGTAAAGATAGTGTTGATTCCAGGTCAATTTGGCAGGAGTCGGCAGCCCTTTATGCACCTAGTGTCTCATTTTAATTATTTTATATCTATTGATTATAAGAAATATTAATTTAATTATTTGGTTGCAGGGAAGTAACGTGAAATATATCAGATGCATGAAAAAAAATCAAGATACTCATCCATCGATCTATCGCATAAAAAAAAAAAAAAAAAAAAAAAAAAAAAAAAAAAAAAAAAAAAAACCCTTGAGAATTTTGCCAGTAAGTCAAAGGGAAAAATTCAGAAATTCACCAACTGCTCATGTAAAAGAAAATCATGAAATTTGTGGATTAGTCGCAAGAAAGATCTGCAAACTTCTGCAAAAATAAAAAAAAAACCTGCGAATTTCACCAATCAGTCATAAGGAAATAAAAAAAAAACCCACAAAATTTGTCAACTGTTAGAGATAAAATATTGTGAAATTCATCAATTGGTTGCAAAAAAAAAAAAAAAAAAAAAAAAAAAAAGCGAAAATTGTCATTTACTGGTAAAAAAAAAATCGCGAGATTTGCCAGTCGATCCTCAGAAAAAAATTGAGAAATACTTCAGTTGGTTGCTTTAAAATATTGCGAAATTTGCCAATCTGTCACGGGAAAAAAATCATGAAATTCATCAGTCTATCATTAGAAATAGTGAAAAATCAGGGGTCGACCCAGACAAAATTTGGGGCCTATTTAGGGCCCCTTCACAAAAATAAACTTAACAGGCCCCTTCACAAAATTCCTTTTAATAAAATAGACCCTCTACGTAACATTCTTTTTCATAAAAACTGTTTTAAAATGTGTAATTTGTAAATAACACCACATCACGAAAAACAAAAACTTTAGCAAAGGGATTTAAAGAATGTTTTTGTTCATAAATTCTTGGTTCGAATTTTAGAACTGGATTTCAATTTTCGTTACAAAATGTTATTTTTCACAAAATGGGCCCAAGAATAAAAATCTGCATCGACCCCTGAAAATTCATCAGTAATTTGTAGAAAAAAAATGAGAGATTGATCGATAGGTCGTGGGAAAATCACAAAATTCGTCAGTTGATCAGGGGGTAAGGGGAGGGATCACAAAATTCAATCGGTCACAGAAAAATATCACAAAATTCTAATGATAAAAGGGGACTTTAAACCAGTTCAATTTTTTTTTCTTTTTGACGAGCTATAAGAGTGCCTTTTTGAAATCAGTATAGCCTTTTTTAAAAATTACCACCCGATGACTTTTTTTTACTAGAATCAACACCAACAGATGCCACCACTTACTCTTGTTACATAATAACAATCATATGTAACTTGATTCATGAATTTAATACTCTTTAGAAAGGGGTTATGAAAATATTGAAATAAACTATCTGCAATAAAAAACACATGAGTGACTAACTTTACTTAATTACTTGATTGTTTATTTAATTACTAATAATGATAATGTTGTTTAAAAAAAATATATTAAAACTTTCTTTTAATTGCATTAAAGGCTTATAATGCTTCCAGGGTTCGTAAATATCATGACATTTTCGAAAATATCAAAAATATCCGATATTTTGATATATATCTGATATTTTCAAAGCAGCCAACTTACCGCTGATAATAAATGTTTTTGAGCATAATATAGATTAGAAGCTAAAATATATTGCACTAACATGAAAACTTAATCAAAGAATAACATAAAAATGCATTTTTTTTTTCACTTAGAACAAAATTGATGATGAAATAATTGAAAACAGTAACAATTTGATTTATACACTTATAAAAGAACTAACTATAGGATTCAGTGTCAAGACCAAGTATAAAAAAATCAGATATTTTCAAAACAAAATTTTAAATACAAAAAAGGTTTTTTTTAATTGAAAAATTTTAATATAAATGTAAGTATAAAATGTTTTATTTCATATTTCCTAACATGCTGTATAGTTCAAACTCAACTGAACCAAAACTTGAAAAAAGATTTTTTTCTAATGAAGCTGTATATAATTGCTTATTTAAATTAGTCAGTTTATCTTTCAATGGTTGATCTGAATTATGTCCAACATAATTATTAGTTCAACATAAAAAAAAAAAAAAAAAAAAAAAAAAAAAAAAAAAAAAACTTCAAATCTAAAGTTTGAAAAATATATTTGTTCTCTTTTTTGGCTAAAAAAAAAAGGCTTAGATGCCGTATGTTCCCGCCGCCGTTGTTGTTTTGAAATGTTTGGCGATTTTTTGTTGGCGTGTTGGCGTGTTGACGGTGGTTATGGATATGGCAACCTCGATATGTTGAATGTCGTGTGACGTGTTTTTGTGACGTGTCGTTCTGGCAACCGAGAAGTTAATGTTGGAATATTGTGAATGTATTTTGATATCGTACTGTATAGTTATGCCTTTTTATTTTTATGTGAAATTTATTGAATGTATTTGATTAACTATGTTTTCTGTAGTCCGTTTAAACGCTGTTGTTGAAATAATTAGGAAATATGAGGAAATTTTGACAAGAAAAGAAGGTTTGTTTATAGTTTGTGAATACGTATTGATAAGTCTATTTAGGAAAATGTCGGCGATAATATTTCGAGCTGGATCTTTCAAGAAAGCAGATGTTTGTTAAGGTATGTTGATAATTTTATGTATTTTACTGCTTTTGAGTTTTTTACATTTTGTGATTGCTAGAAAGCGAGAATTACTGAATTTTGAGAATTCTATATCGCGAGAAATGCTGAATTCGGCGATGTTTTTTTTCGGAAAATGTGCGCGAAGCGCACATACAACGATTACTGGTTGCCATTTTAGCGAATTTTGTTTTTTATGTGTATTTTTGCTTTAAAAGTTTTTATATTATGAGATTGCTAGAAAGCGAAAACTGCTGAATTTTGAGAATGCTACACCTCGAGAAGTGTTGAATGCAGTGATGTTTTTTTTTGGAAAATGTGCGCGAAGCGCACATACAAGGATTACTGGTTGCCATTTTAGCGAATTTTGTTTATTATTTACATTTTATTTTCGTTAAGCCAAACATGCGTATAAACCGGTGCTTGGCGACATTTACTACTTGGCGGAAAAAGGGTTTTCACGCCAAGAAAATTCCAAGATGGCGGCCGGGGGGAACTTATGACATCTGTTCCAAAAAAAACACATCCAGAAGAGACTTCTTTATCTACAGATTCACAGTCAATAACAGTTGAAAAATTACTTAATTTACACTGAAATATTACAAATTACGACTGAAAATATCAAAAATATCTTGTGCGCATTCATATCTTCAAAATAAATATCAAATGCAGAAAATATGAAACATCTTGGTATATTAAAAATAAATATCAAGTAATATGAAAGTATCAAAGATCTTGATATTTTGAAAATAAATATCAATTAATATGAAAATATCAAAGATCTTGATATTTTGAAAATAAATATTGGACATATATCCATTGATATATATCAACGAACCCTGGCTGTATATAAATGATTATCAAAATTACATTTTATCTTTCAATGGCTGTTCTGAATAGACTGTGTAATATAATTATTAGTTCTACATTTAAAAATAAAAGTTTGAAACATAAAGCTTGGAAAAGATTCGTTTTCTTCTTTTCCTAAAAAAGTCACTGCCAGAGGCAAAAGCTCATTATCTACAGAATGGCACAGTCAATAACAGGTGAAAATTTCATTTACACTTGGTTTGAATGTGAAAAATATCAAAATTACCTTACACGGTGATATTTTGAAAATAAATATCAATATACAAACTATCAAACATCTTGATATTTTGAAAATAAATGTAAAGAATTTGAAAATATCAAAAATCTTGATATTTTAAAAATAAATATCGGAAATATATCAAGATATATATATCAACGAACCCTAAATGCTTCATAACATAAAATTACATTATTACACCATTACATTATTCATTATTACGAGAATGAATCACCAATCAACCAGGATTTATCGCTACATTATAAAGCATATATGACATTAAAATAAAATTAAGATGTTTTTAACTATGACATTTTGTGACACATATGGCCCAGTTACAGTCAAATGTGACAGATAATATCAGGGCCGAAACTAGGCTTTTTTTTTGCCTAGGTTCGCCTAGAGCAAACATGGATTTTGGCGCCCCTCCCCCACCCCTCCTCCTCATGCACAATAAAAATTATCGACCGCAGGTAACCTATGCAAAAAAAATCATTTAATAACAATTAAAATGCTAACAAGATATATCTAAACAATGCTCCCATACGATTAACAGTAGCTTGAGCATTTAGAGCCTACACTAGTCACATGTAGAAGTTTGGAATGCTAATGTTAAACCTCTGGGAGCGTTCTTTTTAAAATTTCTCACTTGCATAGTAATAGTTTTAAATGATTTTTTGTCTTGTTTAGAATAGCTGAGGATTCAATTCTAACCGGGCTAGTGTTTACTTTTTCAATTTTGGTTGAAGATTTTTTTATATATATATATAAAGTTACTTTCACAAATTTGAAAACAATGCTTCCATAGGTTTAACATCAGCTTGCAAGTTTCTTTGTATTTCATATATATGTATAATATATATACCATCAAAGCAGAATATGCTTATAACTGTAATGTACATCGCAAAACATTTCAAATCCTCATTTTCAAGAAAATTCACCATTCAGTCTTGGGAAAAATTGTGAAATTTGCACTCAATGGCTGAAAAAAAAAAAAAAAAAAAAAAAAAAAATAGCCAAATTCTTCATTTAAAAAGATTGTGAAATGACAACTGGTCGTATGTGCTGGGCAACATATAACAATTATATGTTCCCGCACCATGTTGGTTAAATCAAAGTAAAATTGCGTAATTGGTTATTTCTGTTTGTATAAATATTTTTTTATAAAATATAATTATGAGTGTAAAATTATAATGTCTATATATTTAAGTAAAATAAGAGTGTAAGTTCATACAAAAATTATTAAGTTGATTTTAAATATTAAATATATATTTTTAAAAAATTGTTGTATTGTAAAATGAATGTATAATGTTGAATAGAGTTCGGATCTCAGATACAACAATAGCCAGACGCCATGGTGTCGTTTTATGACAAGCCAATGGAAAGTGGTGTATAATTAGAAATCGTAAAATAATAAAAACGTTGGAATAAATTTATGGCCTCAATAAAAGAGTTGGGATAAATTTATGACTTTTCAGACCACCCAAACTTTAAGGCAGATAATAATATTAAAGTATATGTAAGGGGCCATTTGCAGACTGTTAGCTAATAGGCCTATCGAAGAATAATGCAAAATCTTCTCACATCCAATAACAGTGGACTAGACAAAAATAGTTCCACCCACTGCAGGAGTTGGTGTGCAAGAAGAATAAGGTTTGAAAAAGAGAGTCTGAAAAAAGATGTAGAGGACGCAGGAGCTCTCCTGAAAGCCCGTGCAATGAATCCAAAAAGCCCTAGTAATGCCCAGGCGAGATGGACATATCGGAGCGAGCCTAATCAAGCCTAATTGAGGATGTCTTCCTGATGTACATATCGGAGTGAGCCTAATCAAGCCTAATTGAGGATGTCTTCCTGATGTACATATCGGAGTGAGCCTAAGCAAGCCTAATTGAGGATGTCTTCCTGATGTTTAAATAATGTGGATTGTTCTACAGAGGTCCGTAGCTATGCATCCTGCCATCCCGATATCGCCGCTCTGATACAAAGCGAATTCCTGATGACATATGGACATGATCCTAAGCAACGCGACAACTCTGAATTTGATGAACAAAGGCCACCATCCCGTATATTAAAAAAAAGGTACTACTTTAAACTTTTTCTTTTACCACTTAAAATCATATGAAAAATTATAAATATACTTTTCTGATATTTTATGGTAGAGAGTAATCTGAGATCCGACAAAACCGATAATTAAATAAAATTAAGGTAATTTAAAAATGAAAGAGAATTATTCTTTTAGCAAAAAGAAAAAAATATAATAATTAGAGTACATGAAAATATTGTCTTTTTCTTAAAGATTAAATATACATAAAATAATGAGAAGCAAACAAAAGTATTGCTTTCCTTTTTTTGAATTAATATTATGTATTTCTGTATATAGTTGTGTTCAATGTAAATAAAGTATTTAATCAAGTTTTAAAAAGTTTCTGTAATTATTTAATTGATAATGTTTAAGGTGTGTCAATTTAATTTTACAGCTTAAATTTTAGTTAATTCATAAGTGGAAGAGTTCGTCTAAATAATTCACAACGCAAACTCTTAATTTTATTCGTAATTATTTAAATTTAATAATTACATTTTGACGCGAGTTATAATTTAATTTTATTAATGCTTCGCGTTGCTCTTCTACTAGAATTATGTAATTACGATCACTTATGTTATTTGAATTTATCTAAGGTATATAAAATTATATACCAATTTGCTATGAGGTTGCTTGGATGATTTGGACCAATTAACAATTTTGGATGTAAATTAAATAGAAAATAAACAGGTGTAACTATCTGTCCAGCATCCCCTCCTTCATAGTAAAATGGTGCTATGACTCAGGAACGTTCATCTGAGGTCATTAGAAATAATAATAATAATAATAATAATAATAATAATAAAGGAAAATAAATTTAAGTATTATTTTAATGTCACAATTTTAAAGATATTGTAGGTATGTAAGTTTAATTGATTAAAATTTTATTAAAATTAATTTTATTATTGTAACAATAATGACACACATATAATAATTTTATATAAATAAAATAAATAATATATGTTAGCAAAAAAAAAAAAAAAAAAAAAAAAAAAAAAAAAAAAAAAAAAAAGGGAAATGAAAAAAATAATTCTGGGATTTATAATAGGTAAATTTAGGAATTACAATTTTTTTTTTTTCTCTCTTTTCTCTTTTGGTTGGATCTCAGTTACCATTGAGAAATAATGGCATTCACATCACAGATGACACATTTGTAAAAATAATTTTTTTTTTATATACTGTATAAATAATAACAATAAGAATAATAAGTAAAATTTGATAATATGTCTGGTATAAAAATGATTGAAATGTCAATAGATCATGATTTTTGAAATTGTATCACCTTGATACAAAAGAAAATTTATGAGTCGTACTACGAAGTAGTAGTACATTATTTACATATAAAAGCAATAAAATAAGATTGTTGTTTCTGTAGAAAAAGACAGATATTTTTCTGTTAAATGAAATTATGTTGTTTTTTTTTATATATACGTGTATTATAAACATTTTAGGGGTATTTATGTGTGTAAAAGAATAATCTACAAAACAACTTCATCCCCTAAGAAATTTTTTTTTAATTTTAGTGTTGTTGTTTTTATGTATTTATGCAATTTAGAATATTTTCATACATATGTTGTAATATAGAGAAAATAGTATGAGATACAAAATATTATTTTAAGAGGTATAGGATCTATTTTGAATTGATATTTTGAAAAAGTATACATTGATTACTAATATTTGTTAAAAATGACTCAGACGCTGGATATAGATACACGTATTAAGTTAGTGTCACCATTTGACAATAAAAAGAACAAAAACATTATATTTTTCTTAGAGGAATTTGATAATATTTTGAATTCGACAGATATACAGGAAGAAACTAAATTATTAATTTTAAAGGCTAAAATTACTGGGGACGCAAAACATATTTTAAGTAAACAGATTGAAAAATATAACGAGACCAATTATAATTTATTTAAAAATAATTTGGTGGAGTTATTTGGTACAAAACTAAGCTTCCTTAATGCTCAGAGCAATTTCCTAAATTTAAAACAGGCCGCAAGTCAAACGATAGAGGATTTCATTTTGGAGTTTAAAAAGGGTGTAAAATCTTATATCGAAAGCGCAGGCGAAAATGTGGATAATAAGGAAGAGAATTTTATCGAAATCTTAAAAATGTCGAATTTTTTAAATTCAATTAGACAGGATATTGCACTAGATGTTCGTAAAAATGCGCCCAGGTCCTTCAAGGAGGCATGCGAGTTAGCAAAACTTATGGAAAGTGCGTATAATGAATCAAAGTTTGAGGAAATTAACGCAATAAATAAAGAAAACAAAGATCTTTATGAGAACATTATAGAATCAAGTAAGCAAAACAAAGAGCTAATCGAGAAATTAAAAGGGGAGATTGAAAAACTAAAAAAATCAAAGAAAAAAAACCATGCAATTAGAGATGATAGTGTTCCGCGGAATAAGAAACTCTTTAATAAACACAATGATTATCAGGGTCCCCATTTCAATAACAATTTTCATTATAATGATTATGAACGATATTATAATGATTACTACAATTCCTTTAATTACCCGACGCATTATGGGATGTATGATTATTCACAACCTAACTGGAATTCGGGAAATAGGGATTTTGGATATATTTCTGAGAATTATGATCAAAATGGGTATCAATTTGAAAAGCGCAAAAAGAAAAAAAAATGGGCAAAGAAAACAGCGAAATCGGATCAAGATTCGGGATTTTCAGAGACGGAAATCGATAAAATAAATAAAACAATCGCAAATATAACAAATGCAGACAAAGATAGTCTGCCAATTATATCACTAAGTATACAGGGCGTCGAAATACAAGCGTTACTGGATACTGGAGCTGCTGTTTCCCTTTTATCACCTTCTTTATTCAAAAAAATTAAAGATACAAACGTCAAAATCAAATATTTGGGCAATCAGATCCAAATTAAAACTTTAACAAATTCAAAGATTTTTTTTAAACAATGTGTAAAATTAACTTTTCGATTAAAAGGTATATTCACAACAGGCACATTTTATGTCACTAATGATGATTTTGATAGGCAGTACCAAATGTTATTAGGGTACGATTATCTCAAAGAAAATCATATGATTTTGGATTTATGCAATAAAACATTAAAATTTAAAAATCAACAAATTAAATTAAACGTTGCAAGTGAAGTAAATAATTATGAAGTGAATAACATTACGAAATGTAATTCAGGGGAACATGCAAATAAAAGTATGTTTGCCATTACTAAAAATAGAATTTTTCTCCAACCTGAAGAATCGAAAATTGTAAAATTAAAATGCCCAGAGGATATAAATATGTCAGATGTGATTATTTTTGACCCCATTCAAGAAAATAGTAAATTTTCATGCGAGACTTCGTTACACGAAGTTCAAAAAAATAATAACATAAATATTATAATAAAGAATAAACTGTTAGAAAAGTTAATTATTCAGAAAGGAACTAAAATGGGGGAAATTATAAAGAACTTTGAGTGCAAGCAAGATGACTCAACTGATAATATAGAGAAAGGGACATTTTATGAAATAAATAATTTAAATATAGAAGATATAAGAAAATTGCGAGAAGCAGAAATTAAAGAGACGGATTTCGATTTAAGCCATTTATCGGAGGAAGTACAACAAAAATTTCGAAAAATTTTAATGGGCAATGTTCATGCATTTTCAAAAAGTTATCAAACATTGGGGCAATCAGCGTTTGTCGCACGAAGTTTTCAATTGAATCATGAATTCCCGGTACAAGCTAAGCCATATAAATTGCCTCAGGCAGTAAGACAGTATGCGAAAAGGGAAATTGAACAATTGTTACAGGCTAAAATTATAGAGAAGACTGACTCCGAGTATGCTTTTCCAGTTATTTTCGTTAGAAAGAAAAATCCGAGTAATAACCCGAATGCAGAACCCAAGTTTAGAATGGCAACGGACCTAAGACTATTAAACCAAATTTTACAACCTTATACTTATCCGATGCCGGACGTAAAAGACTTATTACAAAAAATAAGCGGTAAAAAATGCTATACGGTGCTAGACTTACATAGTGCTTTTTTCCAAATAAATTTAAAACCAGAAGATTGCAAAAAATTAGCGTTTATTACGGAATTTGGAAAACATATGCCACTTCGTTTAGCTTTTGGCACACGAAATTCTAGCGCAATTTTTGCAGAAGTAATCGATAAAATTCTGGGTCATTTTGACAAAAGCAAAGTATCATACTACATTGATGATGTGTTGATATCTGCAAACACAATAGCAGAGATGACGAAAACCTTAGAAGAAGTTCCACAGGTATTAATAAATCACAACATGACAATCGAACCTTCAAAAATGCAAATTTGCAAAGCAGAAATAGAATTCCTAGGATTTAGGGTGAATCAAATGGGATATTCTCCATCACAAAAGAATATTGAAAAAGTGAAAATTTAGTCAGACCAAAATCGAAAAAGGGGGTCAGATCTTTATTGGGCTTAGCGAATTATTTTCGGACGCTAATACCCAACTATTCAGACAAAGTTAACCCTTTAATAGAGCTGACTAAAGATAAAGTTAAATTCAAGTGGAGTCCAGAAGCAGAAAAAGCTTTCCTGATAATTCAGGAAGAAATTGTACAAAAACCAACACTCAGACCCCCCGATTTTAACAAGGAATTTTTCTTATTCGCGGATGGGAGCAAAGTTGCAATTTCAGGTGTTCTAGCTCAAGAAAAGGATGGTCATTTGCTACCTGTTGAATTTTTCGGGAGAAAACTTAGAGAACCGGAAAAAAATTATCCGAGTATTAAATTTGAGTTATTAGCAGTGCATGAAGCAATTATGCATTTTAAATATATGCTTTCAGGTAGAAGATTTACTGTGTTAACTGATTCGAAAGCACTAACTCAGCATTTACATTTACAAGATAAATCGGAAATTATAAACAGATGGGTAGCAGATTTACAAGACTTTAATTTCGACTTCGAATTCGTCGAAGGAATTAACAATCCAGCAGACTATTTGAGCAGGAATTTAGATAATCTTACAACAGACAGAGAACTCCAAAATAATTTGTTTGCAAGTAACATAGCACTTACAGACGAAAATATTAAATCGGAGCAATATGCAGACGAAAAATTAAAAATTATAATAAATAAAATCGAAAAAGACAAAAATAATAGAAGCACGAAAAGATTTACTTTAAATCAAAATAAATTATTAATTTTAAAACCTGGCTCAGATAAAAAGGAGCTTTTAATTACCCCGGATTCATTAAAAATTGCAGCCATAGAAGAAGCTCATAAAGCGCATTTCGGATTTCAAAAAACTTATGATAATGTGAAAGCAAGGCTTTTTTGGCACGGAATGTACAAAGACATTAAACAGTATTGTGCAAATTGTGTGCAGTGCCTCACATCTAAACAACACACGACAATAAAAGTCCCTGTTAAAAAAATGGTGAAAGATCACGAAGTCGGTACAGTCCTGCATGCTGACGTCATTGGACCTTTAAACCTCACGTTAAGGAAAAACAGATACATTTTAATTATAATTGATTCGACATCGAGATTCCTGGAAGCTGTTCCCCTACGAAACGTAGAGTCACAGACTATATTAAATGTACTAAATAAATATTTTGCAAATTATGGGATGTGTAAAGAAATTATCTTTGATAATGCAAAATATTTACGAAGCGAAATTATGAAAGAATATTTGGAATCGTTAAACATACAAAGGAAATTTGTGAGTGTATACCGTGCGCAAGGAAATGGACTTTGTGAAGTTACCAATAAAATATTAAAAACATCAATTGTAGCTATGTCGAAACGCACTACGGAATGGGACATAAGACTGGATTTTTTTAAACTAGCGTATAATTCCTCGAAACACCGCGCTACGGGATATAGTCCCTCACTGCTATTTTTCGCAAGGGAAATAAAAAATCCCTTCACAGCCCATATTCCTTCTGAGGAAATATATACCCACTCTTATGTTAAAAGCAGAATACAGCATATGAAGGAAATCAAAATTCAATCCCTTGCAAACCAGGAGAAAATAATGCAAGAATATATAGATGAAGAGGCATACGAAAAAGTAAAGGATTTAAATTTGGGTCAAACAGTATATTTAAAATGTATTGGAAAACCAGGCGCATTAGAGCCAAAATTTCAAGGACCCTACGAAGTTACTAAAAAGTTTAGAAACTTTAATTATTTATTACAATATGTTCCAGATAAATCAATAGAGCCGATCAAACGACATATGGATCAGCTGTACGCTCCGAAATATGCAACAGGTCATACAGAGGCGGAAATTACGAATTTACAAGGGTCTCAGAAAAAAATTAAGGGTGATAAAAATTACAAAAATAAATGTGGCATTTGTCAGAGAAAATCGCACTTAACTGAAAATTGTTGGTTCAAATTGAACAAAAATACGAGTCAAAAGGGTGACAAACTTACTAAAAAGTATTATAAAAAAAATAATAAATATTCTGAGAATGTAGACCCATATTTAAAGTATCAAATAGATTATTATGATAAAAATATGTCGTTATATGGTTAAACACCATATACAAACTTATACGGGGATGTTATACAAGATCATTACCCTTTCCTCCCTCCCCAATATTATCCATGGGATATGAATTGGTATTAAAAATAAAACAAAATACATAATTAATCGAATTTCAAAATTTAAAAATTTTCAAAATTTAAAAATAAATTTTTCTCTTTTAGGTAAAAAAAATTGAAACAAAATTAATAACTTGCCTTTTTAAAATTCAAAATAATAATAAGAAAGGGCAGGAACATGGGAACGCCAATTTGTCTCAGGGTTACAATATTGAGCAAATGTGCAGGGCGCACCCGAAAACATACTTATAAAATTATGAAATGTGCTTCACAAAACTTCAATGGAGCAGTGAAATATTTCTCTCCAGGCAAAAGTTATATATTTTTTTTTTCTTTTCGAATATGAATTAGAAAATATAAAATCTTAACAAAGCCAAATAACATTAAAACTTAATTAATTTAATAGTGAATAATGTTGGAGTAATTTTCAAAAAAAAAAAAAAAAAAAGAGAATTTTTTTCTGTCTTCTATAAGGGTAGCCTTTGCTAATAGCCTTACAATTTAGATGACAGAATTTCAGAATTACTCTTTAAAATGAGTAGAGGTAAGCTATTAGGTTCAGGGTAGTTAGAACAGCTTTATAACATACTCATATTTATTTTTTTTTCTTCTTATATAAATATATGGTTGACAAGGAATAAATTATTAGTGCACTTTATATTAGGATAGCGGCCAGCTATAAGCCTAAATATAATAAAGTGCTAAGTGCAAAAAGTGCTAAGATTTATTCCGGTAGTTCAATTACAACTTATATGCTAAAGTCTAGAATTTAGACAGCAGGGATAAGTTTTATGAACAAAAGTGTTATAAAAAAAAATTTAAAAAGGGGATTTTGGTGTAGCACATTGGTTTTTTAAAAAAAACATATATATGTATAACAGTGGACAAGGCAAGTTATTTCAATATGATTGCACACAAAATTATTGTAAAAAAATTACACAAATAAATAACTGAAGTAAAATTAAAATTTTCTCACCAAAGGCTTTCTGTATAGGGTGCAATTTTGGCCTGCGGCTGGGTATGCACCAACACCAACAAAATATTTGTAGAAAAATTATTTATCAATTCATCAAGGTAAATCAAGGTCATCACTTAGGCATTAACTTCAGGATTCTTGGCTGAAAAAGGAATCGAAGAAAAAATTAAGTATGGTATAATTACTAGATGTTATGCTCAGAAACAATAAAATTAGTAATATTATATTGTAAAAAGCAGCATTTTGAGTTTTATTTAGGAAAACTTTTGATTTTTAGGTTTTACACATTTATGGAGTGTCTAGCTCAGTGTATAGTTCCTAGATTTAATAAAAAAAATAATAAATAAAAATATAAGTTGGTGTTGTTTTCAAAATAAATAACAAAAGGTATAGCAATTAGCATTTACAGTTAAAATTTATGGAATTTTCAGCAAAATTAACATTAGACAAACATAGTTTATATTATATTTAACTTGATAAGCTAATTTACTTTTATTAACGGTATTCAATTAGAATTAAAGTAGGCTTAAATTCAAGTTAAATTAATTAATAACATTGTTGTAGTGTAAAATTTTATGTAAGACTATTATATTTTTATTGTATATATAAAAATATGCAAATTTAATAATTAATAAAATGTATTAGCAAAATTATTTAATATAAATATTAAATGACATCTTGCTGAAATCAGCTAGAAATTAGATTTTTTTTTTTTTTTAATGAAATATTTTATAAATTTATGTTATTTTAGAATTTAAGCATTTTTTTTTTCTTTACTTTCCCTTAGAATTAAATGCAATTCTAAATTTAACACATATAAATATACATAGTATTGATAAATTTGAGTGTGTGAGTTCATAAAATTTTTTTTATATAATTTGGCCAATTTAACATAAGGAAACAAAATAAATAAATAAATATATTTATATATATTGGCCTTATTTTTATTAAAATATGTAGTATGGCTTAATAAATTAATTTACTGAATTTTTTTATAGTACGTACAGTAATTATTTTAAAAACTTGATCTATAAAAAAATTGGATGTGGTTGTTTGTGAGTATACAAAGATTTTTTCTGCTGGCAGAAGTTCTTTGGTCCGGCCGGGTACTCATAGAGGGCTGCATACGATTTTACGTAGTAATTATCATTTGCTTTTGTTTTTTTTTTAAATTATACAAGTGTATTAATTACATTTTTTTTATAATTAAATAATAATTATTAATGTTTGATTAATAATAATAATTTAGTATCTTTTACTTTTTAAACATATCATTAAAGTTTAGACAGTAGAATTCACATACGGAATGTTAATGATAAATTAATTTTTGAATAAATAAATTTTTATTTCATTCAGTAAATAAATAAATATGAAAATTTAACAATCTTTTAAGATAGAATTGTTGGCTAAATAAATAATAATTAAAGAAAAAAAATTGTTCTCTTCTTCGTCAATGGCATTTTCTGACAACACTATTTAATAGTATTAAATGAAGGTGCATTTTTAAGGTCAGCGTAATGCATATTTTGCATTTTGAGAGGCTGTAGAAGTCATTTTTCCGTGTTGTTTACATTTTAATAGTAAACAATATCATGAATCAAAATTTGTGTTTGTTAGAAAGGTCTAAAAATATACAATGTAATCAGTTAAAGAAAATTATATGCATTTTTTTTTAAATCCTGAAAGGCAATTTGGTTTAGATTTGAACCTGACAGCATAAAAAGCCACGCTCGCTTCAGTCGCAGTATGAGGCAGGAGAATTCAAATGCTAGAATCGCCATTTTCCCCTACAAAATAATAAAAAAAGCAGAAGGTTTACATTAGATATGATACAAATACATACACTGTTTATGCATAGATTATGTTTAAAATTACATACAGGCATGCACAGTTAGTTAAGAAGAAAGTATATCAAGAAATTATACTAATTAATAAGGTAATTACAAGCATGAAATGGTTTTAAATACATACTTTGGGAAGTCGTAAAATTTTGTCACAGCACAAATCACCTCGCAGAAAGTGATTAGTAGCTTGACCAACCCCTCGTTTCGAAAGGATCGGGGACGGTCAAAAACTGGTTTTATTTTCCTCTCCTTCTTCTTCTTCTTTTTTTTTCTCGTATCGGGTAAAGTTGGAAAGCATTACGTAATAATATATTAAAGGAGATGAGATAGCTTGTATATGTTGACGTATCATACATGTTAGAAGTAAAAAATAAATAAATAAAATAATGTAACCAGTTTGTATACAATATTTTTCTGATTATAATTTGAATACATCAGATTAATTATGTGAAAATATAACATGTCATATTACAAGCATTGTATTTACTTTTATTCAGTATAAAATGTGTTTTAGATAAAACACTGTGTCATAAGGTTGTATGTGATGAAATAATATGTCAAATGTGTATGCCATTATTTTTCTTGTAATTAGGTTTATTTCGGCATATTAGTTTCATACAAAATTATAGCTTTGAATGTATTTTGGGCACTTAAACTGTAAAGTTACAAAATTATTAAACATGTGTGTGGTAAAGAAAAAAGGCTTCGAGAAAGACGTCAGATTTTCAGTACAGAGGTCTTCTATAAATGTGAATGTCAACAGACAACTATGCTATCATGTGTTGAACTTTCTGTTATGAAAAATAGAAGAACTTCTTATAAAATATACCAGAACCATTGATAATTGAACTTTACAGTCTTAGCTCAAAAACTGTGTAGATACACAGTCATATGGACACGTATATTCTTTTATGCTTTACAAAAAAAAATAAAACCAGCAATCAGTTTTTATTTTTTTTTTCTGACGACCGGGAGAGATGCTGGGCAACATATAACAATGATATGTTCCCGCACCATGTTGGTTAAATCAAAGTAAAATTGCGTAATTGGTTATTTCTGTTTGTATAAATATTTTTTTTATAAAATATAATTATGAGTGTAAAATTATAATGTTTATATATTTAAGTAAAATAAGAGTGTAAGTTCATTCAAAAATTATTAAGTTGATTTTAAATATTAAATATATATTTTTAAAAAATTGTTGTATTGTAAAATGAATGTATAATGTTGAATAGAGTTCGGATCTCAGATACAACAATAGCCAGACGCCATGGTGTCGTTTTATGACAAGCCAATGGAAAGTGGTGTATAATTAGAAATCGTAAAATAATAAAAACGTTGGAATAAATTTATGGCCTCAATAAAAGTGTTGGGATAAATTTATGACTTTTCAGACCACCCAAACTTTAAGGCAGATAATAATATTAAAGTATATGTAAGGGGCCATTTGCAGACTGTTAGCTAATAGGCCTATCGAAGAATAATGCAAAATCTTCTCACATCCAATAACAGTGGACTAGACAAAAATAGTTCCACCCACTGCAGGAGTTGGTGTGCAAGAAGAATAAGGTTTGAAAAAGAGAGTCTGAAAAAAGATGTAGAGGACGCAGGAGCTCTCCTGAAAGCCCGTGCAATGAATCCAAAAAGCCCTAGTAATGCCCAGGCGAGATGGACATATCGAAGCGAGCCTAATCAAGCCTAATTGAGGATGTCTTCCTGATGTACATATCGGAGTGAGCCTAATCAAGCCTAATTGAGGATGTCTTCCTGATGTACATATCGGAGTGAGCCTAAGCAAGCCTAATTGAGGATGTCTTCCTGATGTTAAAATAATGTGGATTGTTCTACAGAGGTCCGTAGCTATGCATCCTGCCATCCCGATATCGCCGCTCTGATACAAAGCGAATTCCTGATGACATATGGACATGATCCTAAGCAACGCGACAACTCTGAATTTGATGAACAAAGGCCACCATCCCGTATATTAAAAAAAAGGTACTACTTTAAACTTTTTCTTTTACCACTTAAAATCATATGAAAAATTATAAATATACTTTTCTGATATTTTATGGTAGAGAGTAATCTGAGATCCGACAAAACCGATAATTAAATAAAATTAAGGTAATTTAAAAATGAAAGAGAATTATTCTTTTAGCAAAAAGAAAAAAATATAATAATTAGAGTACATGAAAATATTGTCTTTTTCTTAAAGATTAAATATACATAAAATAATGAGAAGCAAACAAAAGTATTGCTTTCCTTTTTTTGAATTAATATTATGTATTTCTGTATATAGTTGTGTTCAATGTAAATAAAGTATTTAATCAAGTTTTAAAAAGTTTCTGTAATTATTTAATTGATAATGTTTAAGGTGTGTCAATTTAATTTTACAGCTTAAATTTTAGTTAATTCATAAGTGGAAGAGTTCGTCTAAATAATTCACAACGCAAACTCTTAATTTTATTCGTAATTATTTAAATTTAATAATTACATTTTGACGCGAGTTATAATTTAATTTTATTAATGCTTCGCGTTGCTCTTCTACTAGAATTATGTAATTACGATCACTTATGTTATTTGAATTTATCTAAGGTATATAAAATTATATACCAATTTGCTATGAGGTTGCTTGGATGATTTGGACCAATTAACAATTTTGGATGTAAATTAAATAGAAAATAAACAGGTGTAACTATCTGTCCAGCAGTATGAAAAACTCGTGCAAATCGTCAGTTTATCATGGAGAACAAATCATGAAATTCTTCAGCCTGTTGTGGGAAAACACAAAATTCAACAAACAGTTGCGGGAAAAAAATCAACAATTTTCGCCAATCAGTTGCAGATAAAAACCGTGAAATTTGTCAGTGAACCAAGGAAGAAAACTGCGAAAAAAAACCACGATTTTCTCTAATTGGTCTCAAGCAAAAGCCTCAAAATTTGCCTATGATACAAGAAAAAAAAATCGTGAAATTTGCAAATCTGTCGCTGTTCAAAAAATCGCGAAATTCGTCAGTAGACCGTCGGAAGAAACTGCGAAATTCATAGATCAGTAGCGGAAAAACTCATGATTTTCTCTAAGTGGTTTCAAGAAAAAGCCACAAAAATTTGCCTATTGGTTCAAGAAAAATATTGCGAAATTTTAAAATTGGTCACAGGAAAAAAAAAATTGTCAGCGGATTGTCAGGAAAAATCGGAAATTCATTGATCAGTCGTGCAACCCCCCCCCCCCCACCCCCCTCGAGATTTGGCCGATGAGTCGCAAAAAAGCGACGAAGTTTTCCAATCGACTGAAAGAAAATATTGCGGAATTCACTGATCTGTCGTGGGTAGAATGCAAAATTAGTCGATCAGTTGCACTCACAGAAAAAAAAAAAAAAAAAAAAAAAAAAAAAAAAACGAGATTTTTACCAATTGTTCGCAAGAAAAAGCAGAAAAAATTGCTAATCAGTAGAAAGAAACTATTGTGAAATTCATCAGTGTCTCGTCAGAAAAGCTGCAAAATTCGTTGATCAGTAGCAGAGAAAATGTATGATTTTCTAAAATTGGTTGCAAGAAGCTTCTGCAAAATTTGCTTATCGGTACAAGGAAATTTTTTCAAAATTCCCCAATCTGTCGCGAAAACGGCCTGTGAAAATCATCAAAAATTGTAAAATCATCGACCAGTCATGGAAAAAAACGCAATTTTTGCCAATCGGTCGCAAAAAACCCGACAAAGTTTGCCAATAATTAGAAAGTAAATATCACAAAATTTGCCCATCGGTCGTGGCTAAAAAATTGCAAAATCCTTTAGTTGATCTTTTAAACAAATCGGAAATTCGTTGATTCAATCAGTCGCAAGAAAAAGAGAAAAAAATTGCAAATCGATAAAAAGAAAAAATAATGAAATTCGAATCAGTCACGTGTAAAAAAAAAATGTCAGAAAAATTACAAAATTCTTTGATCAGTCATGAAAAAAAAAACAATGATTGCTTCCAATCTGTAGCAAGAAAAAGTTGAAACATTTGCCAATCAGTTGTTGGTAAAAAATATGAAATTCATGGATCAGTCATGTGAAAAAAAATACGATTTTTACCAAACGGTCAAAGAAAAATATCGCAAAATTCACCCACCAGTTGCAGTTAAAAATCGCAAAATTTGTTAGTGAATTGTAGAAAATATCTCGAAATTCTTCAACCAGTTGTGGGAAAAAAAAGTCGCAAAATTTGATGATTGGGTCCGAGAAAAAAACGTCAAATTCGCCAGTTGACAGAGGGAAAATTCTGAAATATTGCGAAAATCAATTGATTGTCGGAAAAACAGTGAAATTCATCATTTGACCACAGTAAAATCACAAAATTTTCCAATAGTTTCTTTTGGTTGAGTATGTCAACGTTTTACAAAATGTATTTTGCATTCCTATAAAAGATGCCATTGCACTTCATGTATTAAGAAAATCTCCCTGCGACTTTCTTTTTTAAAATTCCCACAGAACATTTTTGTTCAGATGAAGTTTGTTGCAGAACATTGCAAAATATTCTGCTTTGGGGATATATACATTTTTGTGTGAAACGACAAACAAAATCTTCATTTGGTGCCCCCCCCCCCCTTCGCCGTTCGTTCTAGCACACGGAGCACATACCCCCTCTGCTTCTCTGCACCCCCTAGTTTCAGCCCTATATAATGTAAATATGATATAAAATGTATAAATGGCATCCAAGAAGTAAATAATATGCACATAATGATACATATAAGGCACATATATACGAGCATTAGTAGTACTGTTTCTTTTAGGCCATCATTTAAGGGTACAGCACCCTGCTTATTCTAAAATTGGCAAAATGCATCCTGTCCTTTTTAAAAATTGTGAAATGAACCTTTAGTTGTATCTAGAACATACTAGTAAAAATTTTCCTCGTACATTTTTCATGCACACAATAATATAACAATTCATGTTGTTCAGCAAAATAATTCAAACTTTCTTTTAAAATTATTAGTATTAAGTAAATAAGTTCACATTAGAATATGATAATGAATGAATAACATTTGAGTAATGATCTTTCATTAGAGCACTAGAAAATTTAAAATATAAAAAGTTTGGTGTCTTAGTAAGAACTCGATATTACATAAATTTAAATCAGTCAAAAAAAGAAGATGCTATCAAATGGGAAGTTTTTAGAAATTGCGTACTTGCAACACATAATATATTAATTGTCAAAGAATTTTTTTTAAATATGCCCCTAAATCAATGTAAAATTCATTTCAACCCAATAAATGTTTTTTGTAGTTTTTATAAAACTGCATTATGACCGAGAAAAATCATGTAAACAAAGCATGCTTATTTATGTAATCAAACGCTGATCTCTCCTATCAAAAAGTCCAAACTATTGATAAATCAAATAAATAACAAAACACAGAATCGTGACAGAAATGTTTTATGTAAAGTATGCACACAAACACAATAAATCTAGAAAACAAAGTCAATTTACTTACCTGCATTCACACTCATTTTTACTATTTCCACATGGCTTTGATTTCCGCGATGAGATAAACAAATCTTCCACACGTTGATTGATTGATGCGGAGCGTAACTCCACAAAGTGATATTCTGGTAAAAATAAATAATGCATTAAATTCTTTACTTGTTGAAAGCTGTATAAAAAATTAATAAAACAAATAAAAATAAATAATACATGTTTCGGTCAATGAGGCCTAAGTCTGTATATGCCGCCATTTTAAGATGGCGGTTGATAGGTTAAGTTTTTGTCCAGATTATGTCCGTACATGGCGAGGTCAGGTTTTTGTCCCGGAATTAACGAAAATTAGATTAGTACTGTTTCCATCCAGTTTAAGTTATTAAAACAGAAAATTGGACAAACAGGTGAAGGTTTAGTTTGGGAGTTGACGAAAATTGGATTAGTTGCGTTTTAATCCAATTTATATTCTTAAACTGGTGTCCATATTTTGTAGTTATTTCGTAGTTACGTCTATGTCAAACATTCAACAAATTCTGAACGTATTTTAGCTTGCTGTATACGTCCAAATTACATATATAGACGTATTTCGGAAATGGTAGATGAAAACTGAATATAATCTGGACGTATGTGTTGTGTGGGTTTTAACTCTTTCACTTGAAGGACTGACGATGGACAGCCAAGACGCACGAATTTCTGTGCGTCGTCCTATTGTTCAAAAAGAACAGTTGCATCTCCTGTTGGGATATTTCAATTCTATGTTAACATTTATTAATCTTTATTTTCTTTTCTTTTTGTAGTGTGAGTGCGCAACAACATGTATAACCAAGAATTACCTTCAATTAAAGTTTGATTGTTTCTGCACCATCTATTTATCAATGAAGATATAGTCACATATTATCACTTCTTATTTTCAAATAAAATTAAACGAATATTTTTAAGTAACATACGTAAGAAAGAAAAGTTCTACGTTGGATTACCAGAAAGGTAAGAAAATTACTTCTATCTTTCATCATTGTTATTTATCAATTTAATATAACTATATATTTAAACTAAACTGGGTCATCAGCTTATGCTAAATCCCGAACTCACCCCTTCCCAGATATTTTAATAGACCACGAGGACTGATTAGAAGGGGAAAATAAATAAATAAATAAACCCAGTAATAAAATATTTGATTGTGATATTGTGATAAAATTGAAAAAGATGCACATATAACATATGAGATATTGAAATATATATATGAAAATAAATGTGCATAGATATTGATAGTGTTCATAAATATTAAAACTGATATATACGATATATATAATAACACACACAAAAAAAAAGAGGGTGTTATATGAATATATGATTGATTATTATGAATATATGATTATTTTATTTACATTTATATGTATCCTACGAAAGTGTTATAAACTTCTTATATAAAACACTGAACTATTTTATGTGAAATATATATGTTATCAAAGAATATATAATACTTGAATAACATGCAATGGCTGCTTCAAAAGATATTACAGCAGTAGAAAAGTTAAATGATACAGTAGCGCTCAAAAGTATTTTGACAAAGATAATAATTCACTTAATTGAAAAGAATAATAAAATACAAAAATCAATCATTTATTTTATTTAACCATATTCAGTGTTTTAATTTTAATAACTTAACAATAAATATTAATAATATTAATAAAATTATATATATACTATATATATATATCGATAGATAGATATAGATATCCATATAAAGGGTGTCCGAAAAGTCTGGAAACGGTCGAATAACTCAAGAAATACAAAGCAGATTGAAAAACGAAAATATACATGTTAAATATTTTTAAAAAAGCTACTCAGTGATACCAAATTTGACCCTCGCGACCAACCCCCTGGGGGCCAGAGGGGGTCCAACTTTGAAATCTTGAATGATAACCCCCATTTTTTATTGCAGATTCGGATTATACGGACAAAAATACGTAACTTTTGTATTTAACATTTTTTTTTTTTAATATCCGTTGATCACGGTGTAATCGAGCAAATAAAACAGATACATGTTTTGGTTTTTCCAACCAGGTTTTGACATCTCGAAATTTGATTGGACAAAACTTTCATTGTCAAAGTAGCCGTCTTTTGCGGGAATAGTGTTTCTCGAAAACCATCAGTGATGTTTGTTTCGATGACGCTTTATATCCTTTTTCCATAAAAATTAATAGAAATATATTAAATTAGTACTGTATTTGCGTATTTTTTTATCCAGTCAATCATTTCAAAATAATAACCTGCGTACTTTGATTTTTTTTAACGTGTAAATATACACCTTCTCTCCCGGACAGAAAAAGGATAATCTTCATTATTTGGGGGCAGAGCAAAGCCATTGAATCAGAGTGTGCAGATACTCTGCTTTTTGATGGCTTTTGCTGTTCTTTTTTTTTTTTTTAATATCATCTAATTCAGGAGGCTGATGCTGGTGTACAGTTTTTTTAAATTATAAATATAGAAATAAATATAGGACAAAATATTTTAAAAAAAGATATAAAAACTTTTTATGCTGTCTGAGCAAAGGATGGGGAAGAAGCGTAAATTTCAGTGGGGGCGGAGTTATATATTTTGATGATTGATTAGTTACTGTAACTCCAAAATATCAAGTCGGGCAAACACTTCTTCAATAATTCTTATAAACGTAATAATTTATTGCAATTTAAAATATTTTTCAATTTAACATTTTTTTCATAATTTTAAAATTAATAATTTTAAACAATTGAAAGTTTTTGATCTTTTAAACTTTTTCATTTAAAAAATAATTAAACTCTTTAAGCTCTCTTGATTATTTCTGAGGAAGACGACGCTTTAATTTTCATAGGGGAAGGATGATGTAGAAAATTGTTTAATTATTTATAAATTATTACAATAAATTGTCAAATGTGACAAAATACAGGGTGTCCGAAAAGTTTGAAAACGGTCGAATAACTCAAGAAATTCATATATGATTGGAAAACATAAAAATACGTGTTAAATATTTTTTTTTAAAGCTATTCCGTGATACCAAAGTTGACAACCCACCCCGACCACCTGGGGGTAAGAGGCGTTCCAACTTTGAAATTGTAAATGATAATCCCCATTTTTTATTTCAGATTCGGATTCTACGGGGGAAAATGCGCAACTTTTGCTTTTAACATTTTTTTCGAATCTTTGTAGATGACGGTGTAATCCAGCAAAATGTGTCAGATACATATTTTGTTTTCTCAACCATGTTTTGCAATCACGAAATGTGATGGGCCAAAGCTTTCGTTGCCAAAGTGGGTCGCCTTAACTGGAATTGTGTTTGTTGAAAACTATCAATGGAAGTTGTTTCGATGGCAAAAGTGCTTTATATGCTTTTGCCACGCAAATTAACAGAAATATATTGAATTAGATTTCTATTTGTGTTTTTAGTTTATCCATTCAGTGAAATCTGATCAATTAACCTGCGTTTTTTTTAATATTTTGATGTGTAAACATGCCCCTCCTCTTCCAAATAGAATAAAAAGTTAATATTCGTTATTTGATAGAGGTAGGCATGGATATTCGGCATTTCGATGGCATCTGCTGTTTTTATTTTTTATTATTTTTTTACACTCTAAATCGTGTTAAGGAGGTGGGTGTATGGGAATTTTTTTACTATTACTATAGAGTAACATATAGGACAAAATAAAAATAAGTACATATAATTATTTTTGTGTGTGTGCGGGCGGAGCAAAGAATGGGGAAGTAGTGTAAAATTCAGGTGGTGGTCGGATTGGAGATTTAGATCATTGTTTAGTTACTGCAACCAGATAATAACAAGTAGGGCAAAAATATTTTCCATAATTCTAATAAATGTAATAATTTTTTGTAAATTAATACATTTTTTTCAATTTAACATTTATCTTCATAAATTTAAACAATAGAAAAATTTTGATATTTGAAAATTTTTAATTAAAAAAATAATTTAACTCTTTAACTCTGTCGGGATTTGTGTGGCACATATATTCATCGTCAAAAGGTGCATGTGGAATTTGTTTTGGGTACAATTAATAAATGAATAATATTATTTAATTTTTTAATTAAAGGATTTTTTGGTATTTCACATGTAAAGGGGACGGTTGAAAAAACAGGGTGTATTCC
This sequence comes from Maratus speciosus, assembly GCA_963932465.1. NCBI lineage: Eukaryota > Metazoa > Arthropoda > Arachnida > Araneae > Salticidae > Maratus > Maratus speciosus. The sequence continues at coordinate 608,054,332 of OZ010787.1, forward strand.
AAATAAAATTTGTGTACGCGATGCGTTCACGAAAGAGTTAAAGTGTAATGATTATTTGCTGGGGTAGACGACGTGTTTATTTTCATAACAGAATGATAATGTAGAAAATTGTTTGTTTATTATAATAATAAAATAACTTATGTGACAAAAAATATAATCTAAAACATAATTGGCAAAACAAATTAAAAACAGATCAGTTTATTTTCTTCATTTTTTATGCCCCAGAAGGGGCATTTATTAATATATTTCATTCAGTTAGTTCTACGTTCTTAAATTTTTATAACAAATAAGTGAAAACAATTGAACAATTTAAAAATATCAAACAATATGATACATAAACCCATTAAAAACTTAGGTTCCGTTAAAAAGAAATCTAAATAAATTTTAAACTTTTTTCCTTTTTAAGTTGCAAATATTTGTATTGCAGATTTTGTATTATGCTTATGATGAGTGTGTACAAAATGATAAAGCACATGTAAAATACAAAAATTTTTTTTAAAAGTCTGAGATTTATTTCGATTTAATTTGAAGGAAAATTTTAGGGATTTTTAGGGTATTTAAATTATCATATTGTTTAAATTATGTTTTTATTTTTTAATGTTTATTTGGTTTAACCCTTACGTGAGCGGAGTAATTCTGTTTATAAACTGATGAAATGATAGACTGACATCAGAATTTATAAACGAGTTTATTGGAAAATACAAACTTTGTTATTTTCAAGTACGTTATAAATGGAAAATTTTAATTAAATAATCTGGGTGCCAGTAAAATAAAAATTATGAGTCCTTTTTTAAGGACACTGCCCGCAAAAGCTCTAACTTATTTGTTACAAAACTTTAACATTAAACATCAAAGTAACTGAATAAAATATATGAATAAATGTCCCTTCTCGGGCTTAAAAAATGTAGGAAAAAACTAATTTGTCTTTAATTTGTTCTGCAAATAACGTTTCTGCAAATAACGTTTTTGTTATTATATTTTTTCACATTTGTTATATTATTGTAATAATTAATAAATTATTCAATACATTTCTACATTATCTTTCCCCCGATGAGAATTAAAACGTTTTCTCCCCCAGGAAATAATCAACAGTGTTTAAAGAGTTAAATTATATTTTTAATTCAAAAGTTTAAAAGATCAAAAATTTTCAATTGTTTAAAATTATTGGGTCGTTCGGAAAGTCGTGTCCGTTTGAAAAAATCAATTCGTACCGGTAAATTCTATCACTTAATAATTATACATTGATTCCTATATCTAATCTCTAATAATTACCGGGCAGGATTTTCCGGTGCGAATTGATTTTTCTAAACGTACACGACTTCCCGAACAACCCAATAATAAATTTAAAATTAGGAAAATTTTTTAAAATGGAAAAATATATTAATTTACAAAAAAGTATTACATTTATTAGAATTTTTGAATGTTTTCTGCCCTACTTGATAGTTAGTAGTTGCAGTAACTAATCAATCATCAAAACCTATCATCCCACACTCCTCCACCTGAAATTTACGCTACTTTCCATCCTTTGATAAGCCAGCACAAAAATATTTTATATGTTTGTTTGTTTTTTGCTCCTTTATGTTATTCTATAGTAATAATTAAAAAAAACTTATAAACTCCCATTCGGCCCCGAATTAAGTGATTTTTTTTGACAGCAGAAGACATCGGAACACAGAATATAAACACACTCCGCCCCCAAATAATGAATACTATCATTTTTCTGTTCGGGAGGGGAGGAGCTTATTTACTCGTTAAAACATCAAAATACGCAGTTTATTATTTAAAAATGATCGACTTGATAAATGACATGCAAATAGAAAACCAATTCAAATTATTTCTATTAATTTTTATGGAAAAAGCATATAAAGCGCCATGTTTACAATCTCCACTGATGTTTTTTGAGAAACACTATTTCCGCAAAAGATGGCAACTTTGACGTTGAAAGTTCTGGCCCATCAGATTTCGAGATGTCAAAACCTGGTTGGGAAAACCAAAATATGTATCTGTTTTATTTGCTCAATTGCACCGTGATCAACGAGGATTAGAAAAAAATGTTAAATACAAAAGTTACGTATTTTTGCCCGTAGAATCCGAATCTGTAATAAAAATTGTGGTTATCATTCAAGATTTCAAATTTGGATCCCCTCTGACCCCCGGGGGGTCGGTTGCGGGGATCAAATTTGGTATCACTGAGTAGCTTTATTAAAAATATTTAACGCGTATATTTTTGTTTTCAATCTGCTTTGTATTTCTCGAGTTATTCGACCGTTTCCAGACTTTTCGGACACCCTGTATATATCTACAGGGTGACCGAAAAGTCTGGAAACTGTCGAATAACTCGAGAAATACAAAGCAGATTAAAAAACGAAAATATACGTTTTAAATATTTTTGAAAAAGCTACTCAGTGATACCAAATTTGACTCTCGCAACCGACCCCGGGGATCAGAGGGTGTTCAACTTTGAAATCTTGAACGATAACCCCCATTTTTTATTGCAGATTTGGATTCTACGGACAAAAATACGTAACTTTTGAATTTAACATTTTTTTCTAATGTTCGTTGATCGCGGTGTAATCGAGCAAATAAAACAGATACATATTTTGGTTTTCCCAACCAGGTTTTGACCTCTCGAAATCTGATTGGACGGAACTTTCATCGTCAAAGTAGCCGTCTTTTGCGAGAATAGTGTTTTTCGAAAACCATCAGTGGTGGTTGTTCCGATGACGCTTTATATCCTTTTTCCATAAAAATTAATAGAAATATATTAAATTAGTACTGTATTTGCATATCATTTAAAAATAATAACCTGCGTATTTTAATTTTTCTAACGTGTAAATATACTCCTTCCCTCCCGGACAGAAAAAGGATAATGTTCATTATTTGGGGGCGTAGTGTGCAGATATTCTGTGTTTTGATGGCTTCTGCTGTTTTTTTTTTTTTTTTATGTCATCTAATTCCGGATGCTGATGCTGGTGCACAGTTTTTAAAAATTATTACTATAGAACAAAATATAGGACAAAATATTAAAAAAAAAGATATAAAAACTTTTTATGCTGTCTGGGCAAAGGATGGGGAGGTAGCGTAAATTTCTGTGGGGGTGGAGTTATACATTTTGATGATCATGATTGATTAGTTACTGTACCTCCAAAATATAAAGTCGGGCAGACACTTCTTCAATAATTCTTATAAACGTAATAATTTATTGCAATTTAAAATATTTTTCAATTTAACATTTTTTTCATAATTTTAAAATTAATAATTTTAAACAATTGAAAATTTTTGATCTTTTAAACTTTTTTATTTAAAAAATAATTAAACTCTTTAACCTCTCTTGATTATTTCTGGGGAAGACGACGCTTTAATTTTCATAGGGGAAGGATGATGTAGAAAATTGTTTAATTATTTATAAATTATTATAATAACATATCAAATGTGACAAAATACAAGGAGGCCGAAAAGTTTGGAAACGGTCGAATAACTCAAGAAATCCATATAAGATTGAAAAACAAGAAAATACGTATTAAATGTTTTTTTAATTGCTATTCCGTGATACCAAAGTTGACACCCCACCCCGACCACCTGGGGTTCAGAGGCGTTCCAACTTTAAAATTGTAAATGATAATCCCCATTTTTTATTTAAGATTCGGATTCAGCGGGGGAAATGCGCAACTTTTGCTTTTAACATTTTTTTTTTCGAATCATTGTAGATGACGGTGTAATCCAGCAAAATGTGTCAGATACATATTTTGTTTTCTCAACCATGTTTTGTAATCATGAAGTGTGATGGGCTAAAGCTTTTGTTGCCAAAGTGGGTCGCCTTAGCTGGAATTGTGTTTGTCGAAAACTATCAATGGAGGTTGTTTCGATGGTAAAAGTGCTTTATATGCTTTTGCCATGCAAATTAAGAGAAATGTATTGAATTAGATTTCTTTTATTGTGTTTTTATTTTATACATTCAGTCCATTCTAATCAATTAACCTGCGTTGTTTTTTTTTTTTTTTTTTTTTTTTTTTTTTTTTTTTTTTTTAAGTATTTTTATGTGTAAACATACCCCTCCTCTTCCGAACAGAAAAAAAGATAATCTTCGTTATTTGGTAGAGGTAGCCGTGTATATTCGGCATTTCGAAGGCTTCTGCTGTTTTTTCTTGTTTTATACTCTAAATCGTGGTCAGGAGGTGGGTGCATGGGTTTTTTTACTATTACTATAGAGTAAGATATAGGACAAAATAAAAAGAACTACACATAATTTTTTGTGTGCGGGCGGAGCAAAGAATGGGGAAGTTGTGTAAAATTCAGGTGGTGGTCGGATTGGTGATTTAGAGCATTGATTAGTTACTGCAACAAGAAAAAACAAGTAGGGCAAAAATATCTTCCGTAATTCTAATAAATGTAATAATTTTTTGTAAATTAATATATTTTTTTCAATTTAACATTTTTTTCATAAATTTAAACAATAGAAAAATTTTGATATTTGAAAATTTTTAATTAAAAAAATAATTTAACTGTTTAAATCTATCGGGATTTGTAAGGCACATATATTCATCGTCAAAGGGTGCATGTGTAATTTATTTTGGGCACCATTAATAAATGAATAATATTATTTAATTTTTTAATTAAATGATTTTTTGGTATTTCACTAGTAAAGGGGACAGTTGAAAAAACACGATGTATTCCAAATAAAATTTGTGTACACGATGCGTTCTCGAAAGGGTTAAAGTGTAATGATTATTTGCGGGGGTAGTCGACATGTTAATTTTCATAACGGAAGGATAATGTAGAAAATTGTTTGTTTATTATTACAATAAAATGACTTATGTGACAAAAAATATAATGTAAAACATAATTGGCAGAACAAATTGAAAACTGATAAGTTTATTTTCTTTATTTTTTAAGCTCTAGAAGAGGCGTTTTTAAAGTGTTAAACAGTTCATGGGTAAGATGAGGGGGTGGGATAGGGGGTTCATTGACTCTGTGGTGATATGTAATAGTATTCCACTTTATACAACGATCGAGGATTCATCTTAGACGTAACTTGCCTTTACGATTGCATAGAGGTGATTCCATTAAATGCCTGATGTTCGAGATGAACCCCATAGAGTAACATAGAAGGAAAAGTGCAAGGCGGAGCATGAGAGGTTCAAAGAAACTTCCACACATGGGATAAAATTGTACGGATTCTAAATACGCAATATTTTACATGTTCAGCTGTAAAAATGCATATTATCAATCAAAAAAGTATTAAATTATTATAAAAAAAAGTTTTACGCCTGTTTTATAGTTATATCAGATTTTCGCAATATTTCGACTTTTTGAAAATTTTTAGTTTCCGAAAAATCTTGACGAAAAATGAAGGTCATTTTCTGTTTCAGTCCTATAAAATACATAATAATCAATTATCTAAGGGTAAAAAACACAACCATCACATCTATTTTATAGTATAAGATTTTCTTAATATTTCGACTTCTTAAAAATTTGTAGTTTCAGAAAAATCCTGACGAGATGGTTAAAAGTGAAGGCCATTTTCTGGTTCAGCCCTATAAAATATATAAGAATCAATTATCTAAAGCTAAAAAACACAACCATCACATCTATTTTATAAATCAGATTTTCGCAATATTTCGACTTTTTAAAAATTTGTAGTTTCTGAAAAATCCCGACGAGATGGTTAAAAATGAAGGTCATTTTCTGGTTCAGCCCTCTAAAATACATAAGAATAAATTAGCTAAAGCTAAAAAACACAACCATCACATCTATTTTATAAATCAGATTTTCGCAATATTTCGACTTTTTAAAAATTTGTAGTTTCTGAAAAATCCCGACGAGATGGTTAAAAATGAAGGTCATTTTCTGGTTCAGCCCTCTAAAATACATAAGAATAAATTAGCTAAAGCTAAAAAACACAACCATCACATCTATTTTATAGTACCAGATTTTCGATATATATATATATTTTTTTTTCATTTTGAAATTTACGATTTGCGAAAAATCTCGTCGTGATTGTTAAAAGTGAAGGTCATTTTCGAATCAGCGCTACAAAATCCACAGGAATCAAATATGAAAACCTAAAAAAACATAACACAACTCTCAAATTTGAAAGCCATTGCAATTTATTCCAGCATGTTTTTAAAAAAATTTACAAGCGTGCAATATGTTTTGAGCTTTTATCAGTCCGTTATATGAGAGGGCCGAATATGGAAGTGCACTGCAAATAAAGGCGTCTTAAATTCAAACACATATGTGACTGAAAAAGTAATTCAGACACTTAAGTGTCTGAATATGAAATTTCAGACATCACAGGTGTCTGAAATTAAGACACTTAAGTGTCTAACTATGATCATAGTATAAATACTGTAAACGAAATGTCTGAAATTTAGACACATAAGTGACTTAAAATGGAGTGTTCAATTTTCAGACATTTTAAAGTGTCTAAATTTTTAAGACACGTGTATGTGTCTGAATTTAAGACATTTCAAACGTCTGAATCGCATCCATCTTTGATCAACCTGCATGTTCGGCAATAGGCATAGACATCCGTTTTTTCACTTTTTTTGTAAGCTTTATACACTGTCAGGACTGAAACTAGCCTTTTTTGCACCCGGGACAAACATGGATTTAGCCCACCCCCCATTTCTCTCCTCCGCAAAGTATACTTACAAAGAGAATTTTACTAATTTTCTAATAGCCTACTTATTTTAAAATTTAGAATATGTAATCATAAAATATGTAATACTGAACTACGTAATCTGCTTTGTCAAATATTTATTCATTAAAATCTTGAAAACGGAATCGAAAAAAATTCCGCTTTATACAGGATTCTTATGCCATGTCATATCATCTTTAGATTCTTCTATGCTTTGGCATACTCCAGACAGATGATTTTAACAATACTGTGCTTCATAAATGTGCGAAAAATCGACAGACAATACCTTCATTTGGCGCCCTCTCGGTCTGCTGCCCGGGGCAACATGCTCCCTCTGCCCCCCCCCCCCCTTAGTTTCGACCTTCTAACACTGTGAAAAAATATCCGTTTAAAATATAGAAATTGTACTGCCAGTCGAGACGCAAATTTACGAAAAGAAAAAATTACATTAAAAAATGTAATTTTTTCTTTTCGTAAATTCCAATAAAATTTCCATTTTTTGCATATTTCTGTATTTAGAAGGTTCCGTTTAAAAGTAAAATATAATCTTTCAAAGACGAACCCATACAGACATGATATTAGACATAATTTATTTATCTGTATTCAAACTTCAAATTTTTGTTAATCGCTTATAATTCGATATGTAATTTATTCATCAAAAATTGTCATACAATGCTTCATTAGAATCTCTTTGGATTTGAAAATAATCATACTAGTATACTCTTAAGATATAAATGTGGCGCCATCTACTTTTAAAGAATTTATTTAATTATCTATTTCTCTTATTTATTATATTTAACCCTAGATCTACCGGGAATTTTATTCAAGTTTTAATAAAACGTTCTACACCAGAATTTTTATTTAAAACTATTTAACTTATTTATTTACCTTATTTTTGTCTGGTTTATATACTTAGTTTATTTTAAAGAAATTTCTGGTTTGAATGAATATTTTGTATGTACCTGTCGGGTCCAATGGACCCGTCTGGTAGACGGAGGGTTAAGTATTTGTTTAATTATTTATATAATTAAAAAAATCAAAGTACTTATTTAATTTTTTGGAATTATTTACAATAGCTCTGAAATTTTATACACTAACCTTTTAGCTAAAATTGAGTTCAGAAGTAATCGCATTTCATTGTCAGAAAAATTACTCGGAAAATCAAAAAAATTTACTCTGGATTTCTACTGATGTATGTTATATGCGTAAAACAAGGATTTTTATAACTAAATGTCAATATTTTGGCAGAAAAATTATACACAATATTTAAAACTGAGAAATTTGGTTCAGAATATGCAGCACAGGAAGGAATTAATCAGTCCAATTTCAAAAATTTTGCCATATATTCAATCATCAGAAGAAAAAAAGAAAGAAAGAAAACAGAGCCCTCAATACTTTTCCGTTAAATTTATACGCTGTCATTGGGCAATAAAAAATTCATTTTTTTAATGAAAGATTGTTTTTTTTTTCACCTCTGAACGGTACAGGTCCCGAATTAAATGTTTTAACAGTGCATATATAATATATACACTTTTAAAACAATAAAAATATTTTTCCACCCTCAACAGCTTGAAATTTTCTGAGATATTTTCAGGCTCATTTTTAAAAGTAAAAACATGAAACCTGCTGGGGGGATTTTTGAAGAGTTATATAAGGTCCCGTGTGTTTTCATTTTTCGCTCAATTATTTACAATTTAATTTTTAAACAATTGTTTTCTCAGAATAACCATTTTTTTTATTCCCTGATCTCCCGCCTCTCAAAATTCGATTTAAAACACCAACTTTGACAACATTTTTACGATATTTTGTGCATTTATCAAAAAATCGAGAAGCACGGCACATTGTGTACACTGTAAAAAAAAAAATTGTGAAAAAACAAGCTGATTTTCAATCATACATGTTTTTTATCAACTTCAAACTGTTAAAAATCACCATAGTACATTTTAACGAGATTAGTTTGATAAAAATTGTATTTATTGTTTATCCACAGTTTAATTGTATTACAACTGTGTACAAAATTTTCTTGTATACACTAGAACAGCTGAATGTAGGGCATATCTGTTTGTGGCAACGATATTTATTGTTTCCTCACAATGTAAGGGTACTTTAACGCAAAGAAGATGTATGCGTCTGTTCTTGCGTCCGCAAAGAACAGCTGCATACAGATAATTGATGTGTATTGTATGGCAACAGCGCAAAAATTCAGCAACGAAGTGAAATGCAACGAGCATCAGTCACGTTGATAGTTGATTTCAAATTTTTGCGGCCTTTTTGCTGAAGCACATGACTTCGACGTCGACAACTGTATCTCCTACCATGGATTCATCTTTAATGTAAGTATGCCTTTTTCTTTTTTAGTTATGTTTTGTTTTGTTGCATTTGTTTTTACGCAATGTACGAATGCAAGCAATGCCGTATTACTTTATCCAGTATTAAAGAATACGCTTCACATTACAAATTTCACGCGCATATTCACAACATTAATTTTCCATGTTGTGTTTCAAATTGTAACAAAGTGTTTATAACGTTTTCAGGATTTAAGTCTCATATTTACCGAACACATGTAGATTCTGTAGCAGACTTAAAGCCTGAAATAATATCAGATATATCATGTCAGGTTGCATTATGTACAGAGAGATTCACAAACTTGAAAACATTTTCAAAGCATTTACGGAGCCATATAAGAGCAGGAGTTACCGTAAACTGCCCTTATCCGTCGTGTAAGACTACTTATAAAAAAGTGTCATCATTCTCTGCACACATCAGAAGATATCACCCAACAACTTCTGAAAATGTTGAATCTCCAGCTGTACATAATCCTCCAGGCAATTTTGATACATCTGATGTTGAAATGCCAGCTGTACATAATCCTCCAGGCGATTTTGATACATCTGATGTTGAAATGCCAGAAATCGGCGATTCAAATGACAAATTAGCGAGCAGTATAGACTTAGCACTGCAGGATTTATCCCTTTTCTATCTAAAATTACTTTCGAAACACCATGTGCCCAACTCCACCATACAAATAATTACTGAAGAAATAACTAAAATTATCGAAAACGTTAATGAGACAAACTGCAAAATCTTGTCAACTAGTTTAAGAGAAAAGGGAATTGATAGTGCTGTAATTAATGATGTAATTCGGGAGTTAAATAACAACAATGTCTTATCAAGCCAGCTTAAATTAAGATCCGAATATTGCAGGAAAAAAACTTACAGCGAGTTGTTTGACTATGTCGAGCCTATTTGTTTACAACTTGGGCAAAATTCAAAAAAACAAAATGGCGATTATCAATATATTCCAATTCTTGAAACCTTAAAATCTATGTTTAAAGATCATTCTGTTAGGGAGCAGTATCTAAAACCTTTAATTTCAGAAAAGGGTATTTTCAGTGATTTTAGTGATGGTTTAGTTTACAAAGATAACATTTTTTTTCAAAACAGTAAGGACTCATTAAAAGTTATTCTCTTTCAAGACTGTTTTGAAGTAGTCAATCCGTTAGGTGCAGCTAAAGGTAACTATAAGATCCTATCAGTCTATATGACATTAGGAAACTTGTATCCTTTTCACCGATCACAAATTGATCCATTACAGTTAGTTCTCCTTTGTAAAGAAAAGGACGTTAAATATTTCAAACAAGAAAAAATTTTTCAAACTTTAATACATGACCTTAAACACTTAGAGACTTTAGGAATTGATATAGGTGTTAATAAACTGGTAAAAGGTACAGTTTTGTACATAGTAGGAGATAACCTAGGTAGCAATTATATCGGGGGGTTTGTAGAAAATTTTTCTTGTGGCACAAACTATTGTAGGTTCTGCACAACTACCGGTTTATTGTTCAATGAAGCGCCACATATTTTGAGCTCTGAACGCCGTACTGTTGAAAATTATAATCTCGCTATCGATAATTTGAAAAATTTAAGTGGTTCAGAAACACATGTTAATGGTGTAAAATCAGATTCAATCTTCAACAGCCTGAACCACTTCCATGCATGCAAACCAGGTCTGCCTCCTTGCATTGCACATGACCTATTTGAAGGTGTGGTGAGCTATGATCTGTCACTGTATATGAAATACTTCGTAGAGGAGAAACAGTGGTTTGATTACAAGGAATTTAATTATAGAGTACAGTCGTTTGACTTTCATAATGATGATGCAAGAGATAAACCACCACCAGTTACTGAAAAAAAGTTAAAGTTAAGTGGACATGCAGTGCAAAATTGGTGTTTTCTTCGGTTTTTTAGCCTATTCATTGGTGACAAAATACTTGACACCAATGATAAGGTTTGAAAACAGGTTTGCATTTTGCAAGAAATAGTCGAACTTCTTTGTGCATTTAAAATATCAGAAACTCAAATTGCCCATCTAAATCGAATCATTGAAGAGTACTTATATTTTAGGCAAAAGCTTTTTCTTGCAACTCCTCTTAGGCCAAAACATCACTTTATGAGGCATTACCCTGAATTGATTGTACAGTTTGGCCCATTGTCCCATTTATGGACATTGCGTTTCGAAAGTAAGCATACTTATTTCAAGGAATGTGCTAGGCATGCAAAAAACTTCAAAAATATCTTGCAAACTATGGCTGAACGCCATCAGTATTTACAGGCTTATTTAAGATCTGGCAGTTATTTTAATTTGAATGCACAAGGAATTCAGACTTCATTACTTTGTTCTAAGCTCTTAAAAAAGGGTATTTATGATTTAATAACCAATTGCCATCATTTACATGAAATTCAAACCTTAAACGAATGTAGAAAAGTAAATATGCATGGAACTATGTTTGGGGTAAATTCTATTATAGGTTTCTTGTCTAGACACTCTTCTGTTGAATATGGCCAGATATGTCATATTTTACTTTCTGAATCCATAGTTTTTTTTGTAATTAAAAGAAAATCTGTTACTTTTGATCCTGATCTCAGGGTTTATGTTTGTGCTAATGATTATGAAGAAAAATTTGAATGCCTCGAGTTTTCCAGTGTTATCAGTGAACCTGTTCAAATTTATAAAATTTTTCATAAAGAAATATTTGTTATGAAACGTAGCATACCAGAGAGTTTTTAATGTTTTAATATTTAATTTGTTCATAGTAAAATACAAGATCTTTCCTTACAAGTGGCTAGATGTCTGATCAATCGGACTTTTTTCTATTTAGGCTAATGTCAAACGTCTTTTTGCACGTTTTTTCCCTAAGGTTATTTAATGTATTTTATATTTATAAATACTAATTTTAATATTTGTCCTCAATTATTTATTTTTAATTTTTTTAAACCTTATATTTTGTTAAGCAATATTGTTTTTATTAAATAGTTCCTTCTAATACAAATTTATTTTATATGAATTTCATACTGTATTAAATTCAGATTATTTTTGTAATTAAGTGTACTAAATATTTGTAAAAGTACAAAAATTAGAAAGAATTCAGCTAACAGCTATTACAAGGTTTTATTAAAAAAATAACTAAACTACAATTTGACGTAATAGCTTTTATAGCTGTAAAAGATGTTTGCTAAATTATTAAGTTTTTGGGCTTTTCCTTAAGTTTGTTTTTTAATGTGATATATTCAGTTCAAGATATTTATATATTGTAATCCTCTGAATATACTGCATTAAAAAACCAACATAAAGAAAAGCTCAAATGCTTGGTAATAATTTAGCATACAGCTATAACAGCTCTTATCCCCAATTTAGGAACATTGAATACATTTTGTTTTTAATTATTTTTAATAAAACCTTGAAGTAACTGTAAGATGAATTCTAATTTTTGTACTTTTCTTTTTATTGGTTTTTATACATTGTGGCTAAAAGGGTTTTATTTCTAAATATTTTTTAAATCAATTGTTTGGTATCTTGGAAGTTTAAATTTCTTAATTATTCTCCCTTCCCCCAACACCTTTACGTCAAGTGCTAATGTGAAATATTAGGTATTTTAGACTTCTTTTAAATTTTTTCTCTTATTTTCATAACATTGTTGTAATAACTTGGAAGTAAAGTTAATCTTAGGCAGAGGAATAACCTTTGTTTTTTTGGGAAAGCCAATTAAAAAAAATTATCAAACATGTGAAATTCTAAACATATAGCAATTTAAAATGCACACAGAGTAAATATAATTAATAATGAATATTATAGATACAAATATTACTAATTATAATTAGTATTTGTAAATATACAAAATACATTAAATAACTTTCTTCTAAAAAGCAAATGAGCTTAATATTGCATAAATGCACTAAAAATTATATTTTAAAAGGCGAAGTTGTGAAAAATCGTTTTGTCCGCTTACTTGTTGGTGCGAACAGTGGTCAGACGTCTAGCCACTTCTTTATTTTTTGTGTATTTATCCAGTGCATAGCATAAAACACTTATTCAGATAGTTTCTCCATTTTTTGTTATAAAATAATGTAGCAATAGCAAAAAAACCTCTGAGATAAAATAACTATACTGTAAAGCCTAGCAAACAAATATTTTTTTATTCATTTTTTTGTGACATTTAAACTTTATAGTGCTTTAAAATTTACTTAATATAAATTGAGTTAAAATAGCTATGCTTACTTTGAAGCAATTATTTAAAAAAAATCTTAAAAAATGGAAAGAAAAAAAGAATAGAAATAAAACATCAAAGCATGTATAAGTCTGTGTTGACTCCAAGGGGGGGAAATGGCCACCGGGCGGGAGCGGGAATTTCTGAAAAAAGCACATTTTTCTCAATGATGCTCTTGTGCCTTAAGATTTTTTTTTATTATTAGTTTGTTTAGAGTCCCTTTTTATCAGTAGAATTTTATATTTTCCGGGAACAGATTGGATTTCACAATTGTTTCCCGATAGCCGACAGATGGGTGAATTTCATGTTTTTATTATTAATCAACTGAAGAATTTTTTTTTCTCCCATGTTTGACTGATAAATTCATAATTTTTTTTCAACATGACCCATTAACAAATATATTTTAAAGCGAGTGACTAAAGATTTTTTTTTCTCCCTCCAACGATCATTTGATGAATTTAAAATTTTTTCCTGGTAGTGGAATGGTAATTTACACAACTTTCTGCCGCTCAACTGATTATCTAATTTCGCAGAAAAATGGTCAACGGTATAGGTGAAAATTAGCAGTCTCCACTAGCCACATGGCGATTAAAGTTGTAAAAATGGCAATTAAAAAATCGACCATTGATCGCCACTTGCGAAGTGGCAATTAAAAAATCTTATTGACCGTTAAGTGAAATACAGCTTTTTTCATGGAAATATGTATCTCTACTTTGATTACATCTAATTGTCAAACTGGTTAATTCTTTTTCCTACCGGATTCAAGCAGATTTCAATGACTTAGCTGTATTTTCAATATTTCAGCTTTTTGCCATTTGCTTGCTCTTCAGTTTGATTTTAAAGTAATTTTCTTGAATTTTGACTGCTTCCCTGTTCTTATCATGAATAGTTGGCTGGTATAAAAATATATTATAGAGAAATATGTATATATACAACGATTATAGTTTATGTAGATGTCAAGAAAGTTTGAAACATTTTAGTGGCCACTAATGAAACTGAGTTTACCGGCCACTGGCTACTAATGCAATAATTTCCCAGTCACCGGGTGGGAATTTCTGAAAGCAAATTTTTCTCAAAATGATGCTCTTGTGCGTTCTTCAGATTTATTATTATATTATTAGTTTGTTTAGTCTTTTTTTTTTTTATCAGTGGAATTTTATATTTTCTGGGAACAGATTGAATTTCACAAATTTCTTCCAATCGACTGCTGAATTTCATGGATTGTTTTTTTTCTCTCGTGACTGACAGACGGGCTAGTTTCTTTTTTTTTTTCCCCATGTTTGGGTAGGATAAATTTCATAGTTTTTTCAATATGACCAATTGACAAATTTCATATTTTAAAGAGAGCCACTAAAGAATTTTTTTTCCCTCCAACAATCAATTGAATTTCTAATTTTTACCTGATAATGGAATGGTAATTTACATAACTTTTTGTTGCTCAACTGATTTTCTAATTTCACAGCATTTTATTTCTACCGATTACCTAATTTTGTGTGTGTGAGGGCGATGGGGGTGGAATTGTTACCAAATCGCAAGTCTTTCAAAGTTTTTCCATATGGTCGATTGGTGAATTTTGTAATTTTTTTATTTGACATGTTATAGAAGTCTTATAGTTTTGACTAAGGGAAAAAATGGTCACCGGGCGGGAAATTCTGACAGTAAATTTTTTTTTTTTTTTTTTAATTGGTCTCTTTTATCAGTAAAATTTTACTTTCCGGTAACAGATTGAATTTCACAATTTTCTCCCAATCGACAGTTTTTTTTTTTCCTCGCGACTGACAGCCTGGCTAATTTAATTTTTTTTTTCCCTCCCATGTTTGACTGATAAATTTCATAATTTTTTCAACATGACCAACTGACAAATTTCATAATTTTTTTTATTTGACATGTTATAAAAGTCTTATAGTTTTGACTAAGGGAAAAAATAGTCACCGGGCGGGAAATTCTGACAGGCATTTTTTTTTTTTTATTATTTGTTTGGTCTCTTTTTTATCAGTAAAATTTTACTTTCCGGTAACAGATTGAATTTCACAATTTTTTCCCAATCGACTGTTTTTTTTTCCTCGCGACTGACAGCCTGGCTAATTTAATTTTTTTTTCCCTCCCATGTTTGACTGATAAATTTCATAATTTTTTCAAGATGACCAATTGACAAATTTCATATTTTATTTTTTTTTTTCTCCACGACCTATTGGCAAATTTTGTGATACTTCCCTGTGCCAAATGACGAAAATTGAATAAATATATGAGGATTTTCTCATTCTACCAGAAAAAGAAATTTTAAAGGGTGCATGAAAAATGGCACCAGGTCCGCCAGGCACACATAGTAGTTAAGTCCCGCCAGGTGCTGTGCCCTGCCAAATTGGCCTGGAGTCAACACTATTATAGTCAGTTGATGAAAATTTTATTTCTGTAGTAGAAAATGAGGGGGGGAGGGGGGAGGCTACCTTTGAATACTAAATATTTTCCTTTAAATAAATTTTATTTCCAAAAGGGCAACTTTCTGACATAAGTTTTAACTTATTTTTGTTCGAAAATGCTTGAAACTAGCTGGTGTTGTTGTTCAGAAACTGTCATCGAGCTGTTTTTTGTATCTTTCAAAAAAGTGTCAAAGTAGGTGTTTTGAGCCGAATTTCCGCGTGAAGGGAGAAAAAGCACTCAAGAACGGGTGAAAAACGGGGTTGTCACATGATCTAATTCATTGGTTACTCAATAGGTAGTTGATTGATCAAAAAATGGAAAAAAACAGTTCAATTCCAAATTGCTTCCATGGCCAGGCTTTCCAATTTTATACCTTTCCATTAAAAAATGAATTTGTAAATATATCAAAACATTTTGTGCTTGTTGAGCTGAGCAGTTAAAAACAGCCTTAACAAAATAAAGTTGTTTCAAAACTATATATTCTAAAAACACTCAAAATATATATTAAACATTTAATTGCTAAAAAGGACGTCAAACGTTAATAAAATACATTAAAAGATCTTAATAATTTGACATGTTTCGATTGAATTTACTCAATCATCATCAGAAAAACAAATAAACACAAAGATGGAAAATGACAATAAACTATTACAAATGAGATTTAAAAATAAATAAATAAAAATCACGCGCGTAATATTTTAACATGTTTCACGTTGCCCTATTTTATTTTCAAATTATCTAACAATTCAATCCAAATATTTGGGATTTGAAATGACAAGGAATCATTGCAGACCATTGAGTTTCTGACGTAAATTTCAATAGATTCTCTAATAAAAAGTTGCAAATAAAAATCTGACCTATAAATTAATCTACTTTCATTAAATAAAATATTTATGTTTTCTGTTTTATTTAGCCTAGATAATGCGGTTTTACCTCTATTAAATTTTATGTCTGCAATGTGCTCTTTACATCTCACTTGGAATTTTCTCTGAGTCATGCCAATATAATAATTTCTATAACCACCTTCTTTAAGAAAAGGAATGATATAAACACCGGAAAGGTCAAATTTATCAATAGGGTCAATTCTAGTGGTTAAAATTGATTTTAATTTAGGAGGGGGTCTAGCAATTAAAATCAATTTTAACCACTAGAATTGACCCTATTGATAAATTTGACCTTTCCGGTGTTTATATCATTCCTTTTCTTAAAGAAGGTGGTTATAGAAATTATTATATTGGCATGACTCGGAGAAAATTCCAAGTGAGATGTAACGAGCACATTGCAGACATAAAATTTAATAGAGGTAAAACCGCATTATCTAGGCTAAATAAAACAGAAAACATAAATATTTTATTTAATGAAAGTAGATTAATTTATAGGTCAGATTTTTATTTGCAACTTTTTATTAGAGAATCTATTGAAATTTACGTCAGAAACTCAATGGTCTGCAATGATTCCTTGTCATTTCAAATCCCAAATATTTGGATTGAATTGTTAGATAATTTGAAAATAAAATAGGGCAACGTGAAACATGTTAAAATATTACGCGCGTGATTTTTATTTATTTATTTTTAAATTTCATTTGTAATAGTTTATTGTCATTTTCCATCTTTGTGTTTATTTGTTTTTCTGATGATGATTGAGTAAATTCAATCGAAACATGTCAAATTATTAAGATCTTTTAATGTATTTTATTAACGTTTGACGTCCTTTTTAGCAATTAAATGTTTAATATATATTTTGAGTGTTTTTAGAATATATAGTTTTGAAATATTTTTAATGGACGTATAAGAGAACTTCTGCTTATTATTTAATAAAATAAAGTTGTGTTTTGTTGATAATCTTGTATCCCTAAAATTATAATTTAATATTTATTACCTAAATAAAGATGTTAGCTTGAATTGTATTCTTTCTCTCACAAAATATTTAAAATTCAATAAATATAATTCAAGTAAGAAATATGTGCAAGGGTGGGGAATTTCTAGAAAATCTTACCAGCCAAGGATTTATTTCACCAGCCAGTAAAATGCAATCTACAGTTGAAAATTTTTATGACAAAATTACGCAACTCCAAAATAGTTGGATACTATTACTATAATGCATTTTCATATTTTTCTTCCCTATAAATTTAAAATATATAAACAAGAGATGAAAGTTTAATATAAAATAGAACTTAGTACCATGTTTACATCGTAATAATTAGGAAAGCTGAAAAATATAGCTAACTACTAAAAAAAAAAGTTTTCGACATATCTCTATAGTTTGCAGTTTTCAAAAACTACCTAAAAATTCACTCACCCTGTTAGAAAATTCACTCGCCAATGGCGAGTAAAATGATGCATTTCCCTACCCCTGAATATGTGGATTTAAAAAAAAAAAAAAAGTTCAAAGGTGCCTCCTTCTCCCCTACTTGTATATTATACTGTCGACTGCTTTTCATAATAAAAAGATTGCCAAACGAAAGGATTTAATTAAAAGGCAGAAAACTGATTAAATATTTCATACCCGTATCAGGTATACATTCTGGCGCCTCTCGTTTTGCCTAGCATTGCTTTTTCTAGCACACTGTGCTCTATCTTGCACTGAAGAAGAATCTCATTTGTAATTTTAAAAGCTGTTTGCTGCTTTTTGTGTATTATTTGTGCATATTTAAACGTTTGTTTTTGCCTTTTTTAATATTCTTCCACAAAGGCTTTATTTGCTACAGTAAACTCTGTCTAAGGCGGAATCGATCGGGACTTAGAAAATTTTCCGTGGTAGACAATATTCCGGCTTATGCAAAAAAGCTCCCCTCCAAAAAAAAAAAAAAAAAATCCCTCGAATTTGATAATTTTTTTTAGATATTCCTGACTCAAAAATCGGTTGAAAACTGAAATTCGGAAAGATCTTTTGTCTTTATAGATAAATGAGAAACGCTATTCAATTTCTTAGTACCACTGTAATACATGCTAATTGGAAGTTTAAGCGCAGACACACTAACCCCCCCACCAATAAACTTCGAGAATGCGACTGAACGCTATAACTTTGAATTTGAGTACATCCTTAAAGCTTGTAAGTATTAACATTTGTAACTACTTTTTGAAATATTAATATGTATGACATAGAAGGAAGTTTTGAGATTGCACATATATTGCACTTTCAAAAAAATATATTTTGATAAATGTTCATTCCACTAGAAATATTAACTTTTAAATATAATTTTGCTTATGAAAAATGGCACAAGCATAAATTCCTTAAATTTTAAACAGTTTCTGTCCTTTTGAATTAACTTTTTCAAAGGGTTACGGAATTTAACTAACATGCACGACATTGAGTATTTGAGTTATCAGTTAAAGTTTAATAAACAAAATGCTTCTCATTTTTAAATTATCCTTTTTTCCGCCTTATGCAAAATTTTGGTTTCGGTGGGACCTTAAAATGCTTTCCGTTTCTGCGTTAGACAGATTCCGCCTTATGCAGCATGAATTAATGTAATTTTCTATGGGTTCGCCGGGACTTGGAAAATTTTCCGCGGTAGGCAGATTTCCGGCTTATACAGAGTCCGCCTTAGACAGAATTTACTGTATTTTTATAAAGGATTTAATACCAAAAATGGATTATTGTTGGGTTACATTCAATTGACGTTGGATACTTAATGTGTTTGTCATCAAAAGATTTTTAATTCAATGTTTTATCTGTATTTTTAATGAAGTTTTACTAATTTTTCCTTTAAAAAATATAAAATACAGTAGACATCTCAAATCTGCACATCAGATGTAAACGTTGAAATTTTCAGTTCAGATGTAGGGTCAAAATTTCATTTTTTTAATCATTGTTCTGTACATATTTTAAAGACATTTCTCATTAATATGGCTGAACTCATGTTTTTCATGAACAAAGTATAAATTTATTTTTGTAGAAAATCAAGATATTGCTGGTATCTTTGATAATCACAATTTTTTTATTAAATATATTTCAGTACTTTTCCGTTACCAGGGTGCCAGCGCCAGTGTATACTTACTTACATATGTATGTATATATATATGTGTGTATTTTATATATATAACACTGGTGCCTGGTTAACCGAAAAGTACCTATATTTCTTTCAAGCATTTTTGTTGTTAAGTCTCGAAACCCAAATTAAAACTTGTTTTATTATTTTGAATGTGAATTAGTAGGATATGTTAATGAGAGTTCCATTTGAAAATTCAAAAAACAAAGAGAAAAATCTATATGGTGTATACTTAAAACATTTACGTATAATAATTTAATCCTTTTTAAAAATAAATTTTATTTTACTACTTCTAAGGTTCTACTGTATTGTAAGCATTCATTATAATTGTGATTGTATTATTACATCTGATTATGTTTAGCAAATGGCAATAAATCAATGACCAGAAATGAGCAACTCTAAAATCTGTACAACCTCTGGTCCCAAGCAGTGTAGATTTCAGGGAGTCTACTGTATTTATATTTCATTCATAAATATTTGTTTATGTAACTCTTAATTTTATTAATATTTTGGTTATCCTTGTGGATTCACCCAGAGTTGACTGCCATTTATTTAAAATTTTATTTTATTTATTAAATTTTATTTATTTTTTAATTTTTGCGGGTGATGTCTCAACTGCAAGAACTGTAGAGTTTTTATGTATTTACCTTTTTGTTTGTTTATGAATGTTAAGTTATTGCGTAAGCACTTGGAGGCATTTTTTATAAATTGTACGCTTTTAAAACATTTTTTGAAAATATGACAACTTTTAAACTCTAAATTCTTGCTTTATTTTGTTTTCAACATTTTATTAGTGTTTTGATGTTTACAAAATATTAATAACTTGTAAAAATTGCATGCTTTTAAAACAAATTTTAAGTTTCTTTTTAAAATGTGATTCTTCATATTTTCTGAAAGGAACATTTTTTTATATTAAAGTATTTATGCATTAATTTATACACTAATAACTATACAATTATATTTTAGAAATTAATAAAAAAAAATAACTGGATTAAATGTGATTTCTGATGTTGCATCTTGTTTTTAAAATAATTAGTCAGTTAATTTTAACAGAATGTGAACTGAACTAGAGTTATCTGACAAGTTTTCTATTTGATTTTTTATATTATTCAATTTAGAAATGTCAATAAAGTTGTCAAAAGCCAGTTTCTTTAAATAGTTCTAAAATTAAATTCAAAGTTACCATAATCGATGCTTATACTAATGTCTAATAATCTTTCTCTTTTGATAGTTTTCAAATACTGTCTTTTTTTAATAAACTTTTTAGGCCATGTGAAATTGGATTAAATTTAAAAAGCACCGCAGTTAAAATTTTAAAATTTCAAATTAATTGAATTGTCATCTCATTTTATATACATGTATATTTGAGCCACAAGCAGTGCCATGCCAAAGTACTAATTCTTTTGTGTGCCAAAAGTGGCACACGTGCTATAGGTTTGCCGTCCCTGACCTATATTATTCTGTTTACACATCTACAGTTTCAGGATAATTCCTCATGTATTTTTGTAGATATTTAACAAAACGTATAAAATCGCAAGTGATTAATCATCATTGTCCTATATAATGTATATTGAAAATGTCAAAATTAATAATAAAAAAAAAATCTCATTTTAAAGATAAATTTTTTTTTCCATAATACATTTTTAAAAGCATAGTACAATTTATTTAAAAAATCCACATACTTATGTAATAATTCAATATTCGTAAAAAAAATAAGGGGGGGGGGGGTCTAATATATAAAAATTCTAATTTATAAAACGTTGAAAATATCAAGATAAGCCCATTAAATCAAAATAAGTTTATTTCGACTGCCGATTTCTGTTGAATACAGTAAACTCCCGACTATCCAGCCTAATGTGGCGGAAGGGTAGGCCGGATAACAAAAAAGCCGGATAGGCCAGAGTTCTACAAGTATTTACTAACTTCGTGCCCTCCCCCGCCATGATATCAAAAACGCATGTTATACACATATTAAGATAAATTTTATATGTACAGTACATACATTTTCAAAATAAGCAAAACATTAACATAAAACGCAATCCTAATTTGTAAAAAAAATGAGTAAATCTTATTTTAATGTTTATTAATAAATGATTGTACAAATATGAAAAGTTATGCATAAGATAAGAGTCAAAACTTTTTAGTTTTTGAAAAAGTCCTTAATAGAGGACTGCTTCTCCCTGTTAGCCCTCTTCTGTGATGCAATGTTCCTCCATTTAGGCAAATAGATATCAGTTGGCGTCGATTCCTGCTCTCTAATGTACTACAGCACTGCCCCAATCGTCTTGAACCCTTACGAATGTCGGATGAGATTTTTCCTACAACCCTTTTAATCTTTTTCTTCTGATATTTATCCCTCTACTGTCTGATACTGTACCCTCTATACTGTCTGATATTTGCCATCCATTCTGTAATGCCTGGCAGGGCCAGATAATATAGGCGAACGCCGTTCGCAGAAAAAATTTAAAGTTTGCAGACAGTTTTGATGATTTTTTTAAAAAATGTCTTTAAAAAAATAAATATATCAAGAACCGGTCAGAGAATCGGTGCGATGCTCGTCACAGACTCTTGATAATGTCTGCAGACTATTTTTCAACTGAAGGAGAAAAAAATGTTTTTAAATTTTTAAGACAGTTGCAATATTAAGGTATGGTTTGTCTCAAAAACAGTAGATAAACTGTGAGTAAGAGTTCATCTCTTCCATTCATGGACTAATAACTTTTTTATTTTAACATTCATTTATTTTCGTATTTCAGTTATTTTATAGATTAATAAAATAAGTTTTGCAATCATAAATTGATATCTTTATATCAGTTAAAGATTAAAATATTTCACATTTTAATAAATAATTTTATTTTTCATTAATTTTTCTTTTATTCATTAGTTGTCTGTATTAAGCGTACCATTCAATACATTTGTTGACTAAATTTTAATAATGCTTGTAAATTATTTTTCTTTTAGTGGTGTTGCTTAGTGGCATTCCACTCGCATCAACTTTTCATTTTTGCTGTTAGCGGTGATATAGGACTCGGGAGGGCGTGCCGTTTTTTTGCCGAAAAATTTTAAGAAATTATTTAAGTTCGCAGACAGTTTTACATTTTATCTAAGTCTGATGCCCGCTATATTTTTCAGTAATAGATTACGCTTATCTTACTCATCTCCCATTGCAGTTTCCCTCACGGGTTTATCTACCTTTTTGGTGCAAAAGAATGTTCCAAGACCTTGCATGTTTGGAATTTTTTCCCATGCTTTTGACACCCACCTGGACGGGAACCTGCCTGCCTTGGCCGCTTGCAACATTCTTCATTTTTTTTAATAGTACGGAGGGCCGGATAGTCAGGAGTTTACTGTACTTTTTGTTTACGAATGTTAAATTATTGCATAAGCATGTGGAAGCATTTTTTATAAATTGTATGCTTTTAAGATTTTTTTTTTTTTTTTTTTTTTTCAAAATAAAAATTTTCTTTTTAAATGCTTTTAAGGACTAAAAATAATGGTTTAAAAATACAAAATGATAAATTTAAATATGTTAACATTATAATTAATGTACAATATTAAAATTTTTAATTGAGACTATATTAAATTATACTCCAGTTTTTACTCCAGTATGTAAGAAATGTTGAGAATATATTGAAAATATCAAAATGAAATAAAAAATCATATTTTAAAACATGAATTTTTAAAGTATTTTCAAAAATATGGTTTTAAAACCATACAATTTATAAATACTTCCACGTGCATGCAATAATTTGATATTCGTAAAAAAAAAGGGGGGGGGGGGTACATACAAAAAAAATTCTAATTACAATGTTGAAAATATCAAAGCAAAATAAAAGTTTAAAATTAATACAACCTGGTATAAAAACATGTGTAACACAATCTTTTTTGCCTTTTTTTTTTACACGAATAACATCCCAAATGCCGATTTCTGTTGAAAATTCCTTTATCTGTTTTTTTTTTAATCTATTTTCAAAAATGCGAAAATTTTTAAGCCTTCAAATATATACAATTCACTGAATGACTTGAAGAGGACATTTCGTACTCTGCAAATCGCCAACCCAAAAGATGCCAGAACAGTTAGTCTTTGGGTTTGAGACACCATCTGCCAAAATTGAAGAAAAAAGAGATGGCAGCCTTCTAAAGGATAGTCCAAAATATCAGATTAAATATTCCTGTTGCATGTTTCCAAGGGAAAGGTTATTTGTATGATGTGTCATAAATTGTAGTTGTCCTTTCAGATCCAGCAATGAACAATAATTCAGACTATTTCTTCTCTTTAAATCTGTTTTATATTTTCATTATTGTAGTGTTAAGATAAATTTAGAAATGTGCGGCTGCATTCTGTTGAATGATTATGGATGTGGAAGGTGTTGTATGGTTTTCTTATGGCAAGTTAAAATATGTACGACTGCATTCAATTGAATGATTATGGAGGTTGGGCGGTGTTGTATGGTTTTATTATGGCTAGTTAAATATGTACGACTGCATTCAATTGAATGATTATGGAGGTTGGGCGGTGTTGTATGGTTTTATTATGGCTAGTTAAAATATGTACGACTGCATTCAATTGAATGATTATGGAGGTTGGGTGGTGTTGTAGGGTTTTCTTAAGACAAATTAAAATATGTGACTGCATTCAATTGAATGACCATAGAGGTGGAGTGGTGTTGCATGGTTTTCTAAAGGCAAGTTAAAATATGTACAGCTACATTAAATTGAATGATTATGGACGTGGGGTGGCATTGTATGGTTTTCTTAAGGCAAGTTTAAATATCTATGGCTACATTCTTTTACATGTCTTCTACAAGTTTTTAACTCTACAGAAGAATTTCTTTAAAACAATGTGCACATGCTTTATTAAATTTTGAACTAAAGTGATTTTTAAAATACTAGATAGTGTCTCTTAAGATTTGACGGTAAATAACTTGAATGCTTCATTAGAAAAGTTGTAGTTGCTTTTCAATTTATTGAAATTGTGACAAATTTCTACATTGGTCACCAAAATTAAAGGATAATGAGCAGAATTATGCTCACTTAAGTTATTGCAACCAATGCTCAATGCTGCAATTATTTATCTTAATACTATTGAATTCAAAATTGCTCTTCCATGCATACATTAGTGTCAGAAATGTACAAATTAGGTGATTGACAATGTGGTGTGCAATGGACGTATGTTGGAATTCTGGTCTGTAGTGTTGTTTAAAGTGAATGCGGTGTCTGTGAGTGATCAGCCTATTCATTAGTTATGGCTCAAAGGCATCATTTAAAGGAAGGTAAAAACTGGCGAATAATTAGTAGAATCGAGGTAGGTTAAACACAAATGGAGGTCACCCAAGAATTGAATATCCCTAAGTGTCATATCAAGAGCTTTGAGCTGCTTTTTAAACACTTGATCCATTGATAGACAGCCTGGTCAAGGGAGACGAAGAACGACTGCATCCTAAGACCATTTCCTGTCATTGTCGGCTTGAAGAAACCACAAAGCGACTAAGAGATTTGGTTTTAGGCTACCACAGGAACTCTATTTAGCTGTTCTACTGCTGCACGAAGGCATAACAAGGGTCTTTCAATGGATCCAGTGCTTAAAAAGCGGCTCTAAGCTCTTACTATGACACTTTGAATGATATTAAAATCTTCGGCGACCCCCATTTGTGTTTGACCTTCCTCGATTCTGCTAATTATTCGCCACTTTTGACCTTATGGTAAATGCCTTTGAGCCATAACTAATGAATACTGACCACTCTGACACCACATTCATTTTAAACAACACTACAGACTGGAATTCCAACATACGTCCATTGCACACCCCATTGTCAATCATCTAATTTCCATATTTCTGACGCTGACATATGCACGGAAGTGCAATTTTGAATTCAATAGTATTTAACATAAATAATTGCACCATTGGTTATTAGTTGCAACATTAACTTTGTGAGCATATTTTCCCATTATCCATTTTGATGACCAGTGTATATTGCATAAGTAATTCCTATTTCTTTAAAGTGATAAATGTTGCTGTCAGTGTAACCTATTTAACAAAGTGAAATATAATGTACAACCAATGATGCTTGCTTTTTATCAGAAATTTACATAAAAATACTGGATAAAGCATTTATTTTTATTTACTACGGCCTGTTTTTTTTAAATAACATATGTATTTTTTAACTGCACAATTATTAAAAGCTGCCAAGAATTTTATTTTTCAGTCTCATTCTCTAAAAACCAGTGGTTGTAACCGGTTAAAACTGACATGGCAGAAACTAGTTTCTGCCAGTAAATGGCAAAAACTGGCAGAAACTGAGAAATAATATTAAGAACTTTAATGTGCAATGATTCATAATTCACACAATCACATATGTATTTGCTATGTAAACAATTTAGTTAAAATTTAAGATTATGAATGTTATTCAAAGTTGCAAAAAAGTTTCATTTTTAAAGATGACCACCACACAGAAGGCAAGACATTTTCTAGGGCTTCCTTCGAGAAATGTGTTTCTGGGACAGGAGTCGATTTTGCTTCAAAGGATATTATATATGGCACAAAATTGGAATTAATTTCAGAAAGCAATTTCCTTGCCTTTTCTTTATGTTCATATGTCAATTTCCATCCCATATACTTACGATGAAGTAATTAAGCTAGCATGTGGTAATCGGTTATTACTGTATTAAATCTTCTTTGAACCTTTGCATTTGTTTGTGTTGCAAGTGCAAAATGTGGTTGGAATATTTTCAACTAAGGCTAATGTCAGACGGACGTCTTTTTGCATGCTTTTTTCTTTACGTATTATCCCTACACAATGCTAGCGGCATTGTGTAGGGATAATACTTAAGTAAAAAAGTGTGCAAAAAGACGTCCGTCTGACATTAGTCTTAGTCTTAAATTGGAAAAAGTCGGATTTGTTCCTTTGAATATTGTATTTAAATGAACTGTTTTTTAAATCCATGGAATTACAAGATCCACATATAACTGTAACATTTCTGAGATTTTTTTACTGTTATTAAATTAATTACAGAAAGCTATTCTGAGTAAATATTGATTATTTTTCTTTTCATTGTTTAATTTAAAATGAGTATTGGATATAGTTTTCTACTTGATTTTTAAACTGAAATTTTAAAATACACTGGCCTCCAAAAGTTAAGGTACAGGGACTGGATGCTTTCGATTGCACATGTTTTGTCGAATATCTACAAAAATTATTGGCGAATTGTTCTTGAACTTCTGGGATGAATAGAACATGTTTGATTTTATATTTATCAGGTAAGATTTAGTCGGGGGTACAATTAGGGGGCTAATAATAAATTTAATAATAAAATATTTACGATCACCTATGTAACAGGAAAGGCTGGAAATGGTTTGTCACTGTGGTCAATGACTAATTGGGCTCTGTTCAATGTTTGTATGCATTTGTGTAAGCATAGCACTCATATTCGTGAAGATGTTAACGTTTTTGTGAAAACTTCAAAAGGTTTGTTTATAGCATACAGAGTTTTCAACCAAATTTAACGCAACTTTCCGAAAACCTGACAAAGAGTAGTAGAAACATTATACAGTACCGGACCTCAAATCCGGACTGGTCGGGACCGCGGCCGTTCCGGATTTCGGAATTTTCCGGATTTTAGGTCCTCAACCATAATAAACGGATACAGTACATGCCCTTGGCAAAATTTTACATGCCACGAAGCAATCTATACCGCGAATTGCCATGTTAGGCTTAGTGTAAATAAAGCCAAAAATACAAATTACAAAAAGTAATTCAAAATAAAAATAAGTTAAAAAAAATACTATTACTGCATATTTTTAGAAATATTAAAGCATTTTTTAGAAAATGAAAATGCCTTGTTGCTCGTGAGTTAGGCCTAGGAATCTATATCGCGGATTTCCGTATGAGGTATAAGTAAACAAATATAAACATAAATTTAAAAAAAAATTTAAAATAAGGATAAGAATTTTTTTAATCCTGTACATCACATTATTAGGAACATAAAAACATTTTTTAGAAAATGAAAATACATCGTTGTTTGGGAGAGCCGAATTAGGCTCTTTATTAACCGCCATTTGTCCCTAAGTTTGCTCTGAAACAATTAGTAACGAGCTCCCAGCGACACGGTTTCTTTCCTTAAAAATAATTATCTCCGTTGCTAATAGACGAATTTCTTTAAAATTTTCAGCAAGTTACAATAATAGTTAATTAGCTTGTGTAACAAATTTTTATTAAATTATGATAAGTTATTAGAAAGCTAGGGTACCTCTTAAAAAAAAAAAGGCCACTAGATGAAAAGAAAGTAAAGAAAAACGACATATTTATTCGCTGTTTGTTTTGCTTATTCAACATGTTTATTTAACTGCGTGAAGTGGAAAGTCAACGTTATCAGAATGAGATCATTAGCTTTCGATGGACAGCTTGTTTTGTTATGGAGAAAGGTACTTTGAGTAGATTTTTTTTTCTTTTTGAGTTAAAGAAAATAATTTTTACGTATGGCGCTTACAAACAGAATTTTTTCGAAAAATGAAATTTGTTGAACATATTAAAAGTGGGAGGAGGGCGTTGTAAAATATTTTTACATATATTATAAATATATTTTACGAACCTTTTTAAAAATAATTCTTTCTTGTGGTTATTTATTTATTATTTTTACATTTTCTATATAAATGAAGAAAAGGGTTTCTTTTAAAAATAAATTTAAAATGTGTGCACACACTAACTACGATAATTCTGTTAGAAAATTTGGATTAAAACTAATGAATGAAAAACATTGCAATAAAATAAAATTGCCGAGTCTAGTTTGGCTCGGCACTGTGTTACGTGCGCACGTAGTGCCATCTATGGACGTTTTTACGAAATATTTATTCGAGATCATCGCCGAACTTCAGTTTTTTTTTTCATTCCGGATTTTGGGTCGTCCGGATTTTAGGATTCCGGATTTGAGGTCCGGTACTGTACTGCAATTAAAACATGAATATATTGAATATTTGATGAGATATGGGCATTTTTATGAGAATTTTTAACTGTGCATGCACAGAAGATTTCAAAATTTTTATTTCATAATTTGGTAGTAAGCTATTTAGGTCAACTTATATAAAAAGTCCAGTCAAATATCACGAAAATTCACAAAGATAGGGTCGATATAGTGAGTTGCTTCCTAAAAATAGCTTTATTATAAGAAATTTTCCACAACTTTTCAATCAGCTCGCTATATCTTTCTAAGTTTTCACAATATTTGATTGAACTTTTTTTCTTTTTTTGAAGTTGCCCCAAAATACTGACTACCAAATTATGAAATAAAAATTTTGAAATCTTCCGTGTATGCGCAGTTAAAAATTCTCATAAAAATGGCCATATCTCATCAAATATTCAATATATTCAGGTTTTAATTGCAGTATGTTTCTACTACTCTTTGTCAGGTTTTTGGAAAGTTGTGTTAAATTTGGTTAATTCTGTATGCTATAAACAAAAACCTTTTTGAATTTTTACAAAAACGTTAACATCTTCGCGAATATGAGTGCTAAGCTTACACAAATGCATACAAACGTTGAACCTTGAACAGGACCCAAATAGTCATTTACCACATTGACAAACCATTTCGAACCTTTCCTGTTACATAGGGGATCACAAATATTATTTTATTATTAAACTTATTGTTAGCCCCCTAATTGTACCCCCGACTAAATCTTCACCGGGAAATATAAAATCAAACATGTTCTTTTCATCTTAGAAGTTTAAGAACAATTCGCCAATAATTTTTGTAGATATTCGACAAAACGTGTGCAACCGAAAGCATCCAGTCCCTGTACGTTCACTTTTGGAGGCCAGTGTACTCTAATAATTGTTTACATATAAAATAATACAATCATATTATAACAAATTTTATCTGTTACATAACTCATTTTTTCTAATACAAATCTATTTATTTTTTAATTAAAACTACCCACAATATTTCATTTG
This sequence comes from Maratus speciosus, assembly GCA_963932465.1. Lineage (NCBI taxonomy): Eukaryota > Metazoa > Arthropoda > Arachnida > Araneae > Salticidae > Maratus > Maratus speciosus. Next base: position 608,083,873 of record OZ010787.1, read on the forward strand.
TTATTTATACTTAAAAAAATGTACTTAAGGAATTCAATACTACTAAAAAAATCTCAGATTATATATGAAATGTGTTTATGCCAGTTGTTGCCAATTTCTGCCGGTTAAAACCAGTTATAACCACTTTCTGCCACTGGCACGGCAGAAACCATTTTCTGCCGGCAAAAAGCCATCCCTGCTAAAAACCTAAAATTTGAAACTTAATGCAGCTATAATGATTTATAATATTTTATTACTTGTATTATTTTACATTTTTTAATTATTAAACCATGGATATCAAGGTAATTTATTTTATAGTTCTTATTAATATATTTTTTTTTCCTTTTTTATTTTTTATGGAAAAGAATGACACTTTTATTTTTGGAACACACACTTATATACTCTTGATAATGGTCAGAAAATATAACAAAAATTGTAGATCAGCTCAATTTAATTGATAAATTACATGCAAAATATTTTGACTTAAATATTTTAAATATAAAATCATTATTTTTTCAAAATATTGAGTGTTAAATTTTATTTAATTATGAAGCATTCAAATAATAATAAAATAAAAATCATAACTTCTCTTTCTAATACAAAGGCATTATTGAAATGAATTATCGACAAAAATATTACAGAAATAACTGTGACGGGTTTGGGCTCAAACCTATGTCCTCTATAACAATTCAGAGCTTTAAATTGCAGCTTGACCCTGCTACACTAGCAGGAACTTGCTCTAGTTCCTTCTAAATTGAAGAGGTAAAGAAGAGTTTTTTTTTTTCCCTCAAAATATTTATAAAATATATATTTAATTTTATATAAAGTGTTAATCTTATTCGTAGTTTGTCAGCTTTTAACACATAAATATTAAATTAATCATAGATTTTAGAAATACTTTGAGAACTAAGAAAAAGCATTAAAACCTTAAGGGTACAATCTTAGTCAGAATAAGCTGTAAAAACTTTTAGTCATGTTTGTTTTTTGCATTCTTTATTAAATTTTATATTAAGAGAAATTTTGAAGTTTTATTAGAGAACAGCATAATTGTCATTATGTACTAATTCTTCGAAGAAAATAGATTATTACACTTGCCCTTAAATAAGCAGTTTATATTACATGTTTTCTATAAAGATCAAACTGCTAATTATTTTTTCTATTTTTATGTTTTGAATATATTTAAAAAACAGACTAATGTATTTTATTTTCATTGGAGCTCTTTAAAACAAGCTATTGAGACGTTTGTGCAAAGTGCCTTACCAAATTTGAGTGACAGTATCATGACAGGAGTTGTGGATATTATAATTGCGGGACAACCAAGCGAATTACAAGATCTCATGTATTTCAAAGAAGAAGATTTTTTTGGAAAAATTGACAAAGGTGCAAGCAAGAAAGTTGTTTTCTTATATTCAGCAAAGCTTCTCAAAAGGTAATGTCTTTAAGTTTAAAAAGAAAAGTATCTGTAAAAATGTATTAAGGGTGTACTTATTTTCAACTATACAAACTGCTTATTTTCTGACTCATGTTTAAATTCATTTTTGCTCCCAAACACATCCAATTAGCAGGTTCTTTTATTCAGAAGCTATATAATGTGCTGTATTGGTAGATTTTTTGATTAGACAGATATTTTTAAAAATGCTGTCAAAGGTGGGCATTAAGTTTAAAAATAATTTGCAAAGAAGTATACCAGAATGGGAAAACAAGACTTTGTCTGTAATAGATGCTTGGTTGAAATTAGAGAGAACTGGATTTAATCTTTTGTTGCATGTTATTGGTTGCAAAAAAAATTCTAAAACTTTCAACAGTTTCCCCCCCCCCCCCCCCAAATAAAATATGATCCTTAAAAATTGATCCTGCATATCAACTCCAGAAAATTTTATATTTTGTATTAAAAGCATTGTTTAAAAATACATTCATTCTTTTAAAAATAAGATTTTAAAAAGAATTTAAGAAGTGAAGCATCTGGGATTTCAAAAGCCTAACATCATTGTTAATGTTGCTTTCCTTATTCACAATGTAATATATCTCGGATACTTTGCTGGCTACATTTATTCATAAAAAAATTGAATTTCTCATTGTATGGGAGGAAATTAATCATTGAATACCTTTTTTTAAATGCATTTATTTGAGGATCGACTATATTTTACTTTATAAAAGTTTGATAAGCTTTTCGTTAAACTAATTATGGAATATATTCTTTATCTCTGATCAACTGTTACCTTCTCAGACATTGCTTGTATTGGGGAGGGGGGAGGGATTGCTTAAGTGAAGCTTGACCATGTGTAAGTAGTTATGTTAAACAATCTTTCAATGTTTATTAGTTTGTTTTTTCCTTTATAGGAAACCAAAGAGCTGAAATAATTGAAATATGTGAAAAACCAGCAGAGGTGAAAACAGTAGTATCAACGTCAGAAGAATTGGCAATTGAAAGTATAAACACTGCACAAACAGAGCCATTTAATGTGTCTCAGTTGTCCATTTTCACTGGGGAAAATTGGGCAAATGATTTTAAGATACCGTATCAAAAATTTCCACCTAATGTCTTAAAACATTGCAGGGAAGGCTCCCAGCCCAACCCAGAAGAAAGAAGTCATATTGTAAGAATTTTAGCTTATGAGATCTCCAAATTAGCTAAAAAACCAGGGAAAAAAAACCTGGAAATAATTGCTTCAAAATTAATAAAGCAATACCCAAAATCTTTTCAAGATGTTATTGGAGATAAGCCATTCGGGAATGGCTATGCAAGCTTTCTGCGTAGCCTAACACTCAGATTTGATAATATGAATAGGCCAAAGAGAAGCTCTTTAGTAGCAATGTTGCCTGAAACAAAAGAAAAAGCTAAAAAACGGTGCATAAATTTTCAACCAGAGAATTTGCCAAATGAAGAGACTGAAAACACACAAAAAGAAAAACAAAAATGGCTCCAAACCCATTTTCATAGGAAAGAACAAAATGAGGATGAAGTTATTGAAGCAATGTCAACGACATTTGTGTCGCAACGTCTTACAATAAATACTGTGAAGTTAGTAGAAGAAGCGGTAAAAGAATGGCCTTATTTGGCATTAACAAACTATCTTCTAGCACATTTTAATACAGCTATGCAACCATACGAAACAGATTGGGACTGCATATTCCAAAAAAAAAAAAATACCTGAACTTTTGGGGTATTTAAAAAGTAAAATAACACCAGACACAACAAGTGAGTGCAATTCTATTGCTATCTTACAACTTCTGTGTGCATATTTCAAAGAAGTAAATACCATTGTCGAAATTTATAAGGTAATTTCTTTGTGCTGTAAGTTTTATATTACAGTATTTTCCTTTTATTTCGAATTTCATATTTTGAGTGCAAACTTCATTGATAATTTATACATCTTTCTATATGGATTTAATTTTTTAATAGGATTGTGATTCAATAGAAATAATCAACAAAGATACCTGTCCAGTGACACCGTTTATTGCAGTTTTTGGTAAGGATATTTATTTTCACTATTCAGTTTAATTTTTAAGAATTTGTTTTGAATGTCACTCAATTGGACAAAAAACAAAACAAAAAAAAATTGTAATGGGGTGGGAAGTTCTTATATTTTATTAACACTTACATTATAATTGGCATACTTGTTTTTTTTTTTTTTTTCGTTCTGCTTTTACTTAAATTATACACTGTCCAATGTCGTAATGAATTCATCTCCCCCCAAATAAAACAAATGACACATTACAGGGGTCAAATTAATCCTGAAATTCTTTTGAGATGTACATTCTTATTTTTAAATAGTCAGAAAATTAATATTTTTAACTTCTGTTTACTCTTCTTAACCCTTTGTATCCTAAATTTTGAATAAAAAAATTTCTTCACCTGAATAATTATTTATATTAATGTCGAAGATGATATCCAGAAAAACATACAATAATTTGATTTAGGTAATTTTTTCAATTAAAAAGGATTTAATAAATCAGTAGTTAGCCATTTTTGCAAAATATTTACAAGGATAATTAGTTTAATTAGCAAAAAGTACTGTTACTGAAATCTCTCAATTCTTATAAGAACAATGTAAAAAGTAAATTGCCCTTTTTTTTGCAGATTTCTCATTTTTTATTTTTTTTTAATCGATCAGCAATTTCTGCAGAGGTGCACAATGAAAAAAATCACGCAACGAAAAATCGCAATCCGTAAATAAGATCTGAAAATTCAGTCAATCATTTAAACAAATTGTGACTTTCATGAAGCGGTCATGCAGAAACTCACGATCGAGGAAGATTTGAATTTTGTCGAGCTATCGAGGAAGATTTGAATTTTGTCGAGCTATCGAGGAAGATTCGAATTTCGTCGAGCTGTCTGGGGAAGATTCGAATTTCGTCGAGCTGTCTGGGGAAGATTCGAATTTCGTCGAGCTGTCTGGGGGAAGATTCGAATTTCGTCGAGCTGTCTGGGGGAAGATTCGAATTTCGTCGAGCTGTCAGGGGGAAGATTCGAATTTCGTCGAGCTGTCAGGGGGAAGATTCGAATTTCGTCGAGCTGTCTGGGGGAAGATTCGAATTTCGTCGAGCTGTCTGGGGGAAGATTCGAATTTCGTCGAGCTGTCTGGGGGAAGATTCGAATTTCGTCGAGCTGTCTGGGGGAAGATTCGAATTTCGTCGAGCTGTCTGGGGGAAGATTCGAATTTCGTCGAGCTGTCTGGGGGAAGATTCGAATTTCGTCGAGCTGTCTGGGGGAAGATTCGAATTTCGTCGAGCTGTCTGGGGGAAGATTCGAATTTCGTCGAGCTGTCTGGGGGAAGATTCGAATTTCGTCGAGCTGTCGGGGGAAGAATCGAATTTCGTCGAGCTATCGGGGGAAGAGTCGAATTTCGTCGAGCTATCGGGGGAAGAGTCGAATTTCGTCGAGCTATCGGGGGAAGAGTCGAATTTCGTCGAGCTATTGACAAATCTCAAATTTCATCAAACAAGTGCAGAAATTAATCAGGAGTTTTGTTTCATAGTTGACTGCTAGGTGGCACCGCAGGCAATCGCCTTATCGAGTTGGAGGCTGAAATTCCATAATTAGTTAAAACTGTATTTGCATGTTAATACGCAATTTTTCTGCAAAGCCATATCTTGGTGAGAGAACGCCTGAAAACCAGATTTTAGCAGTTGACTTGTTGATTTACCATTGTTTTCAGGAATACTAAAATTGGGTCTGAAAGTGGTTTACATTTTAATATGCTAATAGTTTTGTCTAATCCTGGAATTTCAGCTTCCAGTTCGATGAGATGATTCTCTGTGCAGTCATCTCCTGCTTTATAGTCAGTACTGAAAACTGTTATTCAGTTATGTATTTTTATGTTTACAAAATATACTCATAATTATTTGCATATTTATAGGAACTAAATCGGCTGTAGTTTTCATCGAAAGAAAATGTTTTAGTCAGTATATAACTCCAGATGATGCTTTAAAGATGTGGTTTGTCTCTTATTTTGTCTTCAATCTTGTGTATCCAGAAGAGTGCCAGGTATCAATGGAATTTATTCAGAGGTAAGAGATATTCTCAAAGAATTTCGAGTTTTCAATTATTTCACTGAGGTAAAATTTAGTTTGTTGGTACAGTGCAAAGTATCAAATCCAGATGTTTGAAATTCAGATTTATCCAAAATCCAGACATTTTCCTAAGTGGCTCCCCCTTTTTTTTTTTTTTTTCTTTCTGTTCATTTTTGAAATATCTCAGCAAAAGGCAAAAATATATGTACACTGGTCATCAAAATTAAAGGATAATGAGAAAAAATATACTCACTAAGTCACAATGCCCCATGCTGGAATTATGTTAATTATATACAGTTGTACATAAAATTGCACTTCCATGAGCATGCATTAGCGTTCAAAATGTGCAAATTCAGTGATTGACAATGTGGTGCGCAATAGATGCATGTTTGAATTCAGATCTGTAGTGTTGTTTAAAGTGAATGATTTGAAGGCATAATTTAAGTGAACATCAAAGGTGGCGAACAATTGGTAGGATCAAGGGAGATCATTAATGTTTTTGTGTAGATTTGAGAATACAAATGTAACTGAATTAAATTTTAATGAAAGTTTATTAAAGCTAATATATGCAAAAATATTTTGTATTCGGCAAAATTCCTAAGAGTTTAATCAGGGTTCCTACGGGTCAGGGAATTCGAAAATTAGGCAAAAAGTCAGGGAATTTTTGATATACTACTTCCATCAGAATTTCTATTATCATAAATGAAGAAATTTTGAATTATTCATCCAATCTAAAATTTTTATATAAAATTTATGCAAACTATATAGCAATATGAAAAATAATTAATTTCTACCATATCTAGATTAAAGTCCATTGTGGAGGGTTCTACAATATATAAGCTGAATTTTTACTGAGAAAGGTTAGGGAAATTTTTTAATTAAGTCAGGGAAAACCTGGAAAAACAGGGAATTTTTTTACCAGAATTGTGTAGTAACCTTGTTAATACAAAATGGAATATACATGATTTTTTTATGTTGATGTTTTTGATATTAAACAATGTTCTTATTAGTCACTTCTGTGTGAGAAGCCCAGTTAATCTCAAGTGAATGTCTGGATTGAAGTTTACGTTGTATTTACTTGAAGTAATTTTTATGCATATTTTTGCACCAGATAATTCTTTCTACCCACCAAATATATAAAAAAATTCTGGAGTTCTGTGGCATTCTGTTTATATTGTATTCCCCAAAATTTAATGGGTAAAGCTCAATTTAAATGCTAATTTTTTTTTTCCTTGTAGGGGCTTGATAGGACTACCTGCAGACTCATCGAACAGCAAGCGTGGATGTAATAAAATTCTTAAACTTATTAAGGATTTAACAAATTATAAAACCATATGGACAATCACAGAGTGATTGTCCACATGTTTTTAGAATGTGATTGTCCACATATTACTGAAGAATAAAAATAACTTTTTCTATAGCTTCTTGTGATTTTTTTTTTTTAATTGAAATTTATGATTATAATGTTGCAATTTGTGGATGGGAGATAAATGTCATCAGGTAGATGTTTAATGCAAGTTTTGCACTCGTAGAAAATTGGATGTTTATCAATCAAGTTGGTGAATTTTGTAAAAATACTTAAATCAGCTAAATTTGTCTACATGCAAAAAAAATTTTCTATTTGTCTTGCCAACGAGTCTATTTTATGTATCATACGAATTTTTAATAAACACAAATTGAGGTCCTCATTTTCTCTGGATAGCTCTTATATTGAAGACAATTTACCCATTTTTGAAATTTTAAATTATATTAGCATAACCAGGTGGCCAGCTGAATTCAATTGGTTATCCCGTCAGATATAGATATGTCTTAAGTTTGAACATTTTTCAGAAAATGAAGAAATCTTCTGGCCAACATATATCCGTTAGCTTATGAAGTTGGACTAAATTTTGAGTTCAGATTTATAATATTGTCAACCAATACTTTATGAATATTAGACAGTTTTCTTGTTTTTTCTCCCATATGAGATATAAGCAAGCTGAATAAGGGTGCTATACAAGGAAGCAACATATATTTAATAATACCATATGTGTATTGTTAATAATGGAAATTGGAGAAGTCTGATAATGATAGTCAGGGAAAAATCTGGGAACTGTAAATTTCTATAGACACCATGATTTATGAAATTTCAGGGGTTTTTTGGGGGGTCTTTATTTTCCCTAGTATTCAATTTTATTTTACCACACTCAAAATTGGAAGGTATACATTGTACTTTTTTTTAATTTATTTTTTACTCTTGCATATTGTATTATATTTAATCTGAGCAAATTACTAAAATTTTTATTTATTGTTATGAAACTGACTATATTTGTATTGTAGTTTGTTACAAGAGTTTGGTTTTGCTCAGCAGTATATTTCATGGCAATAACTTGGTGAACTTGTTAGGATTTCATTTGAAATAATTTGCAACTAAAATAAGCTAACAGTAACAATAAAGTATTTGGATTTGAGTAAGTAATTTGGTCTATAATTAGTGAATTCACTTCTTTCCACTCTTCCTACACACTCCTGCATTTAATTTAAACTACATTATTGCCATCCATCACCCATGTTTATGTGCAATACATGACCATACATCCAAGTATGAACTATAAGTAGACCATTTTGAAAGCGAGCTCTGCAATGTAACTTAAGTATGCCATTATCATTTCTCATACTGTTGAAAATGTTAAGATTTTTAACCAGTTTTAAAGGTTGAAAAAATTTTAATATGCAAATAAAAGCTAATTAATTTTGTACATGAAATTGAATGTTTACAAAATGCATTAAATACGTACGATTTAGCAGCATAAGTTTCTGATATGATGGAGGTGACTTAAGGCTGTTCTCAAATCTAAAAGGGCAACTTTCTGACATAAGTTTTAATTTATTTTTGTTCAAAAATGCATGAAACTAGCAAGTGTTGTTCAGACAGTATGTAATTGAATTGTTTTTTGCAAACCCAATAGATTTTTCAGAAAATAGTGTTAAAGTGAGCGTTTTGAGCAAATTTCCGTACGGGGGAAGAATAGCTTCTCAAGAAAGGTTGAAAAACGAGTTTCTCGTGTGATCAAAATCGCTTATAACTCAATAGGTAATTTATTTTAATTTTTCAACTACATTTCAGCAGTGAAATTACGCTTGAAATTATTGAATATTAATGATGTGAATTATCACACTGCTAACAAAGCGTAAACCAACTTAGTGAAAAATGTCCGAGCCGGGAATCGAACCCGGGTCCCTGGAATAGATTTCCAGTGCTCTACCACTAAACCACAAGGACGATGTCCAGCCTGGCATTTCTCACTTATATAAGTCGGTAAGGCTGCTATCGCAGCACAAGATGGAGAAGTCTTCATGATTTATTTATCAAGAAATGGAAAACACAGTTCTATCCCAAATCGTTTCTGTGGCCAGGCTTTCCCGTTTTATATCCTTTCGCTAAAATATTTTGTGCTTATTGAGCAGAGCGGTTAAAAACAGCCAGTATGTATGGCAGTAAAACAGTATGGCATTATAATTTCTCGTATTGTTGAAAATGTTAGATTTGTCAAACAAGTTACAAAGTTTGTCATACGAGACATTCAATGTGTTACCATACTGGCCAATTTCTTTAAATCTCAGATTTAATTTAATGAATGTAATCAAATGGATTGCAAATGACTAACCTTACAGAATTAATACAAATTTAATTAGAAAAATTCTTTTTCAAAGTAGCATTTTATTTAAAAGCATTAAGGTTAGAAGCATTTGTAATAAGTGTCCTAAAAAGGACTGACTGATTTTAAAATTCAATGTGCAAATGGCGACAGCTTTTTTTAAATCTTGCAGAAGGTTTATGTAAGAATACAAGCTTTTTTTTCTGAGATTCCTGGTTTTAGTTCAAAGTAGGAACGATAGATCATGCAGCTAAGCGTTAGGTACTAACTCAGGACTAAATTTTTAGCCTCTCTTCTCCCAGCATTAATGCAAAGAGCTTAAATATATGGAGCGAGTCCAATGCACTCCATCGATTTAACCTTCTTTTGCATCAATGCTAGGTGAAGAGTGGCCAAAAAATTGGGTTTGATTTAGCACTGATAGCTTGCAGTTGCTATTTGGAACTAAAACTGGTAATTGCAGTAAACAAAACTTAGGTCATCTTACGTAATCATCCTGCGAAAGTAGCACTTGCAAATTACTAAATTTTAAAATCAGTCATTCTAAAACTTCTGTCTAGTACAAATTATTTCTGCTCAGACTGTTTTTTAAATGTATGGGAAAATTCTGGCAGCAAAAGTTGCCAGAAAATTTCTGTTTGCACAAGAAATATCTGTGCACACAGACTGTTCTTGTATGTACAGGAAAATTCTGGCAGCAAAAGTTGCCAGAAAATTTCTGTTTGAGCAAGAAATATCTGTGCACACAGACTTTTCTTGTACATACAAAAAATTCCTGGCAGCAAAAGTTGCCAGAAAATTTCTGTATATACAAGGAATTTCTGTGCACACAGACTTTTCTTGTACATACAGAAAATTCCTGGCAGCAAAAGTTGCCAGAATATTTCTGTATGTACGAGAAATACCTGTACATACAGGAAATGTCTGGCAGCAAAAGTTGCCAGAGAATTTCTGTATGTGCGAGAAATATCTGTGCATACAGATATTCTGTATGCACAGACATTTCTCGTACTTACAGGATTTCTGTGGCAACTTTTGCTGCCAAACATTTTCTGTTGTTTTACAGAATTATTTTTTACAGTGTAGTTTCTAAATAAGAAAATTTCTTAGTTTGATGCGATTGAGAGCAAAAATGAATTTAAAAATGAATCAGAAAATAAATAGTTTAGATTAAAATACATCCTTAATATTTCAAAAATAAAGTTTCCTCTGTATAAAACGATAGTATTTTTGTTCTAAAAAAATTTTTCCGCTAGAAGAAAAAACCTCTTTGCTGGTCTTTAACGCATGAAATTAAACAAATATTCAAAATTCAAGGGGGGGGGGGGGAATGTGTAAAACGATAACTGGATCGGAAAAATATCTACCACTACCGTTTCATTGTGTAGCATAATAAGTAACAATATTTGAGTTTCCAGCTAGCGCAGTCGTGGCCCAGTGGATAAAGCGACAGCTTGGAAGCCAGTAGGTCCCGGGCTCGAATCCTGTCAAGGGTAAGTTTGAAATTCTGATGTAATGTGAGTTAATAAATCCTGTAAAATGTAATGGACTTTGGCAGTTCCCTAGTCAGTTAAATATGCAGTTTCCCCTTCCATAAAAGCTTATTATTATTATTTTTTTTTAATACAGAAATTTCCAAAAAAAAATTAAATTCTTCAACGGAAGATAATTCCCATTAAAATACGTAAATTGATGTAAATTGTACTGGTGTTTTGATTGGCGGTACAATTTCCATATTATAATAGATTTTTTTTAAAGTATATAATGCTTATTAAAAAAAAAAAAAAAAAAAAAAAAAAAAAAAAAAAAAAAAAAGAAAAAAAAGAAAAAGACTGCTTTTGCATAGAAATGAAAGGTGGTCAAAGATGGATGCGATTCAGACGTTTGAAATGTCTTAAATTCAGATGCATATAAGCGTCTTAAAAATTAAGACACTTTAAAATGTCTGAAAATTGAACACTCCGTTTCAGACGCTTATGTGTCTGAATTTCAGACATTTCAGTTTACAGTGTGTCTACTGTACTATGTTTAAAATGTCTTCTCAAATCCAGTCAATACCTTTGAATAGTTTGTAAATTAATATTTTTTTTCGTAGATTATTTAAAATTATAAAGTGAACTTACTATGGACTTTTTCTTTTCTTTCCTATGTATTGTATTAAATTTTTTTTTTAATTAAGGCGGTTCTCAAACCCCCTGCTCAACATCGCAAAACTTTTATTCATTTTTAAACGAAAATGCCTAAAATTGGTAGTTTAACAATTAAAGCCAATTGGAATCGAATAGTGTATTCAATTAAAATATATATATATATATATATTACGTATAGATTTATAAGAGATTCTTGTTATGTGACGACAACTTTTCCCCCTTTCTCGCGCTGCATGAGGAAATTCCGTTCAAAACGCCTATTTTGACAGTATTTTTGAAAGAGCTCGTACCTTTAGAAAAAAATGGAAAATCTCATTAGATTACCTAGCTTCTGAATAAGAACACCTGCCAACTGCATGCGTTTTGAACAAAAATTAATTCAGAATTTCGCCAAAAAGTATCTTCATTGGATTTAAGAACGTTCTCAAATCAAAAACTGTTCAATGATTTCACAAATAGCGACAACGCAGGAAAGGAAAATTATTGTCGTACTAAGTCAACAATCGCTTATAACTTAAGATGTACTTAATTTATCGGAAATTTAAAAAAAAACTGTTCAATTATAAATTATAAATAATCCACCCTCAACAGCTTGAAATTTTCTGAGATATTTTCAGGCTCATTTTTAAAAGTAAAAACATGAAACCTGCTGGGGTGATTTTTGAAGAGTTGTATAAGGTGCCGTGTGATTTCATTTTTCGCTCAATTATTTACAATTTAATTTTTAAACAATTGTTTTCTCAGAATAACCATTTTTTTTATTCCCTGATCTCCCGCCTCTCAAAATTCGATTTAAAACACCAACTTTGACAACATTTTTACGATATTTTGTGCATTTATCAAAAAATCGAGAAGCACGGCACATTGTGTAGTTTCTAAACAAGAAAATTTCTTAGTTTGATGCGATTGAGAGCAAAAATGAATTTAAAAATGAATCAGAAAATAAATAGTTTAGATTAAAATACATCCTTAATATTTCAAAAATAAAGTTTCTTCTGTATAAAACGATAATATTTTTGCTCTAAAAAATTTTTTCCGCTAGAAGAAAAAACCTTTTTGCTGGTCTTTAACGCATGAAATTAAACAAATATTCAAAATTCAAGGGGGGGAAATGTGTAAAACGTTAACTGGATCGGAAAAATATCTACCACTACCGTTTCATTGTGTAGCATAATAAGTAACAATATTTGAGTTTCCAGCTAACGCAGTCGTGGCCCAGTGGATAAAGCGACAGCTTGGAAGCCAGTAGGTCCCGGGTTCGAATCCTGTCAAGGGTAAGTTTGAAATTCTGATGTAATGTGAGTTAATAAATCCTGTAAAATGTAATGGACTTTGGCAGTTCCCCAGTCAGTTAAATATGCAGTTTCCCCTTCCATAAAAGCTTATTATTATTATTTTTTTTTAATACAGAAATTTCCAAAAAAAAATTAAATTTTTCAACGGAAGAAAATTCCCTTTAAAATACGTAAATTGATGTAAATTGTACTGGTGTTTTGATTGGCGGTACAATTTCCATATTATAATAGATTTTTTTAAAAGTATATAATGCTTATTAAAAAAAAAAGAAAAAAAAAGAAAAAGACTGCTTTTGCATAGAAATGAAAGGTGGTCAAAGATGGATGCGATTCAGACGTTTGAAATGTCTTAAATTCAGATGCATATAAGCGTCTTAAAAATTAAGACACTTTAAAATGTTTGAAAATTGAACACTCCGTTTCAGACGCTTATGTGTCTGAATTTCAGACATTTCAATTTACAGTGTGTCTACTGTACTATGTTTAAAATGTCTTCTCAAATCCAGTCAATACCTTTGAATAGTTTGTAAATTAATATTTTTTTTCGTAGATTATTTAAAATTATAAAGTGAACTTACTATGGACTTTTTCTTTTCTTTCCTATGTATTGTATTAATTTTTTTTTTTAAATTAAGGCGGTTCTCAATCCCCCTGCTCAACATCGCAAAACTTTTATTCATTTTTAAACGAAAATGCCTAAAATTGGTAGTTTAACAATCAAAGCCAATTGGAATCGAATAGTGTATTCAATTAAAATATATATATATATATATATATATATATATATTACGTATAGATTTATAAGAGATTCTTGTTATGTGACGACAACTTTTCCCCCTTTCTCGCGCTGCATGAGGAAATTCCGTTCAAAACGCCTATTTTGACAGTATTTTTGAAAGAGCTCGTACCTTTAGAAAAAAATGGAAAATCTCATTAGATTACCTAGCTTCTGAATAAGAACACCTGCCAACTGCATGCGTTTTGAACAAAAATTAATTCAGAATTTCGCCAAAAAGTATCTTCATTGGATTTAAGAACGTTCTCAAATCAAAAACTGTTCAATGATTTCACAAATAGCGACAACGCAGGAAAGGAAAAATATTGTCGTACTAAGTCAACAATCGCTTATAACTTAAGATGTACTTAATTTATCGGAAATTAAAAAAAAAAACTGTTCAATTATAAATTAATTCAACAATCAAGCCCGCATGTACCATGTTCTTTTGTTTTAAAAATAGTAGAAAGTTTTGCTTGTTGAGTACAGCAAAATATGCTTTTGAGAACCTCTTTATAAATTAAAAAAAAAAAGAAAAGTCCGCTAATATATGGAAGATAAATTGCCTTCAATTACGTTGGTCAGGAAATGGGATGAAAAAGCGACTATATAGTTTTCCTATGCAACAATTCGGTCAACATTCGCAATCTATGCAGAGATAATAACAAAAGAAAGATATTGGAGATCAATGCATCTGTTCCGAAAGTGATATATCATTCTTGTGTACATCTTTCACGGGTGTTTTACATCCTGTCCTGTCGCTACTTATTTTAGTTAATGATACTATGACTACGCTTGACAAGTGCAATAAATTTTCTGGGATGGTCATTCAATGTCTATGTTTCACGGGATCTGATTTTCTTTCAAAAGCAAGGGATGCTTTTTTATTATGGGCTACAATTACAAGTCGTAAATCTGCAATTATGTTTTTGCAGCTGAAGTGAAATTTGAAACTTATGATAATTAAGAATGTTGCCTGAAATTGCTCCCTTTTTCCCATGAGGAAATTCTTTTGATACACAAATTATACAATTATCTTGTGTGAATGCAATAGTATGGGATTTGGAAATTTTATAAATCCCAATAGAAATGTTTTACGTTTTTGACCCTACTAATTTCTGACTTGTTGTTGTTGTTACCTTTTTTACTTCTTTCTTGCAATAACCATACAGTTGATTAAAAATTTAACTTTATAAAATATTTTTTACTGATACTATGCTTTTATTCAGATAACATTTTAATCATTTGAGTGGCCGGACCTGTGATTGGGAACATCCTTCTCCTAGCCCTACTCTATCTCGATTGATTCTTATTATAATAAACTTTACAATGAACAACGCAGATAAGCCAGTATTTTACAACATCTGCTAGTTGCGTGCATTTCTGAATAAAAATAAATTAAAACGTATGTCATAAAATTGCCCTTTTGGATTTGAGAACAGCCTTAATAAGTAATAGAGAAATATTTTCACAAATCTGCTTTTTATTATACCGCTTAAAAAGTTATCACGTTTTTAGCCCTCCCTTTTTTTTTTTGTAAACTACATTAATATTTTAATGAAACCCTATTTGAATGTTGAAACATCCAAGATTCTAAGCTAAGTAATCATTAACGTTGCTATTGTGTATTTTCTTTCTTGCGAACATACAATAATTTAAAAATACGCTGCAAAATTATCCCATAAATATGTATGCAGTATTCTTTAAAAGAATCTTAATTGTATGTTAAGGCTGTTCTTAACTGCTCTGCTCAACAAGTGCAGAACGTTTTGACACATAAGACATAAGTGCGGGATGCGCCTAAGGGAGAAACGCCGCAACCGTGGGAAAGATACTTTTGTCGACACCGTCACATTGACCCAACATTAATCAAAGTTTTCTGGACAGTTTAAGGTGCCTCATTTTTAATAAGTTAAGATGCCCAAAGTTTTATTTAAAATATTTAAATCAGATTTTAAATATTTTTGTGTAATTTTTTTATTCAGCAGACGTCCAGTCAAACTATGTAATCGCAAGGCTTTTTTTATTTTTTGGTAAAGGCAGAAGATCTTTCAGAAAACACTGTCTAGGTGGACGTGTTAAACCGAATTCCCGCTCCGGCAGCCCGAGAAAGGCAAAAAACTTGTCATGTGACCAGAATCGCTTATAACTCGATAAGAAATTTATTTGTCAAAAAAGGGTAAATGTGTTGCGATTTCAAATCGCTTCAATAGTCAGCTTTCCAAATTTATGCAGTTACGTTTAAAAGTGAATCAGAAAATGCGCCAGAAAGTTTCGTGTTGTTGAGCAGGGGGCTTGAAGAACAGTCTTAAGGAATATTTATTTTATCCCAATTTCATGCACGCGAAAAAGTAATCGTAAACGCCGCACTTAAAAAAAAATTACTTTCAAACTCATAAACGCTACGGCGTTTGTTCCATAAAATACGGTGCTATATATATAAATTTTTATAAATGGAAAAAATAAACAAGTAAAATAAACACCCAGTTTAGCGATTTAGTGCCAAAATATAGAATCTACCTCCTTTCTCATACCACACACCGTGACAGGTAAGGCTTCCCAAACTTCCCCAGCACCAGTGAAAATTGTTACATTTTAACTGATCTTCAGCAAAAGGCGGGGTCTGGAAGTTGAATAAACACTGTTAAGGGTCCTGTCCCTGCAAGCGAAGACACTCGCGAGTTATTGCTAATCCTATGAGAGACCATTTCGCTGATTTCTCATTCGCATTTGCAAATTTTTGAATTTTTCTTTTTGCACATGATATTTGAGATCATAATGAAGGGTATCCGTTGATTAAATTTTCGATTTTTGTTCCTGTTTGATTATGATATGACTTACAATTTAGGAACGTGAAAAACGGAGGTGTTTTTTCATTCAAAGCTTTGTAAAATGTTACCTATAAAAGATTCGGAAAATTAAACGATAAAACCCCCTAGCTTAAACTTTGATCTTTTCAGATAATTTTGTTTCACAATTTTATACCAATTAGGGAATGTAAAGTCAGCGAAACCGATTGGGATTTTTAACGAAAATTTAAGCACATTCTGTAAAATGTCCACTCCCGATAGATTCCGCCTATTTCACATTGATTGATGAGAGAAACCGATCTGCTCCAGAGGTCTGTTTGTAAAAGAGGAGAATCTATTCAACTATAGCACGCACATCTGTTTTTAATACTGGGCAAGACTGTAGCGTTATCTCAGCAGGTTTCTTTTTTTTTTCTTTTTTGAATCTTTACGTCTAAACAATTTTACCGAAAAATCAACTGTTTCTACTGATGGTTTCATCTATAGTCCAAGCAAATGTATTGCGATCCATATTTTCTAGATAAAACTATGAAATCAAATACAAATGAAAAAAGAAAAAAGATTTTTAAAACATTCTTTTCATTTACGAGTTCATTTGATAAAACTATTTTAATTTGCATTACATTTGTTTTGTGCAAGAAAATTAAAAGCCAAACCGAAAATTTAATTGTCACAAAAGTTAATTAAAATGAACTCAACGACTACTACCACTAGTTGTAAAAAAAAGAAATATTGAAATCAAAATAAGAAACTGAATTTCTTTATTCAAAAATTAACTAATGCTGTCACCGCTACTGTTTATGAATTTTTTGTGATCGGGATGAAAATCGGTTGTACTGTAGAGAAATGTCCGAAAAACACGCTGATGCAGACAGTTTTTAAATCGAATGTTAATTTTAAGCAATATTTTATGTTAAAGTTGGTCAATTTCGTTTCATTAAAAAAGTTTTATAGGAACAAAAACTATACATAGGAACAGGGCTTAATTTCTAACGAAAAAAGTACCGGAGCCCTAATATTCTGCAGTTATAAAACCGTAGCTTCCCCCCACCTTCCACCGACGTCAATTCAATACATATATTTATATTTCATACATTGTTTGCAAAATTTGAAGTTACTTTTTTTTCTTTATTAAAATTAAAGTTTTAAATATATCTAGCTGCATATGTGCTTAACTGTCAACTATTCCACTTTTTAGTTTATCACTCCTTCCGAATAGAAATCTTTACCTAATTTTAATGTTAATTAGTTGCAGAATTCTGCAATTAAAAAAAGGTAAAGATTATGATTAGGAAACAGGGTTAATACCAAGCAGGAATTGCTCGCAGCATGCATATATATAATATATAATGAATGAATAACTAGCAAAAACATTTACAAGAAAATTTTTCAGAAAATCATACGCGCCGTTTCATGTCCATCTGCTACGTGTGCGGCACTCTACTTTACATATAAGTGTTTTGATAGAAAATAATGTAGCAACTTGGAGATGGGAAGGAAAGGAAAGAGTAATTTAGGCATCGTTTTTTTCGGAACCGCTATTACACTGGGCTCCGGAGCCCTGTATTTATGAGCTCCGGTGAATTCCGTCCAATGTTTAAATATTTACTAAAAACAGATACGTACCGCCCTTCATCTAGCCAGTTCCGCTAACAGTCTTTTCGCCCAATGTAATGAACGTTGCCCTCTTTTCAATAAAGTTTAAACTGAATTCTCAGAGCATTTTAGCATTTTTCATTACAAAAAGCTACTTTTGCAGCCGTTCGGAGGAAAGCGATTTCAAAAAATTTTGGTATATTTTCATCGATCATGACCCCCAGACCACGAAACCACCCTCCGTTCAAAATTGATATATATATATATATATATATATATATATATATATATATATATCCATATATATATATATATATATATCCATATATATATATATATATATCCATATATATATATCTGACCTATGTCACACTGTAACTCTCGTATTTATGAACCGATTTGGATGTAATTCGGTGTGTACATAGTACATACGAATGTCTCGACCGAGTTCGTTGGCCAGCTTCATCCGCCATTTTGTTTCAAAATGGCGGCCATTTAAAATTTTTTAAAAAATTAAAAATTTGAAATGTGGTACCAAAAAATTGAAAATGGAAAAATATTTTTTCTTATGTATTTAATCTTTATACAAAGACTCCAGAGCAGTTTTTGTTTCGTCTATCTCTTAAAAAATGGCTGAGTTATAGCATTTTGAATTTCTAGCGTGGCTGACATTTTGAAACGTCCTGAATTTTGTCACGCGATAAAAGGCGTATTTATGAACCGATTTGGATGTAACTTCGTTTATACGTAGTACATGCCAATGTCTCGACCGAGTTCGTTGGCCACCTTCATCCGCCATCTTGTTTAAAAATGGCGGCCATTTAAATTTTTAAGAAAAATTTGAATTTGAAACGTGGTACCAAAAAATTGAAGATTGAAAAAATATTTTTTCCTTATGTGTTTGACCTTGATAAAAAGATTCGGGAGCAGTTTTTGTTTCGTCTATATCTTAAAAAATGGCTGAGTTATAGCATTTTGAATTTCTAGCGTGGCTGACATTTTGAAACGTTCTGATATTTGTCACGTGATAACAGACGTATTTATGAACCGATTTGGATGTACCTTGGTGTGTACATAGTACATACAAATATCTCGACCGAGTTCGTTGACCAGCTTCATCCGCCATCTTGTTTCAAAATGGCGACCATTTAAAAAATTTAAAATTTAAAATAAGACACCAAAAAATTGAAAAATGGAAAAGATTTTTTTTGTATGTGTTTGACCTTAATACAATGATTCTGGAGAAGGTTTTGTTTTATCTATATCTAAAAAAATAGCTGAGTTATAGCATTTTGAATTTCTATTGTGGCTGACATTTTAAAACGACCTGATTTTTGTCACGCGATAACAGGCGTATTTATGAACCGATTTGGATGTAACTTGGTCTGTACATAGTATATACCAATGTCTCGACCGAGTTCGTTGACCAGCTTCATTTGTCATCTTGTTTCAAAAGGGTTGCCATTTTAAAAAAATGTAATTTAAAATTTAAAATGAGGTATTAAAAAATTGGAAAATGAAAAAGATTTTTTTTATGTGTTTGGCCTTGATACAAATATTCTGGAGCAGTTTTTGTTTCTGAAAATTTGTTCTTTTGTTTATATCTTAAAAAATGGTTGAATTATAGCACTTTGAATTTCTAGCATGGCTAGCACTTTGAAACGATCTTGTATTTGTCACGCGATAACACACGTATTCGCCTATTTCGATGGAAGAAGGCATGTGGTAAGTATGCATTAATATCTCGACCAAGTTCGCTGGCCAGCTTCATCAGCCATCTTGTTTCAAAAGGGTTGCCATTAAAAAAAATGTAATTTAAAATTTAAAATGAGGCATTAAAAAATTGGAAAATGAAAAAGATTTTTTTTATGTGTTTGGCCTTGATACAAATATTCTGGAGCAGTTTTTGTTTCTGAAAATTTGTTCTTTTTTTTATATCTTAAAAAATGGTTGAATTATAGCACTTTGAATTTCTAGCATGGCTAACACTTTGAAACGATCTTGTATTTGTCACGCGATAACACACGTATTCGCCTATTTCAATGGAAGAAGGCATGTGGTAAAGAGTACATCAATATCTCGACAAAGTTCGTTGGCGAGCTTCATCAGCCATCTTGTTTCAAAATGGCGGCCATTAAATTAAAAAAAAATATATATTTAAAGTGAGGTGCAAAAAAATTAGAAATTGTAAAAGGTTTCTTTCTTAAGTATTTGACCTTGATATAAGGATTCAGGAGCATTTTTTGTTTGTCTTTATCTTAAAAAATGGTTCAGATATAGCAGTTTCAATTTCTAATGTGGGTGACATTTTGAAAAATCCGATTTTTTGCCTGTGACAGCACTCGTATATATCAACCGATTCCGATGTGAGTGAGCATGTGCACAGCAATTACTAAGGTCTCGACCAAGTTCACTGGTTAGCCTCATCCACCATGTTGTCTTAAAATGGCAGGCACTTAAGAAATCGCCGAATTCGGCAGCCGAATATAAGTTACTTTAAATAAAAGCAGCTTGGATATAGCTAACTAATTTCGCGAAATTATCATTCATAATGATTTAGTATTGATAAAAATTAGTATTGAATCTCCTGTATTCGGTTTCCACTAAATTGAGCTTCGTGTGTTTGAATAATATAAGTTGGCTGTTTTAAAATAAGGAATATGAAAGCTACCTCTTTCTCCCGGCAGCTTTTTCAAGAAGGCTCACGTTTTGAGCACCTTATCGCCAGAGTAAGGGTTGGCGCGGGGATGAATTCAACGCTACGCACCCTTTTTTGTTCGTGACGTCGTACGCGTAGCGAACAGCAACCCCATTCCTTTGCTGAGAGGAAGATATGTGCTTTTTTTCATTTGTTTTTTTCCGCAAATGTAAAAAGCTAGACGAAATGTTATTTCACCGTGGTTTGCAATTAGAACCTTGCTTAAAACAAAGATCTTTTTCGGATTAAAATAACTTTTAATTGCACAAATATATATAATTCAAACATAAGTTATTTTTTCAGTTCTATAATATTCATTTATTTCATTAATTCGCTATATGTTCGAAGAAATTGAGAACGTATTTTAAAAACAGAAGTAAAAATTTTCTTTAATAAATATAATTGTATTGATCATGTTTTTATGACACAATTGAACATAGTTTTATTAGTATTATTACTGAATTAATTTAGTTTTTTTTTATTATTATTATTAAGCGGCATAATTGTGTGACGTGTTGATTGCATTAATAAAACATATTTTCACTGAAGTAATTCATTAAAACTTAATTGTTTTTAATTTAATTGCGATTAGAAGTTAATAGGAAGTTGAAACTAAAATCAATTCGATTATAATTAGATTGAACGATAAAGCATAAATTATTTAGCGGAATCCTGCAATTAAATCTATCAGCTAAAATAATTGCAGGTTGATGCATGCAATTAAATCAATTACTATTAACATTTTAATATTGTTAAAATTTTATCATTATTTGAGTTTTTATGAAAAAGACATTGGTCTGTCCGTAGTGTACAAAATTGAAAATCTTTAAAATTCTTCAGTTTTTATTTTAAAATTTTTGCCATATTTTTAAATATTATTTCGCCTTAGTTGTTTTATTTATTATTTAAAAATAATAATTCGTCATGTTTGAATAAATCATGTAAATTCTTCTCTCGAATGAAATCCCCCCCCCCCCACACACACACACTTTATGTTTCGTCATTCTGCACACATATTACTCTATTTATTAAGTTGAAGTGGCAATAAAATAATGCTCAATCGTCTGAGGCAACCTCCCATTTCGAATTTTCTCCCCCCCCCCCTCTCCTCCATCACACTATTTTTTGCCCATTTAAAATTCATTGTTGTCTTGCAGAAACTTATCCATAACAGTGCATAAAGTTTACTGTTTTGCTCTATCTATTGATTTTTAAATAATAAATTTACCATAAAAAAAGATAAGGAAACAAATAGAATGAAAGATTTAAAAAATAATAATAAGGATTAACCTTTTGTGCACACTATTTCATTTTTTTTTTTAATTCATTATAGTTTTTTAAATTTTCTGTCCCATTTATTACTTTGAAGTAACTATAAGTAAAATACCAATTATTAAAATTCTGACCCCCCCCCCCCGAAAAAAAAGAAAAGCTTGTTTTTGTTTCACCCCCCACCCCCCACCCCCCCAAAAAAGAGAAAAAAAGTTAAATATTCCAAGTTTTTAATTTTTTGGTCTGTTTTTTCTATTTGTTTATTGATAAATTTAACTATTTAAATCTATAGCCCCTCACTATCATATACAGTTTAAAAAAAATTTCTAATGATTTTATTTGTTACTTTGAAGTAACAAGAGATAGTCCAATCTTCCTTCTACCCCACATCCCCTTAAAAATTTTATCCCACATTAAAAAGACAATTTCTAAACATCCTGTTTGGGGATGTGAAAGGTTTTTTTTTTCTTTCTTGGTTTGGCCTATTTTCACTCGACTTTGGAGGCTGTTTCTGCAGAATGAATTGGTATTAAATTAATTATATAAGTTCATCGCAGAAAATATAGTAATTTTCTGCCACAGGTATTTTTTAAAACCTGTGTTTATATACATCAAAATGCACTGAAACTGCATTAATTCATGATCACCATAAATCCATCTTTATATGTAATCAAATATCTAAATATATGAAGGTAATGAGTTTTTGTTTAGGAGGTATGGATTTAATAATGCTCAACTGAATGAAAATTTAGATTTTTGAGGGGATCAAATAATCAAAATTTTAGTCTATATCATCAAAAGTAATAAAGGCCTTCGATAAAACAGAGTATAAGAATTCGTAATACAATTTCTTTCGAAGAAGATTTTTTTTCATCTAGAACACATAACTGAAAATATTTCTTTAATTTAGGTAGGACTGTTATTCTAAAATATGCTAGTTCGTCTTCCGCCATTTCGGTTCAAAACAAAACACAAGACGACGATTGGCGTTAGAGCTGGCTGAACGCTCTCGCTTTCGCCAACTCGCCAAGGCTGGTGCTGATTTCGTGAGCCTTCTTGAAAAAGCCTCCCGGCACTGGCCGGAAGGACTTTTTTTTTTTTTTTAATGGATTTTTAACGTTCCGCTGCGATATTTTTGACATTCATAAAAGGAATTCGGTTACAATGTTGCGAAGTCCACTATAGCAAATTTTATTCTCTACTAATTTTGTGTTTTAAGCAGTGTTTTTTTTTTTCGTTTTTTTTTTATTATCGACAAGAAAAAATTTCAAGTACATTTAAATATTGTCACGCTGTTTTAAATATTACGGACTTGATATAAAATGTAGATAAACCCATCCTCCCTCCTCCCCGCCCGACAAGTAGCCGATAGGCTCTGTTCTCGAAGCTGGGTAGATGCCAGGTGGTGGGTTTGAACCAAATCGCGCCCGTCGGCCTAATCGTTCGGAGTTTTTCGTGATTTTCTTCGAACCTTGGTTTTCCATGCGTAAATACGGTTTAGGTTCCCTTAGAAAGACCCCCACGGAGGGCACCCCCCCCCCTTTCGGGCCCATATCCCAAGTGTAGATAATCGGCCGTCATAAAACAACACCTCCCTCCTCCCCTGTTGAGAAGCAAGTGTGCTAAATGAAAAATACCCTTATGTAATACTATATATGAAGATCTGCATATGTTTAAAAAATTATCAGAAAATGTTCCCTGCTTTAAGGGGGGTGGGGTGGGGTGGGGGTTAAAGGGAGCAAATTAAAAATAGATCATCCGGTCTCATACCTATATTCTTAGAAAATAACTTTCCAAAATTTTACCTGAATGTGATGTTTTTATTCTGATTATCTGAATCTTACAAAAATTTATCGTTGAGGCAGTGATAAGTTTTGAGATACGTTTTTGCACGCTCCCTCCCTCTATTAGGAAGCAAGAATGCTGAATTTCAAAATATCGTCTGCATCTAGAATTCATATTCTAAAGCTTACGATCAGACCATTCGGTACCATCAACCTTATCTAATATGTAAATTGTGGATGGAATTTTTTTACATAAAAAAATTCTACGATCAATGAAAGAATTTTTTTTTTTTAATTATAGGAACTAATTTTAAATGTAGTAAAATATCGAGCATTTAACAATAAATTTAGGTTTGGAACAGTATTGCAAATATGATTATATATATAACGTAAAAAAATGAAGAAAAGGAAAATGCGTTTTTAATATTTGCTTATTTCTTGTATTCAATAAATATATTTTGTGTTAAAAAATTTGTGTGTTCATTTTTGATGATTTTTTATAAATGCATAGAGATTTTCGACGCCAATTTTAGCGATTTTCCACGTTTTGCGGCGAATTTTTCTTGAAACTCTTCTCGTTTACAGTGTTTCAGCCCGCAAAAATAAATTTTATCCTCTGCGAATTTTGAATAGCAGGGTTTTTCTTCCTCTGCTTTGCGACGATTTTTCCACATTAGTAAAAATAATTCCAGTTTTAATCTTTTCCTCAATCTAATAAACTTTGCCTTCTTTTCAATAAAGTTTATTCTGAATTCACAGAGCAATTTTTGAATTTTTGTGATTTTTAGGGATTTTTAACGTTCCGCTGCGATATTTTTGACATTCGTAAAAGGAATTCAGTTACAATATTACGAAATCCACTATAGCAAATTTCGTTCTCTACGAATTTTGAGTTTTTAACTTCCCCCACCCTCCCCCCTTTTTTTTCTCTTTTACTATCGGCGGAAAATTTTTCAAATGCAGTTAAATATCGTCACACTGTTTCAAATATTCCGGACTTAATATAAAATGTAGATATACCCATCCCCACTTCTCCCCTATTCAGAAGAAAAGATGTCAAATTAAAAATATCCTTATGTAATACTATATATGAAGAGATGCATCTTTAAAAAATTATCAGAAAATGTCCCCTGCCTTTAGGGAGTCGGGAGTAATGGGAGCAAATTAAAAATAAATCATCCTATCTGGTACCTATATTCTTAGAAAATAGCTTTGAAAATTTTATGTGAAAGTGATGTTTTTATTTTAAAAATATCATTGAGGCAGTGATAAGTTTTAAAATGCGTTTCTGCACGTCCCCTTCCTAAGAAGCAAGAATGCTGAATTTCAAAATATTCGTCTGTATCTAGCATTTATATTCTAAAGCTTACCATCAGACCATTCTGTGCAATCAGTCTTATCTAATATGTAAATTGTGAATGGAATTTTTTATATAAAAAAATTCTACGATCAATCAAAGAAATTTTTTTACTGGAACTCATTTTAAATTTAGTAAAATATCGAGCACTTAAGAGTAAATTTAGGTTTGGAACAGTATTGCAAATGTGATTATATGTAAATGGCGTAAAAAAAGAAAAATGCATTTTTAATGTTTGCTTCTTTCTTGTATTTAATAAATATATTTGAGTTAAAAGATTTGTGTATTCATTTTAACGGAGACTCCCGAATACTGAACACCTTTATTTAACAAACCATAATGTTGGGTTGGATATTTTGCAGACACAGGATTTTATTAAAGCATGAGCAAACTGGGCGATGTCTCTGCCCCCACTCCTTTGATTTTGATGAGTCCTCAAATTTTGTATCCAATTTTTGTAAAGCTGTATTTATAATCTCTTTCAACTTTGTAGTGATTATAATCAATATTTTGAACTTTTATGTCAGAATAATATTAAAAACAAAATATATATTCATCTAAATTACAGAAAATCTCTCAATAGCGCTTCGGGAATGTTGAATTTGTCCGTTATTCATGGCGTTGAAAGATACCCCCAGAAGAGAGTAGTAGTAATTTCAGAATTTCAAACATCAAAGAATATTTTTTTCTAAATGTTAAGATATGCTCTCTTTTTGTCAAATCAAATGCATATTTGCATACTTCTATAATATTTACAAAGCATGCAATTGTATAGCTCTATGGTTTTACTGCAGAGTTGGGCAAATTTGTAATCTCAATTATCCGCAATGAAATTACAAGTTAATTGCATGTAATTGATTATAGTTACACACATTCAAACGCAGAAATTTCGTCAAATAATGGGATAAGGGCAGTTCAGGCTACAGTTCTAGAAGAATTTTTTATGGCATGTAATTTTAAGTATAATTAATTACATACAATGAAAATGTAATTACATTACAGATAATTGCAGTTAGAAATTTGCAAATATTTATAATATTTACAAAGCATCTCTCTCTTTTTTGTGCATTTTGAGTATAAATAAAATTTGCAAATCTTAAGAGAAACTGACATCAACATTATATTTCATATAATCATATAAAGGTACATAAACCGCATTGTTTCTTTTTTCTCTACAACAATGAAAATTTTCTGATTGCCACCATTTCGAAGAAATTACATAAAAATAAAAATTAAAATATAAAAATGGGGATATTTTAAAAATTAGCTAGCGCGACACATCTACAAATGAATGGCTTTCATTAAAAAAAAATAATTAGGAAAAATTGGTCCCGTATAAAGCTCAGGGTAAATGACTAAAAAGTCTCTTCTTTTAAATATACTAGGGGATCGTACCCGGGCTTCCCGGGTAAAAGAATATATGTGAAGACATTTTTTTGTAATTGAAAAAAAATAATTTTTTTGTGTGCAATAATTTTTTTGGATTGCCCACTTACATTAAAAAAGCATTTTTCATATGCAAAATACGAATTATACAATCAAATAAATTTTTGAAATTTATCAAAAGCGATATTTTCTTATTAGCCGCATGCTAAGAGTTATTTGACCAATGTTTTGCTACTTACGGCATCCTTTTATTTTCTGATAATTTCACAGCTTATACATGTCTGTTAAATTTGTGTTTTATTTATATTATTTTATATATTTATTCATTGGGAAGTTTTTTAAATAGATATTAACCGCAAGAAAACGATGAACTCTTTATTTTGTTTTAAGGGAAACGGATTAATCTTTCATAATCGAGCTCCGCGCGATATAGATAAATTAAAAAATATTTCACGCTTTAAAATTGTTTTTAAAACCATATACAATCAGTAAACTGAGATGAACTTTGCAAACAAATCCCATTTGAAAAAGGAAATCCTATTTGGTGATCTAAAAATTTAAATTGTACGATTACAAATATGTTAGATTTGTGTTTTTTCAATACTATTCTTTTATTTGTTTATAAAAGAAGTATTAATTTCGTTAATTTGTCTTCCACAAATATGTTAGATTGGTGGTTTTTTTAATATTATTCTTTTATTTGTTTATAAAGGAAGTATTAATTTCGTTATGCAAAAATAGTCAATGCTGTAAAATGTTTGTTGCTTTATGTGCAAAATGTTTATTATTATTATGTATTGAAACCGGCACTTGATAAGATAAACTTTAAAAAAATCATGTTTAAAAATTATTTTAGAAAATATAATAGTCAATTAAGATACAGTTTTTAAACAAATTGCATTTGAAAGTAAATTTTTTCCCTATGCGACGAAAATTGAAAATTTACAATGGTCAGAAGATTAAAAAAATGCAGTATCGAAAATTTCAAGACCGAAATTTTATCGTGAAGTGTTGCCATTCGCAAAATGACGTCAGCGTTACGCACAGATACGTTTGTTCTTTATAATATAGATAGATACATAATCAGTAAAATATAATAAAGATCAGTTATTAGGATGTGGTTATCAATTGAGGCTCTTATGTTTGGTATTCCGGAATGAAAAACAGCAATTTTCACCTTCTCAAAATTTGCATACGCACTTCTCATATCCATATTCATCATTTTTTTTAAAAAAAATTGTATTTTATTTGATCATTTAAAAATCATTTTAACTCAAAGCTTGAAGTCACAATTGTCAGCAACATCTTTTATGTGAACAGACGCACTCTTTACTGGTGATTCTAATCTCAATTCCGGAGAGTAAAAATTTCCGTAATTTTTTTTAGACGCATTCATGTAAAAATGTTTAGTTTTATCTAAGAAAATTATAGTTTTCTTTTAAATATGACTTTATTTTCACTTAAATAAGCATTTCGCCTAGTGTCTGAAACTTAGTATCAGTACAAATGCTGAAGGAAAAACAATATATGAAAACTTTATGGAATATATGGAAACTTTAGAAAATTTATGAGGAAAAATGCGTGTTTTCAAAAGCAGTATGTCATTTTCCGTTATTATGCCCCGTTAATCCGTTAAAATAATATTCTGCTCCTAATGGGATTTTGCGCCACTAAAATCTATACAACAATTTTTATCAACAATTTTCCTTTTTAACAGAAAATAGTACGAATAAAGATAAAAATACCTCATTATTTCTCTCTTGTCTGCAATAACATCTAATTTTCACCATTTTGAAGAAATTTCATAAAATGCTTTTAAAATTAAAATATAAAAGTGGGGATATTAAAAAAAAAAAAACAAAAAAAACAGATAGTGCGATCACATCTACAAATGAAGAGCTTTTAGTTAAAAAAAAAATATATTAGTAAAATTGGTTCAGCAGAAAGATCAGGGCAGATGACTAAAAAACACACTTGTGTTTAAAATAATTAATTATATAAAATTAGAAAAAATTAAATTAAGCAAATTATGTTATTTTGATAAAATTATAGTAGAATGTCCTAAAGAATAGGATTTTATTATTCCAGAGAATTTTGGACAAAAACTTCAGGAACATGTATTATTTTAAATCAAGAATTATTTGTTTGCTTGTCTAACTCGGCGAAGCAAATCCATCCAGGCGAGAATCATCAATTTCTGTAATATAAATCGCTATTATTTGCATGTCACCGCTCTTTTATAAAGACACTCTAAATTTTTGTAAAATATTGCGTTTTATCAGTGTGTGATTTCGATTATTCTCAAAAGTGAAGCATTTTCACCTGTGAGGTATTTCAAAGCAGCTGGGCTGTGAAAATGGCGCACATCTACAAAACATAATTCAGGTTTAAGAATTAAAATACACGCTTTTTTATAAAATGACGTCATTTGCATCCGCTAGAGCAATCCACTTTTAAAATACAGTTTTAAACTTCGTCTATAGAAAAGTATGCATGTGACGTCATTATCACGGAATAACTGACAATATTCTTGACATAGCCCATATTTTAATTTCAATTTTTTTTTCAGGTTTTATGAGAAAATGGCAACAAAAAGATACAGTATCTCCTTTTTTCAACTATTTTTCGTTTACTTTCAATAGAAATGCGGTACTTTTGTTGCCACAATAAGAAAAATGGTATTAAAAACTACAAAAAAATTAATAACTCAGAAACAAATTTAGATACAGCTTTCACATAAATTGCATTTAAAGGAGCATTTTTTTCCTTATACGACGGTGTAAAAATTTAAAATGTGCGATGTTTAGAATTTTAAAATTTGCAGTAGAGAAAATTGCAAAACCAAAATTTCATTTCAAATTTCAAAGTGTTGCCATTCGCAAAATGACGTATGCGTTATGCACAGATATATTTGTCCTTTATAATATAGATAGATTCTGTGTTAAGTTTAATTGGTATAAAATTACTTCATATGTAATTATGAATGTTCTTTGAATTAGTAAAGTAATGTGAATAACAAATATATAACTATAGCTGTATATATCACAGCAACCGTACAAAAAGAAAAAGAAAAATATATATAGAAATAAAAAGAATTTTTAGACAGTAAGCGGAATTTTTGTTATTGTTTGTTTCTTTTTATCAAAAATAGACAAAATTTAATTTATTCTATTTTACAAAGTTTTTTGTTATTTCAAATATATTATTGGTATGTATTTCAGGCAAATTTTTCTGAAAAGTTCAAATACACAAAAATTGTTGCTCTATCTTTAATACTCTCAAAAATAACATATATTGTCCATTAAAAAAACACATTTTTAAAGTAATTATCTTCAACTTCGCGGGAGTGTACGAAGTCTTTTACATGTCAACGGGCACCTGTTCTAATGGTTACTAATTGAGTTTGTTGTACTTGTGTCCTAGGGAAGGAAGAACCGAAAATCACGCCCCTGTCTTAATATACGTCTATAACTTGACAGTCAAACAATCTTTTTTCAGTCTGATTGGATGCAAAATACCATTAGGTACCGCCTTTCCCTGTCGGCAATAGCTAGAAGTAATATCTTGAAAAAGCATTTCGAAAAGATATTGTTCAGGGACAGGCCCCTTAACATAATAAACCAGTATACCAAATTCGGAGCAAATCGAATCATTCTGCATGAAAAACCCATTTATCTGAATTAAGGGGGGTGAACTAGCCCCCCTTTCCCCTTTATCCTTAACCAATGAACCCTCAAAACTAATCAGGGAAGTTCCTTAACATAATAAACCAGTATACCAAATTCGGAGCAAATCGAATCATTCTGCATGAAAAACCCATTTATCTGAATTAAGGGGGGTGAACTAGCCCCCCTTTCCCCATTATTCTTAACCAATGAACCCCCAAAACTAATCAGGGAAGTTCCTTAACATAATAAACCGGTATACCAAATTCGGAGCAAATCGAATAATGCTGCATGAAAAACCCATTTATCTAAATTAAGGGGGGTGGACTATCCCCCTTTTTCCCCTTTTGTTCTTAACCAAGGAACCCCCAAAACTAATCAGGGAGGTTCCTTAAGATAATAAACCGGTATACCAAATTCGGTGCAAATCGAATAATTCTGCATGAAAAACTCATTTATCTAAATTAAGAGGGGTGGACTAACCCCCTTTATCCTTAACCAATGAACCCCCAAAACTAATCAGGGAAGTTCCTTAACATAATAAACCGGTATACCAAATTCGGAGCAAATCGAATGATTCTGCATGAAAAACCCATTTATCTGAATTAAGAGGGGGGTGGACTAACCCCCTTTTCCCCCTTTATCCTTAACCAATGAACCCTCAAAACTAATCAGGGAAGTTCCTTAACATAATAAACCAGTATACCAAATTCGGAGCAAATCGAATCATTCTGCATGAAAAACCCATTTATCTGAATTAAGGGGGTGAACTAGCCCCCCTTTCCCCATTATTCTTAACCAATGAACCCCCCAAACTAATCAGGGAAGTTCCTTAACATAATAAACCGGTATACCAAATTCGGAGCAAATCGAATAATGCTGCATGAAAAACCCATTTATTTAAATTAAGGGGGGTGGACTATCCCCCTTTTTCCCCTTTATCCTTAACCAATGAACTCCCAAAACGAATCAAGGAAGCGCCTTATCACAATGAACCTAGAAAAAAAATTTTGAAGCAAATCGGATGTTTCTATCAAGAGTTATCGCATTAGGTACGTACGTACATACACACATACATACAGAACGGGCGGGTACATTAGCTCTCAGGCTTTGGTAGCCTGTGAGCTAAAAATGAGTGTGTCAAAAGTTTAAGCACAGTAGCTCTTTAGTCTTTAGTAGAACAAGAACAAAAAAAAATAATACTTGATTATTGCTCCATTTCGATGAATTACTTTAAATATACGGTCTTCCATCGATAAATCGAGGTTCTGTATTTTTTCTGGTTCAATTTTAAACTACGCATTCTCAATGACACCTTTCAAATTTTTACTGAAGAACACTGCTTTTCATTTGGATAAACTACATGAGTGAGGATACCCCACATATTTTCTATAGGGTTTTAATCAGGGCTAATTGCCGGCCACTTGAAAACAGATACTTTTTTCGACTTAAGCCACTTTAAAATTCAGTTTGAGTTATGGATCGAAGTATTATCATGTTGAAATAACCATTTTTCTTCCCTCAAAACCTCGGCAACAGGGAGCAAATGATTGGCAAGTGTTTCTCGATAGTTTTCAGAGTTTTCACGAGCACTGATGAATGCTAGAGATGTCTGACCATTGAAAGAAATCGCCCCTCATACCATTACACAACCACCACCATGTTGTCGGCCAAATATATTCCTAGGTTGTTTGCGGAAATCATGCCAATAGTACTTAAACCCATCAGGGGCCATCGAGGTTCCATGTTTTTCATCACTGAATATGACATTCAGCCACTTTTGAGCAAATGATATACGCTCTTTGGTCAATGTAATACAGATTCTTTATGGTGTCGTTTCAGACAAAGTAACGGAGCCATTTTACGATTTTTGATGTATAACGATTCCAAAACTCTTCCATGAACAGTTTTTTTCGATATTTATCCTCCAAATGTATGTTTTATTTACGAATGAGAGTAAATACCAGTTGAGACCAAGTTTCTGATGCGGCGGTCTTCGCGCTAAGTAGTCACTAGTGGCCTTCCTGAACGGAATTTTCGTTTGAAATCATTACCAGGAGCCAAAACTTGATGAATACCTCGTTTTTATCTTTTTAATGCACTTGCAATTTCAGAAACAGACTTACGTTTTGCGCTCATACTCCAGACATTTATCACCTCCTCCTCTGAAAATTATTTCGACTTAGGCATTTTGTACTAACTCAAAAACAACAATTGACTGCTTCTTATATACCCAGAAATCATTTGCGTGCGCAACCGCTTACATCCGTTTGTAAAATTTGCATAAAAACGATTTTGTGCTTAAACTTTTGACATGGTTATTTTTGTTCTATTCCTAAACTCCATGGTTTGAAATAAAATTTAAAAGATAATTTTATTGAACATGGTGTTAAAACTGTTATTATTAACATATACAAGACAGATATTGAAATAAAGTGAATATTTAAAGTTTTATTTTAAAATTGTTATTGTGCTTAAATTATTGACACGCACTGCATGGCATGAGACCCTGATATCACCCCCCCCCCCCTTCCCATTCATGCTGCCAGATTTTTCAAATCAGTGAACAGAAACAGGGGGAAAGGGTTATTGGGGAAAAACAGCATAAATAGCACTACAAAACAGTTTGGTATTAAATTCATCTGGATAATATTGCAAAAACAAACTCCTTTCCACCACCCTTGCAAAAAAAATTACCTGCGTTTATACACATGGTACATATTTTAAGATAATCCCTTCAGAAGTAATCGGCGTTTATTTATTTTTTTACTTATTTAGGTATATCAAATCTGTTTCAAATTAGCTTTGTTACAGATAGCCTTGATTTAGCTACACACTTAAAATATCATGCAGTGCTCTCTGAAACTTTCATGATACCACGCTAACCCTCGTATTCACCAATAACTTCGACCGAGAGTTATACCGCGGGTCCAGTAACCCCAGGTTGAGATTTTCAACCGAGAGTTGAAAACTCGTATTCACCGTTTACTTCTGATGAAAAGTTACCCAACTCAGAGTTCCTGGACCCTGGTTGAAGGAAGTGTGTTTGTTGGTTAAAAAAGTCATGTGCTCGATTCGGTTTCGCGTCGACGCATGTTTACATTATGAAAGAAAAGTGCCAAAAAATATATTTAATGTAGTGTAGATTTTCTTTTTTCCAACAAAATATATGCACTAAATAAAAACCTGTAATCTTTAAATATACACGGAAAGAACTGGTTTGTTACGATAACAAAAAAAATTTTGCTACACCATTTGGACGAATGCTTTAGTTATATTAACTAATTTTTTGTTGTGACAAGCACAACTATTTTGTTGATTAATCAAAATAATTTTGTAAGCCGTATTTTGCTGGATTTACAATAATTTTGTTAACAGAGATTCGCTCCCGGTTTGAAAGGGCGCCTCGAATTGCGCGCGCTGCCTCTGCGGTGCTTTTTCCTTCGATCCCTTCCCGCAAAGAACTTGAGCTGTTGAATCTATCATCTTTCCTCCCCTTCAAGGTCGATTTTAAAATGGCGCCTTGCATGGAAGCGTAAACATCATATTCTACCCAAGACTTATGAAATTTTCCACTTTTAAAGGTAAGTTGTACATAATTTTGCTTGTTTTTAATAGATCCGAAAAAGCATTGATTTACTTTGAATCCGTTTTTCATAAGCGGCGAAAATTGTAGTAAATTTTATATTTTTCTGTAATTGTAAACACAACGTGTCTCTGCACTGCACTTGTAGCTAGCTCCATGTTGCATAAACGGTGCGTAATAGCAGACATGCCAGAGGTATTATAAATGCTTGTGGATCAATCTCATTTCGAGAATCAAGTTTAATACGTTACTTCAATCTAAATTCAGTAGAAAAAAAATCTAAATCCATCGCGATTTGTAAGGATGTTATGATTGGATGTTTTACATTCAATCCCGATATTTCCTATAAACTTGTCCAAATATACAATCCTATAAATGGTGCATTTAACATTCTTTGAAAATTATAAATATCTGGTGTCGATCCAGGGTTTATCTTGCTGTGTTGAATTCAGGGAATGTTCCGTGGGCAGGGCCTCAATACCGCACAGGCCAACTAGGCCGTGGCCTTGGGCCTACTGCTGAGAGGGGTCCCTAATGGCCCAAATTTAAAAAAATGATTTAGAAATTTTTTTTTCTAAAATTAAAGTTTCCTGCAATTATTTTCTCAAAGACAATTTTGGTTAACTTAGCAACCGTATGATAATCTAATAACCCCTGGAATACTTCCGGTGGAAAAATAATCTAGCTGCTATCTTGGTGTGAGGGGACCCCGAAAATGTGCTGGGCCTTGGGTCCCCGATAACCTTAATCGGGCTCTGTCCGTGGGGGGGGGGGGGGGGCACATTCCCTGCCGGAAGATTTGAGATTTTGGTTTCAGTGCTCAAAAAGAGCCTTTCCCCGCCCGGAACAGAAATCCCTCTCGGAGAGAAGTGCCTGTATTCAACACTGTTTTTCTTGGGGCCTATTTTGTAAAAAGTATATGTTGTTTTTGTGAAAATTAACATTTCGTAATGAAACGTGAAATTCTGTTATTCTAATTCGGACCAAACATTTATTAATAATAACTTCTGTAAGTCCTTCAGCCAAAGTTTTCCTTTCTGGTAAATTTTTTTTGTTTGCAAATTGTCATTTTAACACCTGACCAGTGGTGTATTCAGAGGGTGGGCTGATGGAGTTCTAGCTCCCTGCGAAATTTGTAGAAAATAATTTTAATAGTGAAGGGGCCCTGTTTTATTTAATGGATTTTGGGGAAGGGGCCCCATTTTATTTAATGGATTTTTGGGAAGGGGCCCCGTTTTATTTAATGGACTTTTGCGAAGGGGCCCCGTTTTATTTAATGGACGTTTGCGAAGAGGCCCCGTTTTATTTAATGGATTTTTGCGAAGGGGCCCAAAAGGGGTTCTAAATTTTGCCTTGATCTTGCCCTGAATATCTTTAATGGACCTTTCACAGACTTTGCACATGTCAGTAGTAATACTGATTTAGATTTTGTTTTGTATGTTTCATCAGCAATCTTTTCCTTTTGCTCAATGAAAATTCAATTTTAAGTTGACATTAAAATCTTATTTGAGAAAAACAATTTTTAACATGCAATGTTTAAAATTCATTGTATTTTATGTGAAGTAAATTAACAAAAGTGCCCCATAAGATAACGGATCAAACGTACCCCATGATAGAGCGCGATTTACAAAAGAATGTACCAAACTTCTGAACTAATAACTATTTTGTATATGCATTAACAAATGTTAGAGCATTATAAATATATTTTTATGATGCATTAACAAATGTTAGAGCATTATAAATATATTTTTATATTTTACAATTTCATGAAATTTTAGTGGTTAAAATTTTAATTCAGAAAAGTGGTCAAATGTGCCCCCCCCCCCCCTCCCTAAGCAATAAAGCTCAAAGGTGTATGTTTTGTTTTTATATATTAATTTATCAAATTATTTTTTTTTAAATATGTTTATTAAAGTGAATAGTTGAGCATTATATTGTTTTAATGTCAAATATTACATATAAAATATTGTAAATTTATCACAAAAAGGTAAAATAATTGCCATTTGATTGCTAAGCGTAACAGTTTCAGTTCATTACACTCATTCGTATCTTACATATGATATGAAAAGATTAATGATTTTTAATCTGGAAATTTTTTTATACTTTTCTGTTAGCCGGGCATCAGTGTTATACATATGTAGGTAGTATATAACATTGGCACATAGCTAACATAAAAGTACATTTTTTTTTTTTAAGTTTCTAAATTTTGACAAAAAATCTTACATTTTGTAAAAAATGGCTTATTTAATATGTATTTCTCCACCATTTTGTGTTGGATTATGCTGAAAAATTATGTACAAAGTTTAAAAAGTATTTTTTTCTTAATATATATCTCGATACATTAATCACAAAATTTTCTTTACAACTACTTCTAGCAAACAATTACAATGTATAGCATAAATGACAACTTTTATTGCAGACTGTTAGAAATAATTTGTATGCTGGAGATAAGATAAAGTTAATTTTATTTTCACATTAAGACAACTGACAACTTTATGGGCAAAAATACAGATATTTCCCTGACTATTGTAGTTAAATTTTTGCTTTTCTGTCCCAGCATATCTATTAATTCAAATTAAAAATATTCCCAAGTCCCCCACCCCTCCCCCACCCAAAAAACTTTGGCTTTTTCAATAAAGCAATGTAGGGTAGTTGTGCCAGTAATGGACACCCTTAAGGAATTTCTTCGAAAATTGTTTTACAATTAATAGTTATTATATTCCAGTTTTTTCAATATTATATTTAATCTATCAACAATTTTTAACCATTCTCATAGTCTCATTTCCCAATACGAATTAAAATTTAATTGTAAATAACAGAAATATATCAAAACACCTACAATGCCAGTAATGACACACCATAAAAAATAATTAATATAATTGTTTTTATGACTGTATTTGAAACCAGAATTTAATGAAAGGATATTAATAAAACAAAATAGTTATTTTCAAATAAATTTAACAATTAGATAACCAGTAATTAATAAAATATTTGTGATAATCATTCACTGTTTGCATCAATTATTATATTTATCAGAAGATCAATATTTTAATTATTTTAGATGGATAATTTAAAATACTAAATATCAGGCAATTACAACTATCAAATTATTGAGACAGTGGGGATTTAAAAGGTAATAATGATAAAAAAATTGAGAGTGTATAGTTTTGTCTCACTATTTTTAACTTCCAGATACTACTTGATATATATTACTTGTAACAGTTTCACAAATATGAAAAAAAAAAAATGATATTGTAAGTTGGATATTTTAAATACTAAATTAAATAATTTCAAAATAAAACTGTAGAACTGATGTTTGAGGCCACTGATCTGCAGACTAACTAAATTTAATTTTTTTTTCTTGTCTTGTCAGGGATGATGAATAGGTAAGCATGTAAGACAGAAAAGGATTTTTAACAACTTCTGTAACTTAAATTGTTTTTATTTAAATGGGGAGGGATTAAGCCCTATGACCGTCTTTGGCTCTGCCCTTAAATAATATTTTCTTCTTCCTGATTAATTTGATAGCCAGATTATAAAATATGCAAGGCAGAGTTATAAATATTAAGAAAAATATGTAAATAAAATATTGAAATATTATTAACCACATCAAATAAATTAAAAGCAGCTATTTATAAAAGTTTTTTGTGCTACAGTAAGCATCCTCTATTCCGACACGTTTATATTATACAATTTCATGCTGTTCTCCAATACTGCTGAACAAACAGTTAGAAAATTGGAAATTTTTCAAACATTGTGACAAACATGTAAAAATGTTAAACAAAAATCAGCATTTTATATGTATACATAATGAAACTAGACACTTTTTTTTATCAATATCAGTTTGTAATAAATAATAAGCGTTGTTTATTGTCAACAAATGTGACTCTAGAGGCAATTAGTAAAAGGAAGGCAAAAATTTAATGAAAAGTTTCGATTTTTGTTCGATGTTTTCACATATTACATGCAAGTAGTGTGATTATGCCGGTTCCACGACACCGGTGGGTCGGTGGTACGATAGAGGTCAAATGAAGATCACTCGGAAGTTTTTTATCTTACAGTACGACGATGATAAGCGCGTTTTGGAGCGGAAGTAGACCGGAAGTGTTGTTAGATAGTGATATTTTAGCGGAAGTGCATAGCGGAAGTGTGAATGGATAAGATTTTTTGCGAATGATCGTGTTAGACAAAATTTTTACGAATTTATTTATTTTTTTTTTTTTCGCGTGGTAGAAAAAACTTTGTAGAATTTATTTTTCTTTCTTAAAAATTTTTCTTTTAAAATTAGTAAGACATGGAAAATGTTTTCTTTTTAAAATTTTCTTTTACGAACTTAATTTTGAATTTGGACTCGTTTGAAAATTTGTTGTTCGAAAATTATTTTTAACTCCGGCTAATGTTGGTTGAATTCTTTTTGAAAAAAATTATTATTTTTTAATTGTGGTCCCACCATAACCACCCGCTTTGAAAAATATTCAAAACGCCACAATTTTTTTTTTTTTTTTTTTAACACCTGCTCTGCATTTAAATTTTTTGCCTCTGCTTTTCTTCTTATCTGCGAGCTACCTGAAAGAGAACAAACATATAGATTTAGTATTTTCACTCAATTGTATCTGTATATGAAAAGGATGTTTAGGTTATAGTTACCTTGTTTTGCAAAACCTACTGCTTTACTAGATATTCTCAGCGTGATGAAATTCACGTAGCAGGGTCATCTCAGTGTCAGCTAGGCAGGGTGATTTCACGGTGGAACCTAAAAGAAAAATAGAGATTATTTTCAGGAAACTTTGTCGAATGTTTTCTAAAAGAAAAACTTAAAATATGAGTTACCTTGTTTTGCAAGACATACTGATTTTTTTCCTCATCTCAGGATTTCATGGGAGAAATTTAATTTTCCTGAAAGAAAAAAAAACAGAGTTTGAATATTTTCACGAAACTTTATCAATGTTTATAAAAGAAAATCTTAAAATGTGAGTTACCTTGTTCTGCAAAACATATTGATTTTCTACCTCATCTCAGGAATTCATGGGAGAAATTTAATTTTCCTAAAAAGAAAAAAAAACAGAGTTTGAATATTTTCATGAAACGTTATCAAATGTTTTCTAAAAGAAAAACTTAAAATGTGAGTTACCTTGTTCTGCAAAACATACTGTTTTACTGGGTTATCTCAGCTACTCATTTTCAGCTTGGCAAGATGATTTCAGCAATCTCAGCTACTCAGTCTTGATCTGCAGGATGAATTCAGCAAGGAGAGGCAGTCTTGAGAAGGGATGGTGATTTTAAGCAAGGCATTTCAGGATGACTTTAGAGGCATTTAGTGAAAAATTTTAGTTTGAATGTTAAACTGGGCCCTCCGACCACCCGCCATGTTTTCTCATGGCTCCCCAGTTCTGAAATTTAGCACACGCACCGCACACACTGAAGAATTTTAGTTCTTTGATGAACGTTATATATGTATCATTTTGAAAATGATGATTTCACTTTGAGCAAAGTTTTTGCAGTACTTGAGAAAAGATCTTGTATCAGTTCATGAAAAATTTGATTTCCCTTTGAGCAAAGTTTTTGCATTATATGAGAAAAGTTATTTTCTCGCACCACGTTTTATTTGAAGAAATAAGTAAAGTTCTTGTATCAGTTCATGAAAATGTTTTCACAACTTGAAGATTTGTTTTCATCACTCGAAGAAGAGTTGAATGGTTTTTTTTTCGCCACATGGAAGACAGCTTGAAAAATGTTTGCAGCAAGCTCCTTTGATTATGCATCCTTGATTATTTGCGCACCTTTGAAGAAATGATTTGACTTGAAAAATTATAGAAGACTTGAATGTCACTTCTTGAAAAATATTGGATGAATTTTGCACCCTTGAAAATGTTCGCACCTTTGAAGCATACTAGAAGAAGATGTATATGAACACCTTTCAATGCGCCCCCGCTTTTTCATGAAGACAAGATTGGAAGAATGAATGTCCTGGATTTCATGGAAGAACGATGAATGTCCTTGGTTTCTTCGAGAAAAGATGAAAGTCCTTGATTTCTTGAAGAGGAATTTCCCACCAACCACCCGATACCTTTGGATAAAGTATCACAACAAAAGAAGAAGAAGATTATACTAATTGCCCCCTTTTTTGTGAAGCCTTTATAATTTAAATGATGATTTATACATGAGAGAAAGATGATGATATCTTGAAGGAATGTCCTTGAATGATAACAGTTCATGATGCGATGAAGACATCCTTAGAAGAATGATGAAAGTCCTCCTTGGTTTCATGGAAGAATGATGAATGTCCTGGATTTCTTGGAGAATGATGAAAATCTTTGATTTCTTGAAGAAGAAGAATTTCCCACCAACCACCCGATACCTTTGGATAAAGTATCACAACAAAAGAAGAAGAAGATTTGTTGATGTTGATTATTTTGATGATTTTTTATTTTGCAGTGCCCATGAGCATAGGTGTGTACCCCATCATCTAATACATATCTTTTATCATCGAGGAGAGATAATGCCACTTTATTTTGTTCTATAGTATATATTTTATGACGCTCACTTTGAATTCTGTATTGGATTTCTCTCGTAATATTTGATTCGAAAAGCACATTTTTATAATTCTCATGTTTAATTTTTTTGGACACCACACTTTTAGAGACCCCCTTGGCTCTCTTCTCACCCTCTGCTGAAAGAAGCGAGTACATTTTTGCTCGCAGCCCCACAAATTCGTATGCCGGCACTGACTTTAACTCATCTTTGAAGCAGCCAATTTTCTTTTTATTTTCCGTGCTATAGAGGGGATGAGCCTGGGGATATTCGGATGTATCAAATAATGTGTGATATTTTTTCATATCTGCATAAATATCGGGGGTCTCTATATGATAGGTCAACGAGTCAGTGTCAGTGAAGAGGAGCTTTGATTTATCTCCATATGTACTCTTCACAAAATCATAGTGAAATTTGTACATATGGAGTTTGCTTAGCTCCAAAATGACAAAACCGGCATACAGGGGCTTGTCGAGGGTGACTACTTGCTTCATTCTTTGAACCCCTACTAAATTTTCATTGAATGCTTTTACTGATTTGTATGTTGGTGCTGCCACAAGTTTTTTGAATTTTTTATCTGTATTTACCAATTGGATGTCCACTCGCCGTCTAACGGATTCCATTGATTTTCCGTACACCGAGTTATTCATCAATTTGAAGAAGTCCTTTTGGAAAGGAGAAGTTGCATACTTCCTTTTCTCAGTATTAAACTCGATGTACGGTTTAAGCCACGCCCTCTGTTTAAATTTCATGATTTTATGAACATGTTGCAATTTCATCCCCAGGCTCAAATAGTATTTCAAATTTCTATAATATACA
Source organism: Maratus speciosus (assembly GCA_963932465.1). Classification (NCBI taxonomy): domain Eukaryota; kingdom Metazoa; phylum Arthropoda; class Arachnida; order Araneae; family Salticidae; genus Maratus; species Maratus speciosus. The sequence goes on from OZ010787.1 coordinate 608,124,728, forward strand.
ATATAATTCTTTTTGTCATTCAGATTTGGCACCAACTTCTCTGTAGCAACGTACGGCATATTTTTTATCAATTCTTGCGTGTAGGGAGACAGCATTTCTTTTTCAATTTTAATTTTTTCTGCGGCGAGTGGATAATCATTGTGGAGGTCATGTAAATGAGGTGGATAAGCCAAGTCCACCTCGAAAATGTAACCATCTTCGCCATAATCCTCCAATGATTGGATCCAATTGGTGTCGGCTTCATGGGTGATCCATTCAAATTCGCCGTACGGTAGGGGTTCAGACATAGAATGCCCATACAAATTATTAGCGTCAAGATACATAATATATGAGGTTTCTTTGTTAGGGTCTGGGTTGGGCACTGCTTCGTTATTGGCACATGCCCAGCGATGACTAATCATAGCGATTCCCCCTCGAATCCCACGTTCAATCATGAGATGCATATTAACATCTGTGAGCAATTCGAGGGGTTGCTGGCTCATTTTTAATGATGCCTGCCACGCAAGGCTGGGAGCTGTAACAAAATGTGCGCAGTCTAATCCATAAAACTGCGTACATAGTTTGCGGAAATTTTGGAACACGTCCGATAACTGGAGAACATCACATTTGACATATAAGTCGTGATAGTCCCCCAGTGTTTGAAGATGGAACGTGTCCCAAACAGCCTGGGCATGTGCATAATCAGCTTCCGTAATATGCTGCTGCGTTAAATCGCTGAAAAAGGCTTCACGTGGGGGCAATGAGGTTTCATCAAATTTAGATAATGAATCGAAATATTGGTAAGGGTACACACCTTTACGCAGCAGCAAATCAATGTTATTCATATTAGATTTTAAAATTTTGAAGTCTTCCAGTCGTAAATTGGCCACCAGTTTTTCGAGAGACATAGACATGAATTGGAAGCTGTCGATGAATTGGAGTGAAATGCGAGATTTATTATATTGTTTAGAAAGAGAAAAGGATATATATTTCTCCATATTGTTGGCAATTACGTGAATTTCATGATCTTGAATGTTGCCCAGACCCTGCATTATTAAGTGAGCGTCATAGTTCTTCAAATTATAATATACAACTGGAATCATTTTTCGAAGACGATATTGTAGATTACAAGAAGAATGAAGTGCCTCTCAGTATTGTCCATTTAGATGATCATGGTCTTTTATTTTATCCATATTGAATGACTGGTGGCATAAATAGCATTCTGTGGCATTTTTGAAGTCTTCTTCCTCTTGTGGTGTCATTTGAATGGGAACAATATGAGTTAAAATCTCTGCTAGCTCGTCTTTGACTTGTATAATTTAATTAAAAAATTCTTCCACTGCATTTTCCCCTCTATAGCACGTAATTTTTTTATAGCATTCTCCATCCGGCCCCACAACAACATACGCAAATCCACAGGCTTGATGAGAATTAATTTTGTTCGTGAAGGATTTTTTCTGAAGTTCAGCATTTTCTTCTTCCACTTCTGAAACAATTGTTTTTGCTGTCATGGGAACCAAGATGGATTCGAAGTCTGCGTAAATAATATAGGGAACGGAATGCTGATATTGAGGCTTTGAAAATTCCATGATGCTGTCTTCAGGGCGTGGCATTTGAATCCGTTGTGGTTTAAAATTTCTGCAATACTCAGAGTGCTTTTTAATACCTCTTCTGAGGAAAATCGGTGTAAACACCGATAGCAATAGAATGAAGCATGTTGATGATGTGTTCGATCACCCATGAGCCGAGAGAAACTACGAATCAGACAATAATGATGATTACTTTCATTTGAAATCAATAATAAGTTGTAACATTCTTTGTCATCCCGTTCCGAAATATGCAGTGGAAAGATTTCTTCTTCAAAACCGAAGACGTTGATGCGCATATTATTCATTTCTTCGATCTTGCTGATTTTGTTGAGAGGTACTGGACACTGAACTTTGCCTAATTTTATTTCGTCTTCATATGCTTCATTGTTGGACACTCGATATGGATTATGTTGACCATCAATCTTATGCTTCTGAGCTAGCAGAGACCAGACGAGACATTTGTTGTCTGTATTCAGAATATTTAAGATGGCGACTTTGTTTTTCAGTTTCTCAGGAGTGGGGATATAGGAGCTTGCTGCAACGGGGTGATATTTCGCTGCAATCAGTTCCAAATGTCGTATGCTTTCCGATACCCAACCTGATCCTTGTTGAGTAAACTTCTCAAACGATTTCGTCATCTTGGCGTATGCTGCTTCAATATGGTCAGGAATTGTCAGGTCGGTCATTTCAATATGGCAAAACGATCGAAAATGTGAAGTAACTATTTCCAGATCCCCCTCCTGAGTGGTGCGACTGAGATTGACATGAACAACTGTATACCACTTAACAGCTTCTTTGGTAGTCAATTGAAAATGCAGTTCTTCATCCAGGTGCGTTCGAATATCGTTGAAAAATACATTCAAGTCAAACTCATTGGTTTCGTCTGCTTCAAATTTGATAATGGACAAGGAATCATTTAGTGCATTGAAGCTATTGGCGGTGCGGTATCTCTTAGCGGGGGGTGCATTATTAGTGGTGTTTTTTCGTTTCAGTGTATGTGCAGTGCGTCTATGTGCGATTAAATTTTTTTTGTTGGAAAAAGTTTCCAAGCATTCATCACATGGGTGATGCACAATGTACCTTGAATGAACTTTTTGATGATTAAGCATATCACTCTTTCTAGCAAAAGATTGAGTGCACATCTCACATGAAAATGGTTTTTCACCAGTGTGAGTTTTCATATGACGTGTCAATGCATCTTTTCGAGAAAATGTCTTTTGACAAATTGAACATATCTGTAAAAGATAAAAAGGGCCTATTTAAGAATTTTGTTGAAAATAAACATATGAGATTTTTTTTTAATTTAGCATTTAGTTTGATTTGATTTCAATTCATTTGATTTATTTATTTATTTTAATTTAGCATTATTTTAATATTTAGAAAGCTTGATTTTATCATTCCTTTTCAATTAACATTTCATTGAGTTTGATTTTACATTAAATTTAAATGACAACTCTTCTGTTTAGAAATCACTTCAAATTTATTTTGATACTTAACAATTTTGGCTTAGCAGCATTTTGAAAAGAAAATATTTAGCGTTAATCACATTATAAAATTCTCAAAACACCTTTTCTTTAAGCACCAACAACATTTTGTAAATAACCCAATCTTAACACTTAACTCTCTTTCAAAATATTTCACAATCAATATATAAAACACCTCCAAAATAGCATAGGAACCTAACTAAAAATATTAAAACAGATCCTAGAATTTTTTTTTCCGCTAACAAAACACAATTTAAAAATATATTTAAGTAACCCCTCCAAAATAATATATAAACATTCACAAATAGGAACACGTTACTATCATGAAAAAGGTTTAGTTTCAAAAAGAAAAGAAATATGGATATTATAACAATTTTGATTACATTCATTTTAGCTGTGTTTAAAATATACAAATACCATTTTTCCTTCTTAAGGGAAACAAAATATTATTTAAAAATAATTACTTTTTCAATTAAAAACAATCGAATATTTTAAACTTTTTCAAATGTATCATTAGGGTGAAAAGTTAGCCTGTGTGCGCTACATATTTTAAGATTCAAATCACTAAACCTTTTTCAAAGCATATAAATAAAAATAATAATTTACCGGCTTTGACTTCAGCGTGCTGGTTGAAGGTTGTGGAGCCCCACTTGAAGTAGAGGGACCTGGGGCTATTAACAATTGTTGAAGAAGCGACGTACCCATATTAGGCTAAGGGGGGGAAAAAAGTTAAAATCTTATAAAACATTCATCACGCGCGCGCGCACGCATGCAGCGAGATAAAATATTTCTTAAAAATGATTTCAATTAAAAAATTTATTTAATTATGCAATATGGCAAGAGAAAAATCTCTTAAAAGCACACATGAAATGATATTTTCTGAAATGTCATGCGAAATAATGTCTAAATAAATGGATTTAAAACAAAACCCTTATAAAATTCCTTTACTAAAACAGGGTTCTTCACAAAATGCACACCAGCCGCGCGCAAACATATTTATTTTTCTCTTCAAAGGGGAAAAAAATCACCCATTTTATATAATATTAATAAAAAACTATGATTGCTTCATTTTATCAAAACTTGATTCTAACATGCGATTTCAACTATGTAATAATAATAAATTTCACATGCATGCGTTATTCAAACACTGCGATATTTTATAAGTCTTGAAGATTTAAATTAGAATAATTGTTTTTCATTTAAGAAGAAAACAGAAGAATAAAATACAGTCACATGGAATACTTTGTAATAATAAATTTCACATGCGTGCGTTATTCAAACACTGCGATATTTTACAAGTCTTGAAGATTTAAATTAGAATAATTGTTTTTCATTTAAGAAGGAAACAGAAGAATAAAATACAGTCACATGGAATACTTTGTAATAATAATAATAATTTGGCTTTTGAACCATTGCCATATTAAATCATTTTCAATTAATGTATTATAGAATTTAGCTAGACGATTGTCCAAATAATTAAAATTATTTGATTTATTTTGTTTATAAATTACTATGAAATAAAAGCTTACTTGATTTTCAAGATGAGAAGACATATCGAGTCCGTGATTTGAATTCAGGATTACAATAAAATTAACAAAATTATCGCGCACAAACTGAGCAGAAGAACGTTGAAGCTTCTCAGTCAAGTAGCACAAGAATAATGAGACACGATCTAACTTGCACGCGCTTATATACCAGATAACATTTGTGTTGCCAATTCGCAAAATACAAGTGTTTTATTATAATAGTGTTGCCACTCTTCGACAAAAGTCTCTTATCAACGCGCTTTAGTATGACGTCAAGCATATCCTCGTTCCCAAATAAAGTAATCTCGAACACGGATTTTATCAAAGTTCACCCCTTTTTCGCAGACAGAAATACTGCACTAATGACAACATGTGTTTTTGATATCACTCCACCATGCGTGCGACAGACTGAATGTCGCCAGCGGAAATTTGATAACATGTGTTTTTGATATCAGTAAACGAGTGGCAGGTTAACTCAAAGCAAAGCGACGCGTCTTATCAATTTATGCTAGCGTCAGCCAGTCTAAGCTTCTTGTTTGTGGTGTACTGCAAGAATGCATTATCCGTTTCGAGTAAATTTATTAAAACTAGAATATTTAAAGTAAATACAGAGGTTTTAAAACTTGCAAGACTATAATTTATTTAAAAGAGAGGGAATTCTAATTTATTTAAAAGAAAGATGAATTTAATTTATTTAAAAGAGAGGGGATTCTAATTTATTTAAAAGAAAGATGAATTGAATTTAGTTAAAAGAGAGGGGATTCTAATTTATTTAAAAGAAAGATGAATTTAATTTATTTAAAAGAAAGACGAATCTTTTTTATTTAAAAGAGAAAAATGAAACAAATCAAAAATAATATTTCAATTCTTTGAAGTGCTTTTGATAGCTAAATCTTAACGCTTCGTGGCGAACTTTTATTTTCCGGACAAGACCTTTCAAGATTTGAATATTTTTCACCATTTGTTAAATGAAATTTGCGTTTTTCTTATAATACGTGTTTAGTTTATAAATGAATTCTAAAAATGTCGTTTCTTTTTTCTAAATTATTTATCAACTTTAATCATATCTTAGGTTAGATTTATAGTTACATACAATCAAAAACATTATTTAAAGTAGCTTAAATTTTAATTCTTTCAAACATTCAATATTAAAAATGATTTAATCTTATTATTTCACAAAGAAAAATAAACTTACTTGATCATTCATTTCTAATGAGTTGAAGGCTTGGCTGTTTCCAGACATCATTTCAAAATTAAATATCTTTAACGATGAAGCTAAAATATAACGTTGAAGTTAAAATTTAACGTTAGATATTCAAATTCTTTGAAAAATGAAGAGCAAAAAAAAATGCGTGTTCACTAGGCGCTAGCTAGGACAAGAATGATTTCTGACGGAAGTGATAAGGATCTTATCACTTCTATTCTCGCTTCCGATTGGATGATACACCAAACATATTCAGACAAGATCCAACTTGTTCCGAGATGTCTAAACCGGTTTGAAGTAGCGAATCAGTTGTGGCGCGTTCGAAGTGACGTCATTCCCCCATCAACCAATTGAATGATAAAAGGAAGTCACGTGATCAGCTTATCGCTCGCGTCACTTCCTGTTTGCAGATAAGGGAGTAGCCATCTTTTTTGTTATTTCGCGTTGAGCAGCCGATGGAAGCAGACGTTTGTGAAACATGTGAATTTAGGTATGTATATTTCATTTTCTCTTTGTATGTAAAAACGCATAAGTGAAAACACAGTGTAATGCATTTTAAAATGAATTTATTAATATAAACTCAACCAAGTAGGATTCAGCAATACATTAGCTTTGTTAGCAGGTCTCTTTTTGAGTTTTACAAAGTTTTTTCTGGGACATACAATTTTAGTCATTTTCTTTGTTGATTCAGATGACAAATATTTATTTTTAATCATGCTTTGGGGTACACCAATTTCATGAAGGGCATGAAGAAATTCTGTTGGTGCTTTCGCAGGTGGTTTTTTCGACACGTTAAAAATGAGATGAAACAGCTCTGCTAAATTCGAATCTTCTAAGGTGTTTCCATTATATCTCACTCTTCCAGTATGATCCCAGCGCATCTTGCTTGACTTGGATTTGAGTAAGTTGAGTAAAGATTCGGCATGTTAAAGATGAAAATAAGGAATTTTGCTTAGTGGCCACTGGCCGGTAAGTTGATATTTATTAGTAGCCAGTTACTGGCTAGTGAGATTAATTTCTTTAGCCGCCAGTAAGTACATTTATGTCACTGAATATTTAATTTTAAAATATATAAGTTTAGAGTAAATAAGTAATTTATGTAATAAATAAAAATATTTTAATTCATATTGTTTTGAATAAACTTGAGATACTAATTTCCAATCTATTTTAAATTTTAAATTAAGTTAACAGCAAAGTTATATGTAACATGCTTATATAGCTAACTGCATAAGTCCACTATACTTACTTTTCAAAATTAAAAAAAAAAAAAATCTGAAATTTACAGCAAATTTTCTGAAATGTAAGGTGGGGGGGGGGTCTCTTCTGGCACTAATTATGCATTTTTTACAAGATACTTTAACAAAATTCGCGTTTTTCCGCGATCTATTGGCGATGTTTGTGTTTCTTCCGCGATCCTTTGATAAAATGTGCGTTCTTTTGACAAAATTCGCACTTTTTTCGTAATTTTTTGATGAAATTCGCGTTCGTTTTCGCGATCTATTGACAATATTTGCGTTTTTTTCGCGATCTATTGACGATATTTGCATTTTTTCGCGATCTATTGACGATATTTGCGTTTTTTCGCGATCTATTGACGATATTTGCGTTTTTTCGCGATCTATTGACAATATTTGCGTTTTTTCGCGATCTATTGACGATATTTGCATTTTTTCGCGATCTACTGACAATATTTGCGTTTTTTTCGCGATCTATTGACGATATTTGCATTTTTTCGCGATCTATTGACGATGAAAATAAGAAAAGGTCTAATGAATCTAATTTTCATCTCTTCATCTTTTGAGGTACTGAAGCTATCACAAATTGGTCATAATCATCTTCTTGATAAGATTCGGATACTTCCGCTTGTTGGGGTTCTGTCTTAGCAAATTCCGTCTTGACAGGTTCCTTCTTGAAAGATTCCGTCTTGGCAGGTTCAGACTTTTTCATTCTTTTCTCGTCGTCTTCGTCGAATGCTTTCGATTTCCAAGGCATATTAAATTCTTGCAAATTCATTTTCCTTTTTAAAAGTTCATAGTATTGTTGAACTTTCTCATAATCAGGTAATGGACTGTTCAGAATTTTGGACATTGCCTCATCAAATTCAGTCATTTGCTTTTTCGTAGGCACATGTCTAGTCAAGTCCTCTTCGGGTACGAGTGCATATTTAGTTGCGAACTCCATTGATAAGACCCGTTAACACACTCAAAGCAGCCGGGATTAAAATATTTAAAAATCCACCGTTTTGTACAATGAGTTTCTTTTTTTGAAACAGAGTACCTTTTTTCGTACTAAGTTTGCGTAGTGTGGTTTTATATTTCTCCAAAGACTTTTTTTTGATAAGAGGACAGAGGCACGTTTCCATTCAACACGTTGTGTGTACACTCGCAAATAGCTTTGACAGATCGAGAAGGTAATTTTTTTAAAAGTGGCTTGCGTAAGGCTTTCGGACACGTCTTAATCAACTCCAAATCACGCAGTTGTTTCTTCGTCACTGTCATGATTATAACTGAATTATGAAGAGAATGTCTTTCTTTTTAAATCTTTTTTCAATGTATACACATATTGTCTTTGACCAGGTAATACCAATGTCCTCAACCGCAGTTCCTCTGGAGTTTCATTCCTTAAATCTACAAGTAAATAGGAAAAAGGTTTTCGGGTGGCATCTGCGAACACTTCTTGGAAAAATTTACTTTTAGATGGGTATAATTGTCGACCCAAATGATTAATTTGACTCATGTCACGACGATTTTTAAACAAAATTAAATATTGACTGTTAAGGGAAACATTTCTTATTTCTTTCCCTTTGTGAAACAAATTTTGCGTGATAAATATCACACTGATATTTAAATGGTGACTTGCCTTTGTAAAAAGATAAGTCATGCGCTCATCTGAAGCACATTCAGACATCAAGTCATCTAAGATGATAAGTGATTGAGTTCCTAAGTACTCGCGATAATTCGAAGGAAAGCCCTCCACAAAGGTAACATCGGGAATTTCGTTATACAGATCTTGGTAAATACCATAAAACCAAACTACTTTATCAGGAGGTGGGTCAAACATGCGGGATCTTTCCTTTAGCAAATCCCGTAGAAACCAGCTTTTACCTACTCTCGTGGGACCTGCCAGCAACATCGTACAGGGGTGTTGAAAGCGCGGAAACTCCATTGTAAATAAACATACACAAGGAAAAAACACACTTAAATAATCACAGACACATAGTTTCACAGCTTAAATTAAGATTTATTGATAAAAATTTGTACGAATACCAAATCGTTTGGCTACAAAATTATAAACTCGTCGGTCGTTCGACACATCTTCCGTTACAAAATTCGACAAAAATTGTTTCAGCGTTTTGCCTCGACATCGAGAATAAAGATAAAATACACAATACTGCCCGCAGACGGCAGTGACATGAGTTTGTAAAACGAGTGGATTAAACATAACTCGTGAAAAACGTAATACATAGTTCGATATCGGTCCTTGAAAAAAGGAGGGCTTGTTTCCATAAGAGTCAAAGAATTCCACTTCATCAGGTGAAGATAGGTAATAAGCTACCCAGTGACTTCCAGGTTCTGTAGACTTGTCCACGTTGCAGATAAAACAGGCAGGATAACACTTGATTCTTCTTGGTAGTTGATCACTTGGAAAAACACACAAAAAATAGTTTCGAGTCACTGCATCATGAGATAAAATGTTCTCTATTTGTATGGAATCCATTCAGTTGGGGAAGTCGCAAATCACATGACGTGTTTTGGTAATTTCAATAATGTTTTCAAATTCCGCATAAATCAATACGGTCGTTGTTTTTTCTAAGGCATCAGCAAACTTGATTTCAATTCGTAAATTTCCTTGATGTTGTAAATTCAGATGAGGTCCATCACACAGATCAGGACTCAAGTCGAAATTATACAAAGTATGACCATCAGCAAATTCTTCACGTGTTAAGTATATGCCAGTATCATGATTAAAACCAGAGAACAGACGATGATAGGCTCTTATATAGTTGTTTCCATCGAAATCCAATTCCATGGGCTTGCTTGGTACCGGCTGACCATCGAGGTATACACTTAAAAAGTTGACTTTGTGATGATAAAAGTAAAAGGGGTTCAAATCATATTGTCCCGTATAAGCACTGTTATCCAAAAGTCCAATAATAATACGTTTCGGCATGGCTCCTAAAAACACATTATCTTGCATAAACGATTTACTGCCAGTAGAGATTGAATAAGTCTTGCATAACACTCGATCAATGGGATATTTCGCAGATATTTTTTCCAGGGCTTTTGCATGGCCCAGCAATACCCCGGGACTGACTTTCACTTTACGAACAAACAGAGAAGCATGTTCTAAAATCACTTTATAGGCATGAAAGAGATTATCCTTATCTTTCTTAGCCATCAAACAAAAGTCTGATTTGCTGCGAGTCATTTTAATTTTCAAATCGATCATGTTTAATAACAATCGATTTTGTTGGAAAATGTCACAATGCAGAGGACCAATCATATCCAATGTTTTGCTGTTTTTAGTCAGTTCATAGCGTTTCTTTAATCCAGGGTTTCCATCGGTGTTGGGATCTGACACAGTCAAATTCTCGTCTTTGTAAAAACACTCACATCCCAGTAAACTTTTCTTGGCATCTTCTCCATAATTCAGCAGGGTTTCAATATAGGCACGAAAGGGATATGTATTACTCGAAGAGGAGATGGCTCTTTCATTCAAACTAATATCCACTTGTGAAAACAAGGCTTGTAAAAATAAGTTGACAGGGGCCACCGGTTCGTCTGCAGGTAAACTCGTTCCATCTGATTTAGTGATTTTCACTTTGACATGGAGATAAGAGGAAGACAAATCAGTATAATCTTCACCGTTTCCAGAAATGTTAAATTCCACAGGTCCACCATCGCGAATATTGGCGAGAGGATAATATTCAACAAAATATCCTTTTTCAATAGCAGTTTGAGTGGGTGGGATTAAAAAGAGATCTAATTCGGATTTGGCACATGAAGCAGAATCTTTATGGATGAGTCCAGACATCTTTAAGAGAAAATATCCTGTACTTTCACTCTCTTGGCTTTTCGACGAATGACAACATTGTTAGTACGCTTTCGCTTTTTATACTGATGACCGGAACCAATCATTGTATTCACTTTAGCAGCTGCTTTATCTGTCAAGTTTTGTCCAGCTTCTTTTAATCGTCTCTTGGCAGCTATTTTAATATTCTCGCCGCGGGATAAGTCATTGAGTACATTCACACCCGAATGAAACAATTGTTTTCCCACAGCTTTCGCTCCTGACTTGAAGAGGGGTACTGCCGCACGAAAGAGGGATCGAAACAATCCACATAATCCATAACCTCTTTGTAGAGTAGTGCCTTGATAATAGTTTAAACCACTACCCGACTGATGAGTATAATAATCTTCAAAAGATTTCGCACAACACTGGTAGGGAACAAACATCATGAGAGATATTTTTGACGAAAGTGAAGTTTCACGTACGAGCGCCCACGTTCAAATGGCGTCAATTCGCCTAGGTGGGTCCTTATAACGATTTCTAATGAGTCGAACGATTTTCGACTAATCGGTAGGTAATGCGGCCGATCGAATTTCAAACAAATCACTTCGCCGTCTTTTCCAGTCACATTCACGATCCGTAACAGGGGTGCCAACACGTCACCGACAATTTGCGGTTCCACGATATCTGAATAAATCATCAACACTCTATAATGAGCGCACGGATCTGCTACATACGAACTATCGACAGTTTGTTCTATATTTCCATCTAAGGATTCAATTTCACAGGGTTCGAATCCCAACATCTGAGCTAGGCCATTTTCCAATATTACTTTAGCATTTTCTCTCACGTTGATCGTCACTCTTTTCGTAATGACATTGTAAGCAAATTTTTTTCTCAATGTCTTTAATAGCAATCGCTTTCAAGATATCCGGCACCGTCTCGTAAAATCCAGGAGGTATGCGCCTACCAATTATTTTTCCATCGTTCAAGTCAAATCCAATTAAGTTCGTTTTATGATTTACATTATACCATGTATGTGGGTAGATAAATTCCACGAGACCTACTTCCCATTCTCCTTTGAGTTCAATAGGTGTAGGCAATCGAGTAATGAAATGAGAAATTTTATTCTCAGGAAAAAAATTCCTGAAACTGTCCGAGGGTAACGTCAGGTAGAACGACATAGTGGCAAATGATTTTTCAACGTTCATACATTCACTTATAAGGAAGATAAATCAGAGGAGGGAATCCACTGATTAAATTTGCTAGGATATCCCTTAAATTTCACATAATATTCCACTCGTCCTTTTCGCGTGCGCTTCTTTAAAATCTTTTCAATGGCAAATGTTTCTTTCATTTGAACTTTTTGCGGGTAGAAGGTTCCTTGAATGGGTTCGTCTAGCAAGTCCTTTATTCGATACACGGGTGGGTCTCTCGGTACACATTCGATCACCACAAACAATTCTTCACTCCAATTCGTTTCATATCCTTTTTCAAAAGTCAGTTTCTGTTTTGACACCCGCACCACATCTCCAGCTTGAAACACACAGGGCTTTCTTTTTACATTCTCCAAATCTCCATAAAGCGTAAACCACACGTCGCTTTTATTTTCCTTTGTCACTTCCACTGAGGGTCTCTTGATACTCGAATGATAAGTATGGTTATAACTTTGCAATAACTGGTCTAATACATCTAAATAACAATAGGTGTGATGATGCGTGAAATATTTCCACATTTTCGTTTTCAGGGTGCGCTTAAATCGTTCCACTACTGAAGCCTTGGTATTATTATTCGTCGTAAAAAATCGAACACCTTCTTGTTTTAAAAATCTTTGGAACACTCGATTCTTAAATTCTTTTCCGGCATCCGTCTGAAGCGACTTGGGCTTCCTCGTTGAAAAAATAGAACGAAACGCTTTTACAATTTTTTCTCATCGTTTCGTTTTTAATGGAATTGCCCACGCATATTTAGAGAGAATGTCTATACACGTGAGGAGGTATCGAAATCCTTGATTGTGCTTTTGTAAACTGTTGAGATCCACCACATCGGCCTGCCATTGCTGATCCATCGAATACACAATCACTCGATTTGTCGGAAAGTTTCTCCGAACCGGTTTGTGAAGCGTATACGAATCGACTCCGCTTAACCAGTTCTGAATCGTCTTCTTCTTGACTTTGCCTTTGGCAGCATGATACAAAGCATTTAGACCACCAAAACTTGCTGCGTGACTTGGAACCGGATAAATCGCCTTCATTGCAACATAAAACTTGATTGTTCGTCACGTTAATTCGAAAGCGCATCATATCGAGAAAGATAAATTTCCCGTTTCATTTAAGTTTAAAATAAAATTTACTTTAAACTTATCACTTTCGGTAAAAATATAAATAATTGAAAAAATAACACACACAGTTACATATAAGCATACAATGCTCACAACTTCTTCCCGCGAAGACATGATGAAAAATGAGTCATTCCAACATGACGTCATCAAACACACTGAAGTCACACTCTACCCATCGATTCTTTAAATACGCTTGCGAAGGCATTGTCAACACCCAAACGATTACTAGACCGTGATTCCATTTTACCGCGTTTGAACTCCACATTAGCTTTCAGGGAAAAAGATTTCAGCCAACATTACCCGAGTTAAAATAATTTTCGAACAACAAATTTTCTAACGAGTCCAAATTCAAAATTAAGATCGTAAAATAAAATTTTAAAAAGAAAACATTTTCCATGTCTTGCTAATTTTAAAAGAAAAATTTTTAAGAAAGAAAAATAAATTCTACAAAGTTTTTTCTACCACGCGAAAAAAATAAAAAAATAAATTCGTAAAAATTTTTTAAAGAAAAAAGTTTTTCTATCACACGAAAAAAAAAAAATTCTCAAAAATTTTTAAATGAAAAATTTTCCATCTCTTGAAAAAAAAAATCTTTAACTAAAATTTTTTAAATCTTTAAAAAAAAATTCTTTTCAAAATAAATCTTCGCGCCCTAACTGTCAGCGTACTCTAACACGATCATTCGCAAAAAATCTTATCCATTCACACTTCCGCTATGCACTTCCGCTAAAATATCACTATCTAACAACACTTCCGGTCTACTTTCGCTCCAAAACGCGCTTATCATCGTCGTACTGTAAGATAAAAAACTTCCGAGTGACCTTCATTTGACCTCTATCGTACTACCGACCCACCAGTGTCGTGGAACCGGCATAATCACACTACTCATGCATATTTTGTAAATTTTCCATTTTTTAAGCTGATTAAGCTGCAGTATTTGACAGCACCATGCTTTTAAAGCAGAATTTAACATATTTTTAGCAATTAGGTTTGTTTAAATACAATCTAAAGGGAAATTAACATGTGAAAACTCAATTTTTAGGTTATGGCGGTCTGCATTAAATTTAGAGTTTATATGTATACATGATGAAACTAGACAAATTTTTTTTGCAATGTCAGTCTGTAATAAATAATAATCGTTGTTTATTATCAACAAATGTGACTCTAGAGGCAATTAGTAAAAAAAAAGCAAAAATTTAATGAAAAGTTTCGATTTTTGTTCGACCTTTTCACATATTTCATGCATATTTTGTAAATTTTCCAATTTTTAAGCTGATAAGCAGTAGTATTTGACAGCACCATGCTTTTAAAGCAGATTTTAACATAATTTTAGCAATTAGGTTTGTTTAAATACAATCTAATGGGAAATTACATGTGAAAACTCAATTTTTAGGTTATGGCGGTCTGCGTTGAATTTAGAGTTTATATGTATACATGATGAAACTAGACAAATTTTTTTTGCAATGTCAGTCTGTAATAAATAATAATCGTTGTTTATTATCAACAAATGTGACTCTAGAGGCAATTAGTAAAAGGAAGGCAACAATTTAATAAAAAGTTTCGATTTTTGTTCGACATTTTCACATATTACATGCATATTTTGTAAATTTTCCATTTTTTAAGCTGATTAAGCTGCAGTATTTGACAGCACCATGCTTTTAAAGCAGAATTTAACATATTTTTAACAATTAGGTTTGTTTAACCCTAGAACTACCGGAAATTTTACTCAAGTTTTATAAAAACATTCTACACCAGAATTTTTACTTAAAACTATTTAATTTGTTTATTTAACTTATTATTGTCTGATTTATACATTTAGTTTGTTTTGAAGAAATTTCTGGTTTGAATAAATATTTTGAATGTACATGTCGGGTCCATTGGACCCTTCTGGTAGACAGAGGGTTAAATACAATCGAAAGGGAAATTAACATGTAAAAACTCAATTTTTAGGTTGTGGCGGTCTGCATTAAATTTAGAGTTTATATGTATACATGATGAAACTAGACAATTTTTTTTTGCAATATCAGTTTGTAATAAATAACCATTGTTTATTGTCAACAAATGTGACTCTAGAGGCATTTAGTAAAAGGAAAGCAAAAATTTAATGAAACGTTTCGATTTTTGTTCAACATTTTCACATATTTCATGCATATTTTGTAAATTTTCCAATTTTTAAGCTGATAAGCAGTGGTATTTGACAGCACCATGCTTTTAAAGCAGAATTTAACATAATTTTAGCAATTAGGTTTGTTTAAATACAATCTAAAGGGAAATTAACATGTGAAAACTCAATTTTTAGGTTATGGCGGTCTGCATTAAATTTAGAGCTTATATGTATACATGATGAAACTAGACAAATTTTTTTTGCAATGTCAGTCTGTAATAAATAATAATCGTTATTTATTATCAACAAATGTGACTCTAGAGGCAATTAGTAAAAGAAAAGCAAAAATTTAATGAAAAGTTTCGATTTTTGTTCGACATTTTCACATATTTCATGCATATTTTGTAAATTTTCCAATTTTTAAGCTGATAAGCAGTAGTATTTGACTGCACCATGCTTTTAAAGCAGAATTTAACATAATTTTAGCAATTAGGTTTGTTTAAATACAATCTAATGGGAAATTACATGTAAAAACTCTATTTTTAGGTTATGGCGGTCTGCGTTGAATTTAGAGTTTATATGTATACATGATGAAACTAGAACCTTTTTTTTTCAATATCA
Source organism: Maratus speciosus (assembly GCA_963932465.1). Lineage (NCBI taxonomy): Eukaryota > Metazoa > Arthropoda > Arachnida > Araneae > Salticidae > Maratus > Maratus speciosus. The sequence goes on from OZ010787.1 coordinate 608,140,586, forward strand.
GTTTGTAATAAATAATAAGCGTTCTTGTCAACAAATGTGCCTCTAGAGGCAATTAGCAAAAGGAAGGCAAAAATTTAATGAAAAGTTTCGATTTTTGTTCGACATTTTCACATATTACATGCATATTTTGTAAATTTTCCATTTTTTAAGCTGATTAAGTTGCAGTATTTGACAGCACCATGCTTTTAAAGCAGAATTTAACATAATTTTAGCAATTAGGTTTGTTTAAATACAATCTAATGGGAAATTACATGTGAAAACTCTATTTTTAGGTTATGGCGGTCTGCGTTGAATTTAGAATTTATATGTATACATGATGAAAGTAGACACTTTTTTTTCCCTTATCAGTTTGTCATAAATAATAACATTTTCCAAATTTTAAGCTGATTAAGCAGTAGTGTTTGACAGCACTGTGCTTTTAAAGCAGAATTTAACACATTTCTAGTCTCTTTGCAATAAACTTGAAAAATATCAGTGTAACTAAAAAAAAAAAAAAAAGATGATTCTTCAACTGGCCCGGCTTTTTTCAGAGTCTGATTTCTCAATTAACTTATGACATAAACCACATAAAAAACGAATAAAATACAATAATAAATCACATTGGATTTTAATAAATAGATATGTTATGGACACACTACACACTTTACATCAGGGTTGGCACGATTTAAACCAACTGGTTTTTTTCTCCAAAAAAAAATTGTTTTTTTTAGAAGAAATCTAGTGACATTTTCTCTTTTTTCTTTATAATTTAAATGTTTCAAATTATTTGATATATAAAATTTCTGCTTTTAATACTTGATTTCAGCAATAAGCATTAGATATAGTGGGTCTAGGTCATGTTTACATGTATAGGATGAGAATTGGTATTTGTTGATGAATATATCTATTGCTTCTGAAGAAAAAAATTTAAAACATGCGAATTTTTCAAATCATAAGAGATTAAATATTCAATATTTTTAGTATAAAATATTTTCATTTTTAAAAAATCAAGATTATTTAAAGCAATCTGTCATTACACGCATGGTGATTTGGAATATGGAGCCACATAACTGCACATAGCATGATGATCTTTAAGAATTTGGTCAAGTTGTAAAAGAAATTTTTCTTGATTGGGGAAATTATCTTTAAGAATTAAAATCAAAATATGAAGTTGAATAAGAGAGTATTCAAAAATTGGGTGCTGTTATAGCATTTTAGTAATACCAATCTATCTATATATATATATATATATATACAGTAAAATCTGTCTAAGGCGGAATCGATGGGGACTGAGAAAATTTTCCGTGATAGACAATATTCCGGCTTATGCAAAAATCTCCCACCCACCCCTCCAAAAAAAAAAAAAAATAATAATAATCCCTCGAAGATGACGATCTTTTATTGATTATCTTGACTTGAAAATCGGTTGAAAACTGAAATTCTGAAAGATCCTTTGTCTTTATAGATAAATGAGAAACGCTATTCAATTTCCTAGTATTGCTGTAATACATGCATGTTGGAAATTTACACACACACACACAATAAATAAATAAATAAAAAACAATAAACTTCGAGAATGAGACAGAACGCTATAATTTTGAATTGGAGTACAATCATAAAGTATAATATATTGTACTTTCGAAAATATATATTTTAATAAATGTTCATTTTACTAGAAATATTAACTTTTAAATGCAATTTTGCATTTGAAAAAATGGCATAAGCATAAATTCCTTAAAATTTAAAGTTGCTGTTCTTTTGAATAAACTTTTTTAAAGCGTTACGGAATTTTAACTAACATGCTCGACATTAAGTATTTGACTTATCAGTTTTAAAGTTTAATAAACAAAACGCCTTTCATTTTTAAATTATACTTTTTTCCGCCATATGCAAAATTTTGGTTTCGGTGGAACCTTAAAATCCTTTACGTTTCCGCATTAGACAGATTCCGCCTTATGCAGCATGAATTAAGGTAATTTTCCCTGGGTTCGCCGGGACTTGAAAAATTTTCCGCGGTAGACAGATTTCCGACTTATACAGAGTCCGCCATAGACAGAATTTACTGTATATATATACATTTTTTTTTCTGTTATCTCCTGAATCTTATGACCAAAAATGTTCGACTCCAAATTGCCAACCTCAAGAAGTATTTGAAATTTATTTTTTGAATAACTGTGAAAAAGAATATTATATTCACCAAACTACATCAAATGTTTATTACTAGTGTAACGGAGCCGATGTCGTAAGGTGGTGTGGTAGCGGGCAACTTCAACGGCCAAGGCTTATTTAAAGTCGAAGAAATATTTTATTGCATTACAAACAATTAACTAATGTTTTCTAGATTATATAAGTCCTATTTACAACATTTTTCATAAAAGGGTTCGAGTACAGCTAACAATAAAGTATTTGTAGAATCAAGTCCAGTTCTCTAATGGCAGATTGTTTTCAGAGAGAATGTCTCTAATACATTCAATGTCCACACTTTTCGAAGGTAGAGTTCGAGATACTCGACAGGAATGTCGCACTTTTTGTAGATGTTTAACCGAGGTTTACGAACCTCCGATATTTAACTCCGTGATGGAGATATCTTAATAGCCACACCTGGCTTTCGCTTTTCTGTGCTTCGGAATATGTCCCGAAGCTGTCGGCCCGTGAGAGATTTCCACTCTGCACTGCCAGAAACACCTTGAAGTCTCAACTTCAACAGAAGGGGAAAAAAAGCTCCCGAGAATGCTCTTGCATCCTCTTTTATCAGTTTCGTTTTTCCGTCTAGGACCAAAGCCACTCCCATTAGCCACTCACCATCCCTGGCCCATGATCTCATAGACCAGCCCTTTCTCTATAGGCTGCAGTCAGGAACCTTAGCGTCCGGTTTAATCTCTGGTTTCACTTTCTACTTTCCCACGGGAACGGGACCCTCGTGAACATCAAAAGAATATTTCTCTCGCTAGATAAAAGTGTTCCTTTCAACCTAGTGTCTTCTGCAAAGATTGATTGAAATTGATATATTTGTTTCATCTTTAGCGACATTTTCTGGGACTCTGAAGAAATTTGGAGGCTAGGCGAAAATACATTAGTTTCCCTATGCTGGCTTTTGCCTTGTAAATTGAGAGTTTCAATGCGAGATATCGTCGAATTCTCACACTAGTAATCAAAGGATTGTTTATAAAGATTATCAGGGTATCAATGTTTCACTGTGTAGAGCAGTTTGTTCTTTGATCCCAACGATTTACCGGTACTGTTTAAATTAAAATATGAATTTTTCCAATTTTCTACATAAATTGACTGTAATTATTTAATTTAAATTATTTTCAAATGAAGTTATACTACTTATATATCCAACAATGTCTATTTTTATCAATAAATATGCATGTATATGTAATAAGAAAATGTTTTTTTAAAAACCTGGTTTAAACCAAATGATTTTTTTTTTGGGGGGGGGGGTCGAAAAAACCTGTTTTTTGCCAACGCTTCTTTACATACAGGTGAAGTCTAAGCTGGTGAGTATATTTCATAGGATTAAACAGTATTTCTTAAAGAAAAATAATCTGAATAATCTCTCACATGGTAGGAGTCGAAATATTGAAGCTTACTGCAATGTCCTTAAAATCCTTTTGCATCCACCGGAAAAAAGGAATAAATTGCTTAAAATGCAAGTGGAATCAAAGCTGTATAATATACTTTACAGAATAAAGCTGTATTTCTTCAAAACAAAAATCCAACTGAAGAGCACGTGGTGAAAAGCCAAAATTTTGAAAATACAGCACAGTTGTTGACATCTGCTTGCATCCGGTAGGAAAGAGAATTAACCAGTTTGCTAAATACAGGTGTAATCAAGGTAGAGATGCAAATTTCCATGAAAAAAGCTGTATTTCACAAATTTTATAATCGAGAATAATTCTGTAGTTGTAAAATGCAATAATTTAGTTGCACTTGAGAATTAGTGAAGCTAATTTCCAACACTGGTGTATTGTATTTTTGTATTTTTGATGGAGAAAATTAATTGTGATATTGTTACTTCTTCAAAAAATGTTTGTCTTGATCACACTATATTCCCTGACAGTTTGTGACAAGATTTTAGGAGCAAGCTTGCTATATGTTTTTACAACTTCTGAGATAATCGCTCAGAGACACTATTTGGTGCACATTAAAAAACTTTCCTTCATAACTCGAAAGAACCAGGACAGGGGTGCCATTTGGGGGGAGGGCAACCCCCTTTTTCCGAGGAATTTGAAATTTTCAGAAAATTTCTCTCATCACATAAAACTTTGACATTAATAATTTTTACGCAAAAAGAGAATACCACTGTGAATGGAAGAATTTTTTTTTCTTATTTATCAGTTGAAATAAATTTCAGTCTTTTGACTGGAGAGTTTTAGAAAAATTTGGGCTTAGATTCATGAATTTTTAGACATATGTATAGACAGAGAAAGGACATGCGTAAAAAGTCCTTTTCTAATACAAAAAGAACTAGACAGCACGCTAGCAAAAACACACATGTGATTACTGAAAATGCACATTAGAATAGTGTCTCAGGTAATTTAGATTGTTGAGTTTTACAGTATTTTGAGAGGGTAATGGCAAATAAAAACAGATTTTTTTTGTTTTAATCAGGGCTGCGGAGTCGGCGTTGGGCCCATTTTTGAACGAAAGAGTCGGAGTCAGATCTGTTAAAATTCCCGGGGTCGGAGCAGGGGCGTGCCTAGCGGGGGGGTGTTGGTGGTGTAACACACTCCCTCTTATTTGGAAGAGTTGGTAAAATTTAGAATAGTCGGAAAGTTGAGAATACACCCTGCAAAAAGTCCTCTCTGCCGTCGTCAGTATCATTTCAATTCTCTGTTGCGATCGTCATTGAGTGAATAAATTAGTATTCTTTGTCTGCGCTTTTATTTTTAACCGGATTAAGAATCGTTTAATTTTTAAAAATTACAATGAAAGACAGAACCGTTTTAAAATTAAATGTGGGTGTGGAAGCATTTTTAATTATGACTACAGACAACAACACAATAGGAAGTACCATTTGGATGACATTAACAGACAGAAACATGTAAAATATCAGGCTTTGGATGCTGTTGCTAATCCATTTGGAGTAGCGGCAAAGCGACTTAAAAGAACTGAAAAACAGACGACATCTAAGAATAAGGTTAGTAAGTAGCGATATTCAGTAGTCTAAATTTGTTTACTTTTAACCCTTTCCGGCACAGTGGTCCTACTCCAGGCACACCTAATTTTAATTCCAAACTTGCATTTGGCACCAAGAATATTTTAATAAACTTTTGCTTCTACAATGAAAGCTTAAACTAAGGAGTTCTTATTTTCTAAAAAACTTACGAAAGCATTCAGAAACTCTGGAATGATGACGCGGCGGCAATCTGCGAGACACATGGAATAAATCAAGATTATGAGTTCAATTTGCGGCACAAGCGACGGAGGCCTCCATCGAAGATCGACGAAAATCCTGAAACTGCAGTTCTATTTACACGAGAGAATTATTTTAAAGCAGAAATTTTGAAGGTGGTAGATCGGCTTACAACTGCATTTGGGCACATTCATAAGTTGGTATTTGAGAAAGTTAAACCACTGGGCCTGTCTCTTTCGATCTAGGATCAAGTATAGTTCTACTGAGGACATTTCTAAACTATGTCAATTATTCCCCGATGATCTCAAAGATGTAGATAACTTGGAATGTGAAATTGATCTCATGTCCTCTGAAATAGCTAGTTCTGAATCAGATACAATTGGCGCAGCAGCGCAAAAACTTGTGGGGAAGGCTCATTTGTATCCTAACCTTTCTTTGGCCTACAAGTTGGCCTTAATTATTGCAGTAACTGTGGCAAGTAATGAAAGAAGTTTCAGCAGGTTAAAGTTAGTAAAAAATTACTTGCGTACCACCATGTCGGAAGAGCGACTGGACGAACTAATGCTATTAACCTGTGAAACAGACATAACTGACATGTTGGATTTCGACAGTGTAGCTGGAAAATGGGCTATTCTGAAGAATAGGCGGGTGATGATTTAAAAATGTAGAAGGATAATTTTTAGTCTCTTATACTAATATATATGTTATTTTTAGCAAGCAAGATTTGTCTTTTTTATGTATTTTAAAATTTATATACTTACATTACACAACAGCATGCGGGTTTATTTATAGAAACATAAATTCCGAAGTACTTCAACATTCTTAAATTCTTACTTTTGAGAACTGGTTTATGTACGGTACATCCGTACACATTTCCTTTTAAATCGTAAGCAGAATTCTAATTAATAACAGGATTCTCAACATTACTTATATAGTAAAATAATTTTTAAAAAATTACACATACTGAATAACAGCATTTAATTTCGACTGTGGTTAAGGAGAATGCAAGTGCTTCAGATTTTTAGTGATTTTTATAAATTCACAGTATCGTAGAACAGTTGACTCGGTCGCTGAGGGGAGGGGGGTATCACAAAGTCTTTCTCACCCCCGATCTTGCAGTCGGCAAAATTCAGTCCACACCCCCCCCCCCCCCCACTAAAACAGCCTTCGGCACGCCCCTGGGTCGGAGTTGTCCATTTTACAAGCAGATCTGCGTTGTCGGAGTCGGTCCATTTTTGAGCGAAAGAGTCGGAGTCGGATCTGTCAAAATTCCCGGAGCCAGAGTCGTTCATTTTTCCCACTGACTCCACAGCCCTGGTTTTAATCAAATGTAATCAACGGAAAAATTAATTATATGCAGAATATTTAAGAGTGTAGAAACTTTTGGGGTTCGGGTCGCACTTGGCCTAAAAGTTTAGTAACCAGTTAACATGACCTGACCAGCCCCAAATTATTAGTTCACCCGCAACTCGACAAGATCATTTTTATTAGATGTAAATTTCCAACTGGGCGAAAAATGTCCGGACCAGGATCCTGAACATTTTTCGCCCAGTTGGAAATTTGCATCTAATATGATTTGTTTATCAATTAGAATAATTGTGTTAATATTAATCTAGTGTAAGATCATTTTTGTCGAAACCAGGCAAAATTTCACCGATACACAACCCAGCCCGAAATTGACAAACTTTGATCCAAATCCCCCCCCCCCCCAAAAAAAAGTCCATATTTAGTGTAACTATGGAAAAATAATTTGCAATCATTTTTAATCTTAAAATATATTTTGAAGACACTTTTGAGAGATCGGTTCAACCTGACCTGACACTAACTTGTAAGCGTCAAAACCGAACCTGAAACAATTAAAATAACCATACTCTAATCTGACTGCAGTGAAAAATTAAAAGTGAACCCAACACGAAAAAAAAAAAAAAAAAAAAAAAAAAAAAAAAAAAAAAAAAAAAAAAGATTAATGCCAAACGGACCCTATCCACAGGTCATGTGGGATGCCATTTGTGAGACCATGATGGACTCTAATCCAACCAGTGGCTGATGGGAAAAAATGTTCCTTCGCAATCTGACCTGAACCAGGTATACTTTAATTCACGCTGACCTGCAAATCAGCCCACAATTTAATATAATTATGGTAAATTAGTATACAGTAAACTCTTTCAAAATTCTGCAACCCTAAAATCCGCTCATCGTCACATGTAAACAGTGAAACTTTCAGTTCAGATGTAGGGGCAAAATTACAGAATTTTTTAGTTTTATGTCATTCCGTAAGTATATTAACATGACTGAACTTGTCATTTCTCATGAAGGAAGTATAAATTTATGAAAAAAAAAATAAAGACTTGGAGAAATCACTGATAATTACAATTTTTTTAGGGGCCGTTCAAGTATTACGTAAGCAGTAATGGGGGGAGGGGGGGTCCAGTGTCTGCTTATTTTTACTGACAAGGGGGAGGAGGGGGTCACGAGAATTCTTACGTAAGCATTAGACAACGAAGCAACTACAGTTTAACAACAAAAAGCAAAAGAGCATGATTTGGATGAACGTGTTGGGGATGTTGAACGACTTGAGAAAAAAGATGTGGAGTAAACAAGGACTTTAAATGAAGAACATTCCAGCCCACCACTACATTGAAAACGTAATAATAAACAATGCAGAAACATGGATTCAAAGATCTTGGACACCAGACAAGAAATGTGAACGCCAAACACATAATATTCCTATGATTCTTGTTAAAATTTTTAGTTATGTGCCTAAATATGTTACGGCCTGTTGCATTCCTTAAAGTTTTTTTTTGTTTTAGTTCAATGCGATAAATAATAATATATTAAAAACAATTTTGTATTCTATGAATTGTTTAATACAATAAGTAACAATATATTAAACCGATTTTGTTTTCCTTCGATACCACAACCACTATATGTCTATTTATGTAAATTTGCTGGATTAATAACGTAATTTATCACTAACTGTAATTTTTTATGGCAAACAGTGTTGATGTTAGAATGTCATAAAATCGTACGTAAGCAAAAGGGGGGGGGGTCTAGCATTTGCTTATTTTTCCTTACAAGGGGGAGGGAGGGGTACAAAATGACTAAAAATATTCTTACGTAATACTTGAACGGGCCCTTACCAAATACAGTCGGACCTCCATTTAACGAAGTCGCTAAATCCCGAAAAAAAGTTCGTTATGTGGAAAATTCGTTTAACAGAGCTGAACCTTTTTAAATACTTTAAACTACACAAAACAGGTTTTTAATTCATAAACACTAAACATTATTAAAAAACTTAACTAATCACACTTTTTTTGTAAATCATATTTATTTTTTTTATTATTATTCATTTTACCTATAAAAAAAATCTGTAAGAACAAGAAGAATTTAAAAAAATATTGTCCGGAAATACACTGTATTTTCAGTTTTAAGAAAATATTTACATCGAAATTAATGTATTTTAATGACATTATCGTATTTATTAGAACAAGTAATCTTAAGCATTGTATTACTACATGCGTCCTTAAATTTAATTACTGAAACTTATTTATCACAAAACAACAATTGAGGATATTAAAAGTTTGCATTTCCTGGATGAAATGCAAAGAATGGCAGGGATTTTACTGCTCTCGTTGAGTTAGAGACCCAGTAAAACTAATTCAAGGTTATTGAGCATTATAAAATGTGTAAAAGAAAGAATAAGTTTGAAGTGTCCGGAAATATTTTGAGAAATAGAGAAAAAGAAATTATATCAGAAGAAAAAGTTCGTTAAATAGAGAATACACTTCGCTATTTGGAGGTTATATTTTACGAAGAAATTAGCAAAATGTTGTTGGTTCCGAGGAAAAGTTCGCAAAATAGAGGTTCGTTAAATAGAGGTCTGACTGTATATTTATGTACTATAAATGAAACCTTTTTTGGTTGTTATTAAGACTGGCTAAATCTGAAATAAAACTTCCTTACACTGATTTTGATGTGAATTTATAGGGTACTTTTGTGAGGAAAGTTTCATTGAATAACTCAAGGAAAATGCATCTCATCTTTATTAAACCTATTTAATTATATATTAAATATTTACTTCACCTTTTGAATAATTTAATCATTTTTAAAATTGTTTTAGTTTATTACTTTGTTTAATTATTTTAATATTTTACTATATTGCAAGCATTTGTTATAATTTTGATTTCATTATTATATTCAAATTACTGTTTAAAAAATGTAAACAAAGCAATGACCAAAGATCCGCAAAATTCTAAAATCTGCACAACCTCTGGTCCCAAGCTGTGCAGATTTGAGAGTCTACTATACAACAGTGTCTCCAATGCCAACTTTATCTTTTATATTGAAAAATAGCATATGTACATTTATATATATATATATAAATCTGTATATATTTTTGAAAAATCAGGTTAATATGAACTGAGCCAGCAAGATTTAAAATTCAAAAACAATTAGTTCAGTCAACAACTGACTTGCAAAAAAAAAAAAAAAAAAAAAAAAAAAAAAAAAAAAAAGTTTTTCCCTGACGACAATTAAGTTTTGGCCCTTGAGGGGGGGGGGGGGGGGGTATGCCGGACAAGCGATATTTGCAGAGCCCAGACACCCTTCTAGTGCTGCACTTGCCTATATATATATATAATTTTGACTTTTTTTACTGTGTGAGATTTCTTTAATTAAAAAATTATTTCTGAAACTAAAATTATGCCTGCACAAATAACAATTTTACATAATCCTAAAAATTTCTCCCTTTCATTATTAAAACAGGTGGAAAAATGAACCAGATGCTTCCAGCAATTCCGTTTGCCTTACTCGCAATCTAGATTCAAAGATTCAAAGACTATGAAGCTTGAGAGTCTTGGATGTACGTCGTTTTGCTGATCCCCATTTGTCCAAGAAGGATGCTACTTTAATAAATATATACCTAATGTGTACTTTTAATAAACGGAGCGGCGTACCGCAAACCAACTGAATTGTGTTGCTATTTTATTCCTGCCTGTGACCATTTTATTTCAGCTAATGCAGGGCTGCCATTTGTGACTATTTTTTTTCTTCTGCCACTTTAAGTATATATATATATATTCTTTGTTGTAGGTATTTTAGGTAGATTTCGTATGAAATACTACCTATTGGGATCGTTCCTATGTTGGAATTTCTGAAAAATTTTTGCAGATCTACACCGATCATGACCCCTAGAACCCAAAACCACCCTCAGTAAAAAACTTTATATATCTATCTATCTATCTATCTATCTATCTATTTATCTATATATATCACTTTCTTCTGGACACGATAACTTTCGTAATTCTGCACCAATCTCTTCCAAACTGATACATAAAATCAATGGGCATAAAATCTCGGTCAAGTTCGTTAATGGGCAAAATCGGACCAAGGGGAGGGAAATAGGGAGGGGTTTCGTGAAAACAGAAAACCCCCCATAACTTCTTAATTTTAGTACATATCAAATCAATTTAAAGTTTTTATTACTTCTAAAAATAGGGCCAAAAATTTATGTATCACAGATTTTTGATAAAGTTAAAAATGGGCTCAAGGGGCGCAAAAAATAGGGTTTTTGGGAGAAAAAAATTCATAACTTCGTCAATTCTCAAGATATCAAATTCAATTAATTTTATTACAAATCTCCTTAACATTATCTAAAACTTTTATATTCACAAGTTTTTGATAGGAGCAATTCGTACCGCAAAAAAAATTAAAAACGAAAACAAAAAGGGCGTTTGAAGAAGAAAAAAATCCATAACTTCGTCAATTCTCAAGATATCAAATCCAATTAATTTTATCATGAATCTCCTTAACATTATCTACAACTTTTATATTCACAAGTTTTTGATAGGACCAATTCGTACCGCAAAAAAAATTAAAAACGAAAACAAAAAGGTGGTTTGAAGAAGAAAAAAATCCATAACTCCGTCAATTCAAAAGATATAAAATCCCCATGAATTTATCATATATCTTCTTAATATTGTCTACAACATCTATATAGACAAGTTTTGGATAGGACCAATTCTTAGAGCAAAAACAAATTAAAAATACATACCGGTTGAAGTAAAAAATGATCTTAGTAAGGGTGTTTTCAAATCCAAACTGCTTATTTTCTGACTCATTTTACAATTCATTTTTGCTCTCAAAGGCTTCCAATTGATACGTTTTCTTACTCAGAAACTATATAATGTACCGTAATGGTCGATTTTCTGATAGGGGCAGAATATATTTTTTTAAATGCTGTTTAAAAGGGCATTTTGAACCGAATTTACCGAAGCGGATTGTGTTGGAAAAATCATTGTATTAAGGATACGCTTAAATCCAAACTGCTTATTTTCTGACTGGTTTTTAAATTCATTTTTGCTCTCAAACGCATTTAATTGGTAGATTCGCTTATTCAGAAACTATATAATGTACCGTAATAATCGAATTTTAGATAGAGGCAGAATATATTTCAAAAAATGATGTCAAAGTGGGCATTTTGAATGGAATTTCCCGAAGCGATTGTGTTAGAAACGAAAAATATTGTCCTTCT